>BDSI01000044.1:127951-625162 GCA_003117195.1 Eudorina sp. 2006-703-Eu-15
CCCTAGAGCCAACTGGACCGTCAAGTGTGTGCCCCACGCATCACCCGTCTCCGGCACCGTCCGTCCGCCCTCCCATCCTCCCTTATTTCTTTTTCAATTTAACTCCCATCCTTCCTCCCCACTCCCCGCTCCACACCTCTCCCTCCCCTCTCGCGCCCCCCGCCCATCCTGCCCCGCCTCCCTTTTTGAAAATGGTTACCAATTTCCTACACCCCTCCGCGCTCCCCATCGCACGACCGGCAGATGTTCAGCCTGATGGGGCTGCACGAGTTCCTGCCCAGCCGGGAGCTGGTGGCGGCGCTGGAGGGCCGCCTCTGCGCCGCGCAGCCGCACCTGTGCGTGTCCTTCCTGGCGGCGGTGTGCGGCTACAACCCGGACAACCTGGACAACAGCCGACTGCCGCTGTACCTCAGGTACACACCGGCCGGGACGAGCGTGCAGAACATGGCGCACTGGGCGCAGGTGAGGGGGGTTGGGGGGGCGGAGGGCTGGGTGCGGAGGGCTGGGATGTGGGACTGGCACGCTGGAATCGGGCTGTGAGGCGGGCCCCCCAGGGAACGAACCTCGACGCCTGGATGGATGGGCCATGGGGGGCTCGGCCATGACGGCCCTACCACCGCGCCAGGCAGCGACCCACCGCGAGACAGCTGGGGGCGCTGCACGCCGCGCGCCCTTCCCCGGGGCGAGGGGGGCCCCGGGGGCGGGCCGGGAGGATGCCGTGGCGGGGTATGGCTAAGGGGGGAGGCGGGGGGCCGTGACGGCATGGACTGGAATGCGCTGAGGTGCCCTGGGATGGGATGGGATGGGATGGGATGGGATGGGTGTGGCATTTGGGGGAAGGTGCTGCCTGTGGGTGGATAGGGTTTGGGGAGCTGGGTAAGTGGGTGGTCGGGGACGATGGGCGATACAGATATGCACGTGCGGTACATGTGTGGCGTACTGTGATGTACATGTGTACGACATGTGTGTCGTGGATGCCGCAGGCGGTGAGGTCACGGGCGCTGAACTCCATGAGCTTTTTTGACTACGGCACCAACTGCGCGTCGTACACTGGTCGCTGTAATCAACTGATGTACGGCAGCGTTGCACCGCCGCGCTACAATCTGACGGCCATCACCACACCCCTGGCTCTCTTCACGGGTGGGTGGGTGGGTGGGTGGGTGAGAGGGGGATACCCGTTCGATCCGTTGGTAGGTAGGCAAGGCGAGGTGTGGGCGTGTGCGTCTAGCAAAGAAACCCGACCCGACTCAAACTCGTGTGTGTACGAAGGTGTGTCGTACGTACGTGTGACCGGTCCCGCGCTGGCCGCGTGTGTGTGTGTGCTGCGGTGAAGGTGCCGCGAGCCCCCGTGTCGTCACATCACCCGGGGGGAAAGGGAAAGGGGGAGGGGAGAGGGGGAAGCCTAAAGGGAAGGGGAAGGGGAAAGGGAGGCGTGTCACCGCAAGACAGCGATCCCAACACACATGTGCACACTGCGAGGTCGTGTACGTGAGTGAGATCTGTCGTGCTGGGAGGTGTCAAGGAGATGACGGGTGGGGGGAGCAGGGGTTCAGGCCCGAGGCGGTCCATGTCTGAGGTCCCGGGAAGGTCGGGTTCTGGTCGGGGGCGGCTGCATGTGTGGGTGTGCGCATATCGAGAAATTCGCCCGAACCACCCAGCCTCAAAGATACTGTTGTGTGTGGGTGTGTGTAACCAAGTAACCGCGTGAGTGCGTGTGTCGGGGGCTTTGGGGAACTCGCGGTCGCGAGGTTTATTGTGGACGGGGAGGGGGATAACCGCGGGGTTTCGACGTGGCAGTTACTGAAGGTAAAACTGTTCGAACGGTGGTTGTCATGCAAAACCTTATTGAATGTAAACCGAAACCAAGAAAGTGGGTTACGCCTGGAAACTGCGGCTGTGAAAACGGAGGCCCCCACTCTTTGCCGGACGTCCCGTAAATGATTTGCTTTTCCCCGCGGCTCCGACACAGCAGGCCACTGGTTTTAGGCCGGTGGTTGATTTCGCAGCGCACCACACGGGAAGCTCAAGCTTGCTTAATTAAATTTATTGTTCGGTAAGCTTGGGCTTCCGTTTTATTATTTGCATCCACGATTCCTTGATCATGATGATGGCTCCCCCGCCGCCGCAGCTGGATGACGCCGGACGACGCGTCTCAACTTCAGTTCCAGTTCCGGCCGCGCAGCGCGCACCAACTGCGATTATTCCCTGCATTGTCTCCACAGAGTCTCTGCTGAATCTTTATAACGACAATTGCGTCTCCATGCCCTGTACGGCTTTTAACACAACTCCACGTTCGGGGGGCGCGGCCGACCTGCGCCGACCTACTTCTCCACCAACCCACCCCACAACACAACCCACCCCCACCACACCCCGACCACACCCCCACCCCACCCAGGCTCCCAGGACCGCCTGTCCACCCCTCTGGACCTCGAGTACCTGCTGGAGTCCCTGGGGCCGGGTGTCGCGCAGCTGACCAAGAACCTGCCGACCTACGAGCACCTGGATTTCATCTGGGGCATCGACGCCAAGGAGGCCCTGTACGACGATGTCCTGCGCTTCCTGGCCCAGGAGGACCCGCCTCCGGCCGCCGGGAGCTCGAGGGAGGGCGGCGGCGCAGCCGCGGTGCGATAAGATCAGGGCTGGGCGCTGGGCGCTCATCCCGCGGGAGGGGTAAGCAGCAGCAGACCGGTGGTGGTGGTGGTGGAGGTGGTGTTGGAGGACAGCCAGGGGCGGGCTGTCTTAATCAAGACACACCGAGAGGGGCGCAGGCGGGCTTCCTCAAGACGTGCTTCGGGCCCGGGGGCGGCTCCTCGGGACACCCCCCGGCGCGGCACCGGTGTGTGCGATACCGTTCGAGGGGAGGTCGGTATCCGCGGGGCCTGCACCCACACATGAGCTACGTGTGCATGGGACGATGGGGGTGTATCGAAGACCTGCTTGCCCCCATGTGACAGCACGTGGCCTGAGTGAGTCGGCGGGGAGGGGGGATGCGCCTGATGATGTCCAGGGCAGCATTGTCAGGGAGGTGTCGGATTGCGCTGACGAGTGGGGGAGGGAAGCCCATCTCAGGTAGGAGATGACGAGGGAAGCACAACTGGACCGAGTAGGGTGTCCGCGGGTATCGGCCACCTTGGGGGGTGTGGCGAGCGGGTGTAGGAGGGAGGGATGTCCGGAGGGGGGTGGGTCGTGGGTGGGTGGGCCTCCGCCGCCGTAGCGCCCTGAGGCGCCCAGAGACGGCGTCTTCCTTGCCCGTCTCTTCCTTGTCCGTGCTCTTTTTCCCGTAGAGGCGGTGGCAGCCAGTTGGCCATCCTGAACTAATTGCGCGGACTGGTAATGCGGTTCTTTTGTTATTGGTGCAAGACTATTCCGAGTAGCGGTGTTGAGCTCAATCGGCTGTGGGGAACCCACCCTTGTACATTACCTTTTTGACCGTACCGACCTGGCATCGAAGAGCGATGTCACAAACAGACAGTTTTGGCTTTCGGCATTCTTGAGAAGGGTGTGTATGTGTGTGTTTTCTGTGTGTTTGCCGTCAGCGTGGTTCGGAAGATATTGCGGATCCCATTGCTGTGGCAACGATTGACCTGTTGCATGGACCAGTGTACGACTTTTCCTTACGTACGATAGATATTAATTCCTCCCGGGTGTTTGCCGTTTTACTTGTTTGCGGGCCCTTAAGTTTTCCGGCGTCGTGTGTCGTATCAATAGGGCGCACTCTTGTATCCATGTCCTGCCGTACCAGGTACTGACGGCAAAGCATTGTAGCCTCGGTACATCTGGGTACATGGCGCGGCCTGCCCCGGCAAACGGTTTGGTCAGGTCTTGTCTGCCGGGGGCCCCGTTCCTGCATTCATACAATTTCTCGCGGAAGCCGTTCAGATGTGGCGGCGGCGACATGAATGACTGAATAAAAGTTACATGTCGGCTGTGTGCGAGTGCTGTGGGTGTGTTGAGGGTCATCCGGGGTGTTGAGACGCCGGCGCCCTCGTGTGGCCACTCACCTCACTGTCTGAGACGACGAAACCCCGGAGCTCCATCCCGTAGCGTGACAAGTTGCTGATGCGGCGCTGTCACGGCTGCTGGCATTGAGGCCAGATACGACCTGCCTCCTTATGGGCGCAGGGGTGCTGCATTTGAAGAAGGTTGACTTGGCTGGAGGTCTGGCGTTCACGTCTGGACAACTCTGTTGGGCCCATCCTGTTGATTTGTAGACGTTAGGGCTTAAGAGTTGGGACGACACGGACGGATGGGCTTCCACGGAGCTGCGGGTAAAGTCGGCGCGCGGGGGCGCGGCCGCGGGACGTTCCGTCCAAAGGACTGGAAAAGAGGCCAGGCGGGTGTGCAACGTACCCCTGCGCGAGACTGCAGTGCCAGCAGGGGTCGGTCCGGGACACCCTCGTCCTCCTGTGGACGCCACTCGATGAGGCTGACTGACCTCATTCGGTCCATGGCCGCGTCGGACACGATCAAGTCTACCCAACGATATTGTAAGTCCCCAATCAAACAGCGTTCCCGGTCCCGGCGGAGCCTCGCTCTTCGAAACGGACGCGGACCTGCTTTGGACAGCCTCTGAACGTGCCCGTGCGGAGGGAGGAGGAGGAGGATTGGGGAATGCGGCCCATGCCGCCCCTCCCAAACAATTCTACTCCTCAACCGGCAGCTTGCTCACGGGCCATGATTGCGTATTATGTATATGGCGGCAAACCCAGTGCACTCAGCCAGCTAAAGGCCAAGTGGATTGTCCCGGGAGGGGACGAAACCTCACACAGACAGACAGGTCGCGAGTCCGAGTTTGAGTCCCAGTCCGAGAAGCGCGCGCATCTGGTTTTGCGAGGGGCATGGCACTCACCTGAGACCCGACCCGACCTGACCCGACCTGACCCGACCCGACCTGACCTGATGTGAGCGATCCACACACACCTGTAAACAGGAGCTGGGCAAAGGACAGCCCCCAAGATGTGCGTCACTGCGTCACTGCACTGCCCGCACCCTCCTCCCTGCTCCTCCCTGCTCCTCCCTGCTTTGCACATGCGGGTCCCACATGAACCGGTGGCGGCGGTGATGCAACCCATGCCCGGCCATACGGCGCGACGAGCTACGGGAGCCACCCGCCGGGTCACATCGTCCGGCGGGTCCCACTGCCTCAAGGTGCTGTAACGCTCAGCCCAATGCACAGTGCCCCGCAATACCTGGGCCTTCCCTCCCCACATGCGCAATGCTGCGCCCGTGCCGCCCGTGTCCGGTGCTTGCTCACATGCTGCCCGTTCCTTTTCTCTCTCTCTGCCTCTGCCTCTCTCTCTCTCGCACACACACACACACACACACCCTGCCGCCCTCTTTCTCTCACCCCCGAAGATTCCGTCCCCGCACACCCTCGCGCGCTCGTGCAGCCCTGGCTGCGCCTTCCCCCAGTCCGCACATCAACCCCAGTCGGGACGGGACGCGGCCACCTGAGGCCCGCCGTGTCCCGGCCTCCTCCGCTCCCGCTCCCGCACTCCCACCCAGCCCCAGTGGGGCCATCTACCGCCCCGCCATCGGCACCACCGGCGGCACGTAGCCCCCCCCGGCAGGCGGGTGCCCGCCCTCCATGCCCAGCGCCCCGCCTGGGCCCGGCGGGAACTGCGGCCGGGGCGGCGGTGGCCCCTGAATCCTGCTCGCTGTTGCTGGTCCCGGGCCGCCAGGACCGTACACTGGCGTCGCGATGGCGCTGCCGGGGGGAGGCGGCCCCGCCCAGTGGCCAACCGGCGGCGGCATGGGCGGCATGTAGCCGGGCGGGCCGGGCGGCATTGGGCCCCGGGGCGGTCCGCCGGGGCCGTTGCCGGGCTGCGCCGGGCCCCTTGGCATGGGCATGGGCGGTCGCTGCTGTCCCGGCCCTCCCGGCGGCCCGGCGGTCGGACCCCCGGTGGGTGTCGGCGGCATCATCCCTGCCAGCGGCGGCGCCCCCAGGCCGTACTGTATCTCCCGGATGAATCGGGCGCCCAGGCTCTCCAGTTTGACTTCCCCGCCGGTTGCGTCCGACAACTGCACCAGGTTATCCACCTGGGAGGGGCGGGCGTGAGGCGCGGCCGCGGGCGGAGGGGATCACTCACATTAAGACGACGAACCCAAAATTAATCCGGGCCACGTGGAGCCCGGTTGGGAAGGGTCCAGGGGGGTTCGGAAGTGAAAACTGCCAGGTCCAAGGGTCCAGGGGGTGCGTCGGGTGAGACGGGGCGGTCTGGCGAGGCACGGGACCCGGTGCACTGCCTTGGCAGCATTCAAGCGAGGGCAGGGGGGCAGCATCTGCGGGAGGTCATGCGGCACCCACTGCGGGTGGGGCCGGCCCGGCAAGCAGCCCCGGTGGGTCGGCCCAGCCCAGCGTGACAGGGACAGCCGCCGCCCGACCCACCTTCTTGACCTTGTGCGCCGCCTTCTTGCTCACGAAGGGCTGAGCCAGCGCCAGCAGCGCCCGCGCCCAGGCGCTGGGCTGCACCAACACGATGTGCTTCACGTTCTTGCGGTCTGCAAACACGTGACACCACACCACACCACACCACACCACACGTCTAACCAGCGGCAACCAGCGGCAGCTGCGACAGCGACAGCAACGGCGAAGGTGACGGCGACGCGCGCATTCAGGCGCTCGGTAGCCGCCGCCCCGCAGCAGGCGAAGCAGCGCGGGCGGCGGTACCAATCTCAAGTCTACCTGTACCGAATACGGTAAGGCCCAACAGGCCCGATAGTCGGCACTGAGGGCCCCAAGAAAGGGGCCACCCCCAAAGGTCAGTAGCGTGGCCCTGCCTAGCCAAGGTCTTCAGTACGGGCCCCCTGCCCCGCTTCGCTCTGGGTCCTCACATGGCTTGGCCAGCGAGCGGTACGCCCCCAGCGCCCAGGCGGAGGACACGGAGCCGGTCTTGACGCCCAGGGCCAGGCTGAGCACCACGATGACGTACTCCTGCACAGGTCACGGGGTGGCAGCGGGCGGTACACGGGCGGTGCAGTCGGAATCAGTGCGGGGCCCCTAGAGTGAGTGAGTGAGAGAGAGAGAGAGAGGAGGGGAGTCAAAGAGCCCACAGCGGTGGGTACCACGTGCCACATGCCACGTGCGCACCCTGCACGCCGGCACAACGCGGCACACACAACCCACACACACAGGGGCGTGTACCTCGCTAAACACACACACACACATACACACACCCCACACACAGGGCGGCCACAACTGTCCCCGGCACACGTAATGTCCGTAATAAGCACTCACCCGCGCGTCAAGTCGTACCGCCAAGTCGTATCCACCTCAATGCAGGGTGTGCAACCCCCCGTGCAGCGAATTCATGTCCACCAGTTTCCTGTAACCCCCACCCCACCCCCCACACCCCGGGCACAGGATGTGCCGCGGCCAGCTCACCCTCTGCACAAGGGGCTGCAGCTGCTGCAGCACGTACTGCAGCACGTCGTTCTTCTTGGACTTGGCGGGCAGCATGGCGGTGTTGAGCACCACCACGGGCCGCCCCAGGGTGTCGCGCCCGTCAGTGTACAGCAGCCCGGGGTAGGGGCTGGGGGGCGGCGCCACGGCGAGCATCGGCGGAGGCCGGGGACCCGCGGCGCCGGGCGGCGGCCTGCGCGTGCAAGCGCAGGAGGTAGGTGCACGGGCGCAGCCGGTAGCATGAGGGGTGGTGTGAGTGAAGCCCACCCGAGGAGTACAGCGGTGTGTGTCACAGCATTAATTATCCCCCTGGTATACGGATTCCGAAGGCGAGGCCCCGCGGTGATGAACGCCCTTCGGCGATGGACCGCGCGCGCCGTGCTCGCGTCTCAGGCGACCAGCAGTATACCATTACCGGGGCCGCCATCCGCCGCACCTCACCGCCACGACCTCGCCCATCCAAACCGCAAAATGTACCGTAGTCGATGGGCGGCGACCCTAGAAGCGCAGCCCAGCAGTTGCCGCCTCGTCCCGGAAACCCCCCTCACGGGCCCCCCTCCCAGTGCCGCACTAACCCCCGTCCCTCAGCCCCGAGCTCGCGATGCGCCAGCACGCGCCCGCCGCACCTGAAGGCCGGTCCCGGCCCACCGGGGCGCGGCATCATGACGCCGCCGCGGCCTGGCCCACCCACATGCGGCGGGGCTCCCGGCGGGGGGCCCCCCAGGGGAGGCCGCATGCCCGGCCCCATCCCCGGCGGCGGCATTCCCGGGGCCCCCGGAAATGGGCCCCCTTGGCCGGGGGGCGGTGGCATCATGCCCTGCCGTGGTGACCCCGGTCCAGGCGGGCCCCCCGGGTACGGTCCGGCCGGCCCTTGCGGCCAGGGCCCGCCCGGTGGCGGCGGCCCCCCCGGGCCCACGGCCCTGACCTGCATCGCCCCCGGACCCGGTGCGCCGGGCACCATGGCCCCGGGCGGGACGCCCCCGGGCCCGCGGCCGAAGCTGGCTGAGGGCCCCAGGCCAGGCGCTAGCAGGGGCGGTTGCTGCTGCGACTGCAGCTGCGGCTGCGGCGGTCCAGGGTACGGAGGTGGGGGCGGCATTCCCGGGCGCGGCGCGGGCGCGGTGACTGGTGAGGCGCTCGGTCTCATGCTGGTGGGAAGTGGAGGCCCAGGGGGTGAGCCCTCGCCTCCAGCCGCAGGGCCGGGGGGTCCCACGTAAGGGCCCTGGGGCGGGAAGCCCTGCTGGGGCTGCTGTTGCTGCTGCTGTGCCGCTGGATAAATGCCCGCGCCGATACGACCCGGGGGCGCCGGCGCTGCTGCTGCTGCGCTGCTGTAGCTCGGGGGCGGCAGCTGGGGAGCCGGGTCCTGCGGGCCGATGGATGTGATCACGCAGCGGCAGCCACGACGGCGACGGGTGTGGTTGGGTTCAGCTGTTCATGCCGCGATGTGTGACATCCAAAAGGGGGGGCCGCGGGCGCGAGTGGCAGGCAGGTAGGCAGGCGAGGACACAGCGACATGGACATACGGTAGGGTCGACCAATATGCCACATCACGGAGGCGCTTGCATACCCGAGGGGCCGCAGCCCTCCCAATCGGGATCGACACCGCCCTGCTGGGCCTGGTGGGCCTGCGGGGAGCAGTGACAGGGTCCCCGTCCGCCGCCACCCACATACCATCCGCGTCCCACTCCAATTCGCTCGACCCACCTGGACCTGCCGCGGATGCACCGGGGCATGGCCGCCGTGCTGCTGCTGCTGCTGCTGCGATACAATGGCAGATGCGCCCCGTTGGCCGGCGGCCGCAACCGCACCCGCCGCGGCACCCGCCGCCGCCACGAGCCCGACGCCAACTGCAGCGGCCACCGCGCCTCCCGACACGCCGCCGCCGCCGGGGTGCGAACCCTGGTGCGGCACCTGAGCAGGTGCCGACAGCGCCTGCGGGGGCGCCTGCGCCATTGCCTGGCCGTACTCCATCGGCGCAGCGGCCCTGAGCTGTTGCTGCTGCGCATGCGCCGCCTGCACATCAAAGCCCATCTCCTGCTCGTCGTCCGTGTCGGCCGCGTCGAAGGGGTCGCCGAGCACCGCCCGCCCGGCCAGCGACGCGGCAGACAAGTGGTGGTGCAGTTGCTGCTGTTGTTCCTCGGCTGGGGGACCCCAGATGCGCGGGGCTTCCATCTCTGCTGTTGCTGCTGTTGCCGCTGCTGGTGCTGCGACAGGCACAGCGGCGGGTAGCGGCACGGCCGGGGTGGCCCCCGTGATGAGGTCCGCCACCCCTTGCTGCCCCGAGTCCATATAGGTCAGCGGCGCCAGCTCCGGCTGCTCCGGCAGCTGCGGCGGCGTCTCCGCCGGAGGCCCTGCTGCGCCGATCGCACCGCCCAGCGGCTCCACGGCCGGCACGGCTCCTGGTGCCTCCTCCTCCTCCGCCTCAAGCTGCTGGTGCTCGTCCATCGCGCCAGCTTCAGCCAACGCCTGATGCAGCTCCACGCCGTTTGCCGCGGCCTCTGCCGCGTCCGGCTGCGGCGGCGCCAGCCCCAGCAGCGACGCCAGCTCCGGACTGACCAGCCCCGCGGCGGCCGCGATGCGGTAGTCATCCAGCAGCAGCTGCTGCGCGTTGGCGGTCGTCGCACCCTCCGCCGCCGCACCGCTGCCACTGGGCGCTAGTACGGACTGCCCGGCATCCGCTGGCCCGGTTGCCGCCAGCGGCACCACTGCCTGCTTGACGACGATTTGCTGCGGGTGGTGGTGCGGCTGCCCTTGGGCCCCATGCCCCGACACATCCGGGTCATCGAACACCGGGTGCTCCACGGTGGACACCACCTCGGGCGTGTCCAGCTGCAGCTCCGTCGTCCCAATTACGGACCCGGTGCCGGAGTGGCCCGTCCAGCCGCTCAGCGGCACGTCCTCGAAGGTCCGCTCGCCCGTGGGCCAGGTCATGGGACCAGGACCCGGGCTGGGGACCGGCGCCGGCGCCGCGGCGGCGTCGACTGTCCATTGCGGGTCGGATGCGGCGGCGGGTGGCGCCCCCGGGGCGTCTGCGTCCGACATTGGGGCGCCGACCGACAGCCCTTCGTGGAACAGGTTGCTGGACGCAAGGGAGTGCTCGGCCGGGGGGGCGTCCGGCGCGCCGGGCGGCTGCCCGGGCGGCATGTCCTCGTATGGTGCTTGCAATATTGGGCCGCTATCCGGTTCGGTCGCAGACTGCGGCGGAGGCGTGTCCGCGGCGCGACGAGGTGGCGCGGCAGCGCCGCCGCGTGCCAGGTAGCCGAAGCTGAAGGATGACGGCGCCTCAATCTCAGCCTCTAGCCGCGGAACGCACAGATCCTCGTCTTCGGGCGGCTGCAGCTGCGGTTGCTCATCCAGGCTGCGCTGCCATGCAAGGTCAGCCTCCACCCGCTGCTTCTGTTGGCCGTCGTCCTCCTCCGAGGGCAGCTGCTGCTCTGCAGCGGTCAACATGACTGCCGATTGCGGCTGTTTGGCGGCTTGCTCGGTCTCTACCGGCGCCGGGTCGCCAAGGTCAATGTCTTCCATGGGTGGCGCTGCTGAAGGGCCCGTCGCCGCGGACCAGGAGGCTGGCGGTTCGGGAGCAGCGTCCACCAAGAGGGCTCCGGCGGTGGCGTCCTGATCCAGGAGCTGCAGCGCCTGCTCGACCGTCTCAGCGTTCAGGCGGGAGCTGATCCGCGCGGAGAGAGCGGCGGTGCGCGCAGCGAGTGCTGCGGCTGCTGCCGCAGCGTCCCTGGCTGACATAGACGCCTGACGAGTGTACGCTGCCACGCGATTCAAGGATGGTTCGTCGTCATCGCTGTTCGCCATGTCATCTACCGCAGCGGCTCCGGGAGAGGGGGCCGCTACGGAGTAGGGGCCAGACGTATGACTGGTCTGTTCACCTTGGCAAGTAATATGCAAGCCTTCGCCTTCCACGTCGCCAACGTAGGCTTTTGTGCCTGTCGGATCAAGCACTACTGGGGCGTTTTGTTGATAAACCGAACTGTAAACCGAGTTGTAAGAAAACGGCTCCTCTTCGGCCGGTCCCAACGAATGGCGGTACCGAGGCGCGTATCCTAAATCAGAATCTTCAGTCCTGGCAGGGGATTGCAAATTATCCGTGGGCTCCTCCATCCTTTCAAGACCCTAGGCGTAATCCTCAATCGCGGCGTCCGCACTAGCACCAACCAAAGTGCCGTAAAGCAGCAGTCATTTTTCCAGGGATGTGAGCCTTCACCAGTTCATCCAGTGGTCCCAGAATCCCAGTCAGTCAACCCAAGTCGCTTTCTAGCACGTTCGCGCTGCTATGAGCTTGGCCGAGTCAATATTGAGAGGCACCTGGCCATGAAGCGGAAAGTAATAAACGTTACAATTGGAAAAGAATACAGAGGAAGAGGCATCAACTCGTTTCAGTCTACAGCACCGAATAACTGTCAATACTGTTGCAATTCCATCAGCACTCCGTACAGAACAAACACTCTTTACCACATTTACACCATATTCCGCTAACGTCATGAACATGTACACACCAGTCTCTTAAGCAAAAAAGAAGTTGACCGTCACTAGCAAGCAACGAGGTCGGGGCGCTGTCCGGGGAAACCCCTCATAAATAAGTACAAGACCCGATCAAAATTGCGCGAGGTCCGAGGAAATGCTGCCCCGCAGGGCGCGCTCACGACGCGTTTGCAATTTCACAGGTGCGTGAAATCACATTTGGTCGGGGCGTTCTCTTGTACATTGTACAGCAAGAATCAATCAATGTCCAAGGCGGTCATGCCTGCGCATCTGGGAATTGATACAGTCGCGAATGGAAGCCCGGCCCGTGGGTCGTACGCTCGTCGACCGCCACGGTTGACCGTTGCTCGCAAAGGCACGTCGCAGAGCTGGCGGCAAGAAGCCCACGCCTGAGACGCAGACACGCTCTCCAGCAAATGAACGCAACATGAACCGAGTTCACCTTCCCGTGGTTTGCCTGGTAAACTGTGTGTGGGGGGGTGCGTGTCGTGTACATGGTCCTCCCCGGCATTGACTCGCACGCCTGGCACATGGTTACGCTCGCAGTCCGCGCTTCACTTATCATCGCCACGCAGCGTCATTCCCGGCAGGATCTTCCTGTTACCTCCAGTCGTCTTGCTCGCCATCACAACCTTCTCGTCGTCCGGACCGAAGCCCAGCTCGCGCGCCGGCACCCACCTGGGGCGAAAACGCAAGGCAGTCCGGGAAAGCATTGGTTATCTTTCGACACACCGGTGGGCATGCAGGGCGGCCGTCCGAAGTGCTACAGGCGACAGCGTTCTTTGGAAAGAACTGCGTCATATTCCACCATCCCAAAGACTGAAGCACCACTCGAGAGCGTGCACGAGTGCCGTCTAAGCAAAACCGTGCCCGGTCCCCTTCCCGCCGGTTGCCTAGGCGTGTCAGGTGGGGTTTCCAAGTGAGGGAACCTTGGCATTCCGAAATTCGTGGGGGCTGGTACAGCTGCACGAACACCCCTCCAGGTCATGGGTGCGCAGTGGGCCGTCTCCGTTGGGTGCAGTAGATATGGCGAGGCTCCATCAAGCTATCCTGACCTCATGGGCTCGCCCGGCTGGGGTCGGGGGACCGCCATGTAACGCTTGCTTCACTCGTAGCGCTATGGCACACCGCAAATTGCCGCTACCATCCCGCCCCCCAAGCAACTCACTTGTCGGGTACGCCGAAGGCGCACTCAGTCTCGATGCCCAAGTTGTACAGGTCGCCGTTGCCATCCATGTAAGAAGAGGTCACCAGCTTCATGAAACCCGCCTCGCCCCACGGCTCGCCCCAACTGCACAGTGGGTCATGGAGCCATATCAATTCAAGTCCCCAAGGACGCACCCCAATACGCCACCGGTGCATGGCGCCAGCACTCGGCCGCAACTCCAACGCCCGCAAAGCCAAACGTGCCCTCCGAAGAAGATGACTACCTCATGGTGCGATGCAAAGCCACACCTAGCACGCGATGCACATGGTATACGGAAGCGACGCCGCTATGTTCAACAGATTTCCCCCTTTCCCCTGGCACGTAATGCGAAACGCCCGGCGTCCGTCTGCAAGGTAAGCTTCCTTCCTGCCACCCAGCAGACTACATTCGTGTCGACCCAGCGTAGCCGGAGGGGATAAAACGCAACCGCATGGGGGCCCCGCCATGGCCACCCACCTGTTACGGATGATCCAGTACTCGACGCCGTCTTCCACGCCCCAGCCGACGACACTGACCACATGGTTGATCTGCGGCCGCTCCTTGAACTCCGCGTAAACACCGCCTGCAACCACGACGGGTTGTGCAACGCGACGCAACGTGGGCTTTGGATTTGCCGCTGCTGCGTGAGTTCAGCTGCCACCACGCTCTCAGCTGCCCCCGTGTCGTGACAGACTTGTGGAACTCGTGACAGACTTGTGGAACTCGTGACTATCCCCCTCTCAACAGGTCACCTGAACCTTGGAGCCTAGCTTCCTCGCCCCTGACCCCCAGTGCTGTACATCGATATCCCAAACCCATCCTTCATACCCCCGCAGCGCTAACTTGTACAATGCGTTCCTTCTCACCAGTGTAGCCGTCCATGTTATCCGTTGCATCGATGCCGCAGCTGATAGGGCCGCGCTGAAAGATCTCCGCCTTCATCTCATCAATTCCCTGCAGTGCAGAGTGCGATCCGACAGCAATTGTTTTTCCGTACACCCCAGGACCTGCTCCAAAACAAGGCTACCTAATCACCTCTCCCGCTTGTCAATTGGCACCGGTTGCCAAGCAGAGACATGAAGCCCATACGTTCAACTTCACCTCTGAACAGGTCTGCATTCAACCGTTGCACACGACTCCTCCACTGCGGACTGCGCACCTTCAGCCTGCCGTACTCCGACACGGTCAGGCGCTTGTACTCATACACGGCGTTGCAGCCCTCCTCCGGCCAGCAGGTGTAGCACTGCTCCTTATCGTGGCACTACATGCGTGAACGGGTAATGGCAGGTCAGCTATCACGCTGCAAGGTGTGTGCGCGCAATCCATTTGCGCCATCACACACAAAGCTGTCTGGCCCGTTGGATCGCCCGGTCGGGATTAAGGGTCCACCTTGCACCGGTTACATTCACAGAAACAGGATCCACGATGTGCATGCTTCCGGCAGTTAGAAGCGGAGCGGCGAAGTGTGTCCGTTACTCCATGTCTTACCCCACACGGTCCCCGACCTCCGCTCACCTGCTGATTGTGAGCAACGTAGAGGTTGCAGGTATCCGGAGGAATACCTGCAGACCGGATAGCACGGGAATTCACAGTCGCTCTCCGCTCTCCATTTCGTCACACGGATAAAGCGCGGACGGGTTCCTAAGTGGCCGCGCCGCCGCAGCGACTGCGGTCAGCTGCACGTTCAAATGCGCATTGCTTCGGCGCATACATACGCAGCTTGCGAAGAAAAGCTGAACCCTCCAGTCCTCACCGTGCTTGGACGCGTACACGTAGACCATGCGATCGTCACCGCCATTGCAGCTGCCCGCGTTGCCGCAGTCGATGATGTTCTGCACGGACAGGAACGTGCCTGGCCAGGCACCCTGCAGCGGCAAGGCAGAGAGGGTATGGCACCATGCTGGGAACGCACCATCTGCCAAAGTGATAGCACGATGCCCCAATTACATGGTACCCGACGTTCCGCCCTCCTGGTCGCGCCTGCCGCAGGCGCTGTCGCAGGGCAGTTGCGCCCCCTACCGAGCCCGAACCAGGGATCCGCACGCGGGCAATGCAAAAGGAACTAGGGCTTGCTGTGAGTGTGCGTATATGCGCAAAGATTGGACCCTAGCTCGTAAGACCGCATTACCCTTTGTTTGATGTTCATCCGGTCCGCAAGGCTGCTGCTCGCCGCGTGAGCCCAGCAAGAGCCACTGCAAGGAGTCGTGCAAAATACAAATAACTCATCAAATTTCAGGAAATTATGCAATGAGTGTCCGTCTTGTTCTACATCACTAGGGTTCGGACCAGCCCCGCCGACTCCTTACCAGTACTCCGGGATGTGCTGGTTGCGAACGATGCTCAGGTAGTTATGCACATCGTTGTTCGGCCCGGCGATGTTGCGCCTGCGCTCCCATGGAAAAGTTAACATCAGTCAAGACGCGACGCATTAGGGTTCTGCGGGTAGAACGCACCAGTCCCAGGACGATGGCAGATCCTGACTTTTCTGCAATTCATGTGGACGTGACGTAACGCTGCACAATCGGGGTAAAGCGTAAAACCTTCAGCACGCCTCCTCCAGGTCGAAGGGCCGCGTCCGCAAAGCAAGATTTGCAACTTACATGAGATCGGGAATGTCATTGTTCCTAGCAATACCCGACGCGAAGCGCGACCGCCGGCCTGTGCTATTGAAAGTAACCACAGTGGCCTGGCCGCCACAAACGGCGACAAGCAGCAGGACTGAGAATGTAACTTGGGACCTCATCCTCATCACACTTGAAAACAAACAATTTCCAGTTAAAGATGTTCAGAAGCCGGAAATTGAAATAAAGACGCCCTACGTGGCCGACCCGTACGATTGCCGGGCAAAACGTTCGGTTGTCCCAGCTGTATCGGTTTGACCATTAGTAATTGCCTATTTGGCACTCGATTCGCCAAGTGTTCGCTGGCTTGCTCAATGAAGATAGCCGGAGCCGGCCTGTGGTCACCTTCATGTGCTTCCAGTCCTTTCCAGTTCGCCAAATGTTCGCTGGCGCGTTGCGCGCAGCTGTCCCGTGGGCCAGTGGGAAGACGTTGCTTTGCCCCCATCTCCCTGCTTGCTCGCACCTGATCCTGCCTCCTGTGTTTACGCTCTGCTGCTGCAAGTGGTTTCGTGCACGACCTGCCGACGTTTGCCAAGCACGCAAGCTGTGCGACCTCATCAAGCCCGGTTTTTTCCCCGTTTGACCGGCTTCTGATTGTACCATACCATACCCCAATCCCAAAATTCCGTCTGTGTTAGCTGATCAGGTTTCCGCGGATGTCCGCTGCAGAGCGCAAGTGTTCGGCGAGACACACCCTAACCATCCAGACAGAGCGCAAGTCTGTTTCAGCACGACTTCGTCGACACAACTAAAAGAAGCGGCGGTTCGTTTAATCATCTTGCTGCAGTCGGCAGGGGATGTTCCGTTCCGCCCTGTCACTTGCTTGATGGTTAACCTTCCCGACATCGGCCTCTCTGCGCTCAAAGCGTCACACCATGAAGAGCCGCTGACCTAGGAAACCGCATGCGATTGTGCAAGTATTGAAAATGTGACAGCGTTGGGGCCATCCACCCGGTTAAGCATGTTACACGCGAGTCATGACGACAGGGCTCCCGCACGCCCGCCACCTCACGAGGACTCGGCGACCGGGAACTCGAAGCTCACGTCCTTGCCTGCAAGGAAGCAATATTACCGAGGATCAGCACATTATCCCTTCAAATTGCTTATTTCCTTGTACGCTGCGTGCTGCATTACCCTGTAATGACCCTTATTCGGATCTTGTCTCGCAAAAGACGAAAATGCCGTCACCCCATGCCATGAGCCCGTCCGTTATCAATTACGGACCAAAATCTAGCTCTGTTTATACCCAATCCCTTTCCTCGAAGGGTATTACCGGCATCTGGCTGATGCCCAATGATTCAAGGAGCATAGGGCTGCGAAGGCACGCCTTGTCATCTTTTAAACTCCAGACAGCACCCACCGTCAACTCCAGGTGCTCCCGCTGCTGCCCCCCCATATCAATTGAAGATCAGGGCTGCTTACCTGTGAGGCGCTTGTAGACGCTTGCGAACGTCTCCAGCTTGTACTCGGTGGTGTTGCGATCCTTCGGGTCGAGGTGCACCTGTCCCCACAAGGAAACAATGACCAGGCGCACGAATGTCATCACAGGTTTTCTTGGGGAGTGCCCAGTGAGCACGTGACGACAGCGCGCCTCCCGCCCTAGGTCCACGTCACAAGCCCAAGACGGGCATTTCGCCTCAAGTGTGCCACACTCCACGGATGTCCTAGCTGGACGCGCCTTCCGCACACCGTGCTGCCACATCGGCCACTCCGCGGCTACAACATGAAGGGCCGTAAGACTGCTGCAGACACGGCTGATGCAAATCGCCGTCCAGGTTGTGTTGAAGACGGTGAAACGTCCGCTTCGAGTCCGGACCAATCTCCAACGTGGAGGGAGCCCCTAAACGCCTGTCTTGGTATGTGCTGCATTCTTTTCCGCTGTTTCCGTGAACATCCGTCGTAATTTGAATTTTAATGCTGAACCATGATCATCTTGCAAAAGCGATTGGCTTTCCGCTGAGCCTCCTGCCAGCTCATGGAAGCTGCAGACAGCCTCAATAGTCAGGTCCGATGCGCAGTTCGCCAGAGCCGCTCCGTCCGAAAGCCCTGATCGCCCGCCGGCTGCCAGACGTGTGGGCTGCTGCTCATCCGACTCTCCGAAATGTATGGGCTGAGCAATGTGGCGCGACTTAACGGTCTGCAACCCATCGAATCCGAATGTTGTCACAATATCGTGGGGCTATCGCACCTTCAGGATCTTAGACCCGTCCAGCCGGTAGCGGATCCGCTTGCCGACAATCTCCGTCGGGTACACGAGGTCGTCCAGGATGGCGTCGTGCACCTGCGACAACATTGAGGCCATAGTCCGCGAGTTGGGTGTTCGGTCCGCAGATGCGCCATCCCATCACGTATGTGGATCTGCACATGGTTCCACAACACTGCTCGTCTCCCAAGGTGGCAAACGACCAGTGCATGTTGCGCGGGTTGACGCCCTTCCTTAACCCCTTAGCTCAGCCCTGCCCCTGGCTGGACCTACCGCGGTGAGAGTGCGGCTGCGGGGGCGGGCGTTGGTCTTGCCGTTGCGGGGTGGCGGCAGGATGCGGCGGTTGGCGACGATGACCACGTCCCGACCGCTGAACTTCTTCTCCAGCTCGCGCACCAGGCGCTGCTGAATCTTGTGGAAAGCCTTCAGCAGGCGGTATGGCACCTACGGCACCACCGGGTATACCCTCACGCGTGGACATAGCCCCTGAACGAACTCGTACGTCAAAGTCCCAATATTTCAGACGCGAGAGTTGGCGAACTATCGCTTACGTGGATGATGATCGCCTTCCGGGCACCATTGGCGACATCGACCTCCTTGGCGGAGGTGATATACAGGTCACGCAGGTCGCTCTTCAGCTCCGCATTGGTAGCCTCCAAGTCAAAAAGAGCCTGTAAATACAAAACGGATTTAACTCCGTCACTGATTCCCGCTCTGCAGTTGCCGCTGCGCCGCCGGCTGCGCCCTCATCCATAAGCTTCCATCCCACATTAAGTGATAAACAAGATATCCGTTGTTTCATTTATTAACTATAGTGCAGGCATTTTACTGTCTTTGCCTTTGTGCCACACCTGGGCAACCTGCTCCTCGAACTCATCGGGCTCCTGCCCCCTCTCCTTCACAATCTTCTTGCTGCGTGCTGAGACCATCGTGGGGCTCGCACTGCGGATGCGGAAACAGGTTGTTTATGTAAATAAGAAAGCCGGCGGTAATTTAAGACTGAACATTAATGTCTGAGCAATAACAGACTTGCCTAGGGCCTGTGAGCGCCACCCAACAAGGAAAGAGGGCGAAATGGGGGATTGCAGTCGGACTTAGGCCGACCGACGTCCAGAGGCTCCAGGGAGGGTCATGCAGGGCAAGTCATTCATTCTTGTCGCCATTGAAGTAATCCCTGACACTCTCACCTAACCGACATTAATTAAAAAATTTTGTGCCAGACCGAGACAACTATGAACGACGCCATTTACGACGACGCCCCGTGTTGCCATCGACAGCTCCTATCACGTCCAAGCGTATCGCCCGTTGTAAACCGGTACATATCTTTCATACCAGGAATGGAGTTTGAAATGCGTAAGGAGTCTTCGAATTAATCCTTGGGGTGGAGCTACGACAGGTTTCGGTACTCTCAACCCTACCCTGCCACCCGGTATGTGGGCTCTGGGTGCGGACACCCGCGGCCTGCCTCATCAGATCCCTCTTAGCATTAGGAGCTATTTGCTTCGTGGAGTCTGGTCCTTTTTTGATCATTCGGCAAGGCAATCGTCCCGTTTGTGTCCTTTTCCTGCTAGGAAAGCGTCATGCACGTGCGCTTGTTGGCGTTCATTGCGTGCAATTGGGTAGTTGAACAGGTATGGGGTTATGCACCCCCAACCATGTAACACACACACACACACACACATATACACACACTCACACACATCCAAACGTTAAGGCAGGATGCGTCTTTGTGTGCACAAATTGCTCCCTCTTGCCCAATCGTGACCCACCTGAAGTGACCACTGCATATGGCAGCGCATACACATCTTCAGCGATTTGACAGCCTTGTGGGTCCCACCCTGGGTTATGTACATTACAAAAGGACCATCTCGCAAGGGGTTCACCCAACCTGCATTACATCGTCGTTGCTTCTTAACGAAGGGCACTATACCCATACTTGCTGTGGAACCTGGTATCTGAAATGCATGTGCGCTCGGTGCACGGGCACGCTTCTTGCCTGAGACCCCGAACCTGCGTCAACCAACGGCAAATCAGCCATTGATGAGTAAAAGATACCCACGCTGCACTCGCATACAACAGCTGGTCCTCTCCTGTAATTTGGAAACACGGTACGGCAGGACCGGCCCACTGATGTCCGTGACATTACAGCCCTGCCCACCAGTCCTACGTGAGATTGTTCTGAGGGGGTATGGGTCAGAACTGGCGGTCGCAGATCGCGGCGCGTTCTACCAGAACTACGAGATGTCGCCGGAGCAGCATTCTGCATTTGTACTTGAAAAGCGAATGCGTCGTGCTCAACGTGCTCCGACGTACGAACACCACAAACGACGGGCTCCGACTATGACGTGAAGACCGTGCGGTAGTTACGCCTCTCATCCTCCACCCTGTGCCGAGCATTAATTAAATCCCTAACACAAGAAAGCTGACATACCGAAGATTCGTGAACTTGCATAAGCCCCACAACGCACACCCTTCTGACCCTACACCACTGACACACGAAACACTGTTGAGATAACACTGACATCAACCCTGCCACCAGCACTCCAATCTCCGACGCGTCCAACTGTCAAAAATATTGCCGTACCGTCCAATGCCGGCAGCTAGGCGTGACCGTATCAACCGGAATCGCCACCCAACACTACCTGCTGCACATAACACACTGCACTTGAACTTGTCGGTCATGTAAACAAGTTTGACGAGAGGCGCAGTTCGGATCGAAGACGCAACCCAACCTGCTGCTCGCCACGCAATTGCATTACTTGCGTCCCCTCTTGGCTTTCACGATAAGCGGAACGGCAACGCCGGCAACTGCGGCCAGGATAGCCACCGGAATGATGACCTTCCTGCAGGCATAAACAAATTCGGGCCACGGCAACTGCACATCAATATCAGCCAGAAAGGAAGGTATTTGGGCGCGTGTCGGGTCTAAAACCCTATACCAAGCCTAAGATACGGCTTCATGTGCAACGCAGGTTCTCACGTGTCCACGCGACGAGTGCAACTGGTAACATCAATGTCATATCCCATAACATCATTGCTGCCGTCGTGCGTCTGTGCGCAGCTGTCCAGCAACCTGCCGGCCAAGCCATGCACTGCGCGCGCTGTATGCGATGCGGTGTACTTGGACGGCCGATGGAATAGGACAGGGTCCTCTTTACTAAATTGATCACTCCAAATCGAAAAAGAATAATGCCGAAACATGCCACAGAACATGCGATGCCCGACCAGGTCGCCGACATAGTTGCGGTTGTGGGACTTACTTCTTGCCGCCCTTCTCACTGCTCTTCACTGGCCCCGGCGCCTCCGGCTCCGTGCCCAGGGTGACCACCCGGCGGGCGACCTCATCCACCGTTTCTGGAGAAAGGCCGACGCCTGCCAAGCGCCCTGTACGCAATCCAGGCGCGCAAGATTGTTAACTGTAGCATTCACCATCAAAGGGGCGCTGCAGCTCGGTACTGCGCTCACCAGCGGCGTCTTTCGCGTTCGGCGGCTGTTGCCCGAAAGCCACGTTGGGCTGGAGGCTCCCATCTGCAGCCATACAAACATCCAAGCATCTTTGGCGGGAGCCCTTGCGCACAGATGCACGAAAACGCGACGTGTAGAAACGTTAGAATGCACCCGTGTTGGCACCCAATACCTGGGGCGTGTCTGGATACCACCACCCCCGTCTGCCGCGTCTTGCAAGAGCATGAGGCCCAGCGGGATGCGAGCAAGAACCGCAACAACAAACAGTACAACATGCTCAAGATCCCATGGAGGGTATTATTTAAGAGCTTCAGACACAGCGGCACGCCGTGCCGGGGCAAGATACCTCCGCCCGCCCCGCCCTCCTCGTGTCCCAACGGGTGCACCCCACATCACTTGCGCCACACTACCACCCTCCACTCAACATAAAACCATTCCCCTGCACATCTTGACATCGGCGGCGCGAGCTGTAATCGATATCGACGGCCAGCTGCAGCACACCGACTGGCTCCACCGCAATGCCAGATAGTCAATGCGGCAATGCCCTGTTGCCCAAGTGCCCGCAATCCCCCTTCAAACCTCCCACAAGGCCGGCCCTGAACCTCGCCCCCGGCCCAGACCCCCGTACCGGGTCGCGAGGTATCCAGCTCCGCCAGGTCCCGCACGAAATTCATGCGGATCCGAATGAAACCTCCCTCGCCGCCGGCATTCGGCTTGAACAACTCAAAGTACTTGTCGATTGGCACGGCTTCAAGGATGTCATTCACATAGATGCCTTCGCACGGAGCAGGATCGAAGGCGGGGGAGCGAACGCTTATGAAGAATGAAGAAGTGCGCGACATGCCTCCAACCATACTGCAACCTCGCTGTTTCATAAGTGCATCAGACGTTCACTGCCACATCACTGTCTATCGGTATCACTTAGGACACCGTGGCCGTTTTCTGTCGTAGGGTGGCAGGAATCGTCGTACGATGCCCCAAAGACGGTCTGGGTCGTTCGTGTCAGCCTCATTACACTCACCACATGCCGCCACAACAGATGTCCCTTTCTTGTTGCCTTGGAACTTCTCGCGGCAGAGCATGAGCCGCAGTTCGCTAGAGCCCTCCAGCAACTCCCTGGACCGGCAGCAATACCCCGCCCAGGGCAGCATGCACCACATCATGATTACATGCATGGCATGACCCTAGATTCTTGCAACACCAACCGATTTTTCATTATGTGGTCGCGTCGCCCAAGGTCTTTTGGCGCACAAAGTGGACTGCCTTCTCAGCCACCTAGTCAGTCGAACCAGTCAGTCGCACTATTGTTGACTGAAGAATTTAAATTTCAGATATCAAAAAAGTGCTCACATGCGCAGCTCCTCTCGCCAGGTGATTGTATCGCCAATAAGGGGAGCCTTTCGTGTTTGCGCCTGCAAGGCACAGCATAAACATATACTTGAATACGTATAAATAGCTCCACGACGTCAATTGAGAGCCTTGCTGTGCTTGAAACGCACCTTGATGTTCCTCGGCCCTCCTCGGATTTCCACTATGAAAGGAAACGTCACACGACGACCACATAACAGGCGTTAGATGTCAGGCTCTATGATAAAGCCTTTTTAACCAACTTGTGCGCCCATCCTGTTCTCTGGAGCTGTCCTGTCAACTCACCTTTGACGAACGCCTCGAAAGCCCCTGCGTTCGTGTCCCATGTGAACTGATCCCGCTGAGTCTTTCCAGTGGCCTCTTCTACAACTATAGAGATGTAGCCTTTCGGAGGTTCCGCCATCTTGCACAAGGAAAGAGTCCTTAAAAGCTAGAAACAGCAAGCTCGTTTTCTTAATAATCCTGTAGGTGCGCAAAGCCGTGCCACAATGGCTTCGTATACTGTGACAGAAGAAACAACAGAAAACAGGTAAGGCGGTAGTCTGGTTTCCTTTCTGACATTGGTTCCGTACATGTTGTACTCTTCCATTTTTGTAAAGACGTTGCAAAATATATTATTGTACATAGGCAAACTTCGAAAACTTTTTCTACCGAAAACATTTTACTGTTGTGACCAATTGGCCCAACGCACACTACGCCGCGACGAAGAGGTACCTTCGTTTTCTTGCGGACGCTGATGGCAGTCGACAGCGACCCCCTTCAGTGGGTCCCAGCTCAATACCCCAAAGAGCTTGATAGTGTTGATTTGCGACGGCTGGTAGGCGTTCAACCGAAAGGTTTCAAAGAACGGACTGCGGGAAAGCGAAAACGTGATGCGGAGGAAGAAAGAGACGACGAGGAGCTAGATTCTATGCAAATGGAGGAACAGCAGGTCGACAACGCGCAAGCGGAGAAGCGGCAAAAGGCGGACGAGACGACGTACAGACCAGTAAGAACCGGCGGCGCGAACGGTTTGCTTTCTCGGTGGAGTCGCTTGTGTTATAGGGCGTTGATGGTGCTAAATATCATGGTGCTCAGGTGTCCGGGAAGGTCTGGAAGGGGCCGGGACAACGAGCCAGCACGGTCATGCGACCAGCGAAACTTGGGAAAAAGAGCTGGGCTGCCAAGATGACGGAAAAGGCGGCACGGAAGCAGCTGCAGGAGTCCAAAGCAGAGGCCGTTGCCGAAGCCAAAGCAAAGCGCAAGGTACGCTTCCGTACTTAGGTTGGCACGGGTCCACGTCCGACAAGCCGGTCCTGCCTACGCACCTGTACCGTGGCTCGCCCATATCGCCTGACCATATCTCCTGGTTCAACCCTCAGGCTGCAGCAGATCAACGGAAGGCAGCCAAAGAACGGAAGGTTGCCAACCAGCAGAAGAGCGCGGTGGTGCAAAAGGTGGGTGCCAGGATGCCAGGTTAGGCCGGTTGCAATGGTTGTCGTGTGAGGATGGATACGGCGCTGCGTTGCACGAACTCATCAGGCTCGCTAAGGTGGGCTGACCGGAACGCCTGAACTCGCGGTGCAGACTGAACACCTGAATTCGTGGTGCAGACCAAAAAGACAGCCGCAAGGTGCATGTACCCAGTTACCCCCATAACCTGAACACGTCAGCGGGCAACCACGCGCTATCTAGCACAAGGCCGTCCCATGAAGTCCGTCCCACCTACGTGCATTTTTCGATGCAATTCTTTGCGAGAGCATCCCGAAATCCTGTTCGAAGTTCCTGAGCCCACACTGTATCCCCGTTTGCTGTTGCTATGGGGTAAACGCCTTTTGCTGTGTCAAAAACGTTCCCATCTCATAACGGCGCCCATATCATAACGGTGAACCTTCAGCGCCTGGATCGCGCGTGCTGGCGCTTCCTTTTTGTGCAGATCACCAACAGCGCCACGGTGAAAAAGATGATGAAGGACAAGAAGCAGCGCAAGCTGCTGCGGACAGCAGACACGAACTGACGTTGAAGGGGGCTGACCTCAACGGCACCTATTCTGGTGGGACGGTTCTAGTCGCAGCATGGGCTACGTCTTGGGAGGAGCGCGAGCCCATGCCCAACGGTCACCTTGCTGAGTATGTGGTACCTGCATGGGCCCCCCGAGGATTAAGGTGTACATGTTGTGAGTGCGGCGAAGCCATTCCACTTCGCTCGGTCTTTGAGGTGTTGGAGTATCGGATCTTTGAGGTGTTGGAGTATCGGATGTACGGAGCTGCGGTGGACGTCAACATGAAGGAATGCTCCGCATTCCGCACACGGCAGCGGCCGCAGGCGTGATTGGAGGACCTGGGGCAACGAGCTCTTATTTCATAGAAGTAGTGGACATGCATCATGATGCTGCGGGTTAGGGCAGCACACGTCAGTCTCACAGGGTAGAAATGACAAAATGCTTTGCCAGGTAGATGTCAGCCTCGGCGCGGTGTAAAGGTATTGATGTCTAGCCATCAAGGGCCCGCAGTTTGACATGTGTTTCGTACCTTCAGTTGGCGATTGATGTCGGTCGTTCAGAGGTTCGCGGCGACGCACAGGAATGTGTGGCATCAAGGGTAATCAAAACACTTGATGACCCCTGGTGGCGTGTTGGGAGCGCTGCGTACATATTCTTTCCGGCTTCTGGGAAGGAGTAGTGCATGTTTACAGAAGTAGTGTAGCCTGACGGCGCGAACCAATCCCTGCAACGGAGTCCTGGATCTTCCGGGTGCAGCCGGGTACATTTGGGCTTGTATGTCTGCGATTTGAACTAGCAGCACGCCACTCGAGATGGTTCGGTTTTGGTACGGTCTGAGTTCCAAATCGCTGTCATTCGGATATCGATGTATGGTGAGGAAACCCGAGCGCAACCTCTGTCTCAACAAGGCGGTGGCCGCTTCGAAGGGATTGCTGTGACCAGTCTATGGATTCTGCCGGCGGCCATCGCCGAAGCACCTGAAGCACCTGAAGCACACGAGGCTTCCTGGCTTTTCACGCGCACCGACTGGCACGGTCACGCACGGGCTGGTCTTCAACGTGTAATGACGTGTGCTGTGTACCATACTGTGCCGAGACAGGTGATTCCCAAGTCCTTGATTAAATGCTCTGTCGTTCTAATGAGTCGGTACCCCGATCGTAATAAGATATGTGCCCGGCAGTTTAGTGATTCCCGGCGGGATGCGGTCTGACATGAGGAAATTGTTGCCATCCGCCGCTGTCTGCGGCCGGTAACGGTCTGTAACAAAATCCTAGCAGGCTACAAAGGGTTGTGCGACGCACGATCATTCCCGAAGAACACGGAAAGCAGCCGGGTGTGTGTCAGCACAGCCAGCACAACCTGCCGTACACCAAGGAACAATTACAGCTGCGCAACACGAACGCCGTGGCAGTCCGCACCCGACCCCCGTTAGCTGTAGCTCAACACTGAATTGCTGCAAGCCGAACAGCCCCAGCCATGCATAGCCCGACAGAGTGCTGTATGTGAATGAATGAATGAATGAATGTTACAGCGGACCCCAACGGGATCATGGAACGCCCGTGCTCAACACGGCTGTAGCCATACGAAGGGACATCTACACTCGCACCTTCATCCAGACCTTAATGTGTTCACGTTTGTTGCCGAATGGCACCAGCATGCCTAAGGGTGCGCGAGTGCAGGAAGCATGCCCGAGCAAGACCTGCACCCGAACGGTCCCTGCCCTTACCGAAGGCTCCCAGCCATGCATCAACAGTTGCAGCCATAGCCAAATGGTCCCAGCCGTGTGCTACAGCTGTAGCCGAATGCTCCCCGTCGTAGCAGCACAGTCCCAGCCGTATCCGCACTGCCATGGCCGCAACCCAACGGTGCCAGTCATTGCCGTGCCCCAACGGGGCCTGCCATCGTCGTACCCCAACGGGTACGGGCCTGCAGACAGACCTTCGCTCTGCACCGCGTTATAATCCGTTTGTTGAACCTTTCGGCCATCTGCGAGTTTGCCCGAGTGGTCGAAGGGGTGAGCCTTAAGATCTCATGGACGTACGTCTGCGTGGGTTCGAACCCCACAGCTCGCAAGATTTATTCTATATACATTGACAGTAATTTCTGCTTTGTGTTGTGGAGATCGGGGGCGCCCCAAAGTGCGTTATTATGGAGGCGTACAATGCGTCGTCGTCGAATAAGAATGGCTGTGCATGATTCTCCCGCAGGGTATCTTACTGGGATGCATGGCTGGACCTGGGAGGGACCTGGGCTGGGCGGTGCTTGCGGGTGCTTGTGTATGGTTGTCAAATTGGTTACAGCCAGACCAAGTACATGCTACAGCGGTACGACAGCGGCAGCTACGCTATCACACAACACTTGAAGGCATACAACTTGCTACTTTACGTTGGCGGCATACGATGTGGTGCACCGGGCCAGGACGGGCCAGGCGGGGCCCACTGTTCAGTCCTACCTTGGTATGGATGGGAATGAAAACTAAGCTAAGCGGACCAGTTCGGCGGTTGTAGAGCTAGTGCTTTGAACACCACGTGTTGAGGCGCTCACCTGGCGCACCCAGGCTCACCCCTATCAATAGTCGGTGGTGCAGGGAGCCCTAGGGAGCAAATGTGGTGGCGTCAGCAGTTATTACCTACAAATGACACACAACGTTCTATCCCATGTCATTCCGTTTGTTCTAGCATGCCGCATGCGTCTGGTCCTCTGTTCGTCTGTTGGTCTGGTGTCTGGTCTGATACCGGTAGGCCGTTAAATTCGTTGCACCGACCTTCGTCTTGGGCTCGTGGCATCAACACTATGCGACGCCAAAATCGTAGCAATGGTCACATGGAATAGAATTTATGATGTTGTCAGCAGCTGCACGTTCGCCAACAATTGCTGAAACTTGAGCTCCTTTTGCCTTCCCAAACAGCTGGCTGATAGGGTATACTATTCTTATTGAATTTAACCCATCACAACTTCTAATCTTAAGCGACGCCATGGAGGCGCCGGTGGTCCAAATCGACACAAGTCTTGGAACCATTACAGTGGAGCTGTATTACAAACATGCCCCCAAAACATGCAAAAATTTCGAGGAGCTTGCGAAGAAGGGGTACTACGACGGCACAGTTGTAAGTTTCGGCGCGGTTTCGCTTGTCGAAACGCCACCGCGCTGGCTGCAAAAGGGGAATGTCTGGTCATACCTGCTAAGCATGTGTGCGTCATTGCAACACGACGCTGCGCCAAGTTGTTGAAAACAGGGAACCGCTTGCCGGTGGCGGGCTTGGTCCCTTGTCATGCAGTTCCACAGGATTATTCGGGATTTCATGTGCCAAGGCGGTGATCCAACCGGGACTGGGCGAGGTGGCGAGTCGATCTACGGCGGGAAGTTTGAAGACGAGATTACCCGCGAGCTGAAGCACACAGGGGCAGGCATCCTATCCATGGCGAATGCAGGTCCCAACACCAACGGCAGTCAGGTATGTAGAATAAAATTAGGCGGAGACTCCGGGCTCAAACAAAGATTGCACAGATGGTCGCGGAGGTGGGCAGTCCTGAACCGTATAGCGATGGGACCCCGTGAGTGGATCGGAGAGGAGTCGTAGGCGGTGCACCAGGCCCGAAGTCCCCGTTATTTCCCTTCCCGCCCTTAGCCCGAGGATTCCGGACCATCTTTCTCACAATTTCTCACCTATCTTACCATATCTTACGCGGCCGCTGCTGCCCAAACCCTGCCGGTGGATCTCGCACTTTCCATCATCGTCTCTGCTGAAGTTCTTCATCACATTGGCGCCAACACCCTGGCTGGATGGGAAGCACACGATCTTTGGCCGCGTGACCTCGGGCATGTCCGTCGTCAAGCGTCTAGGCAATGTGCAGACGGACAACATGGACCGCCCAATCACCGAGGTCAAGATCCTGCGTGCTAGACCAGTCTGATCGGGCAAAGATTCTGCGTGCGTCGCGGTGGCACCGGCTGGACCTGTCCGGCGTTTGAAGACCTCTGATAGGATGAAGCGCGGGTTCGATCGCTGCGCGCGACGCAGCTGCACTTTGGGTTGATTTCATTGCGACTGACAGACAGCAACTGATTCGCTCAACGCGATGGCCATGGTGCTGGGGGGGGCAGGTCTTCTGTCGGAGAAGACGGAAGGAACGCGATGAGAGCAACCGATTTGGTGATGTTACTGTACGAGCGTTAGTTGGGTGCGCGGCATGCGTACGTAGCATCGTGGGTAGCTCTGAATTACAGACCTAAGTACTTTCTGGTGATTCGTTGATGTTCGAAGGCGCGGTTATCCGGGTTTTGGTTGTGCCGATACTAGGGTTCGCTCGATGAGTTCGTTCGGACTCTGGACTCACACGTCGGGTTCCTTTCCTGGAATTTGCAGTCCTGAGACGCTCCGAGTACGGCGCACTTCTTCACGTTCACTCGGTCAGTGTCTGTACGTCAGAGCTTTTGACAAAAATGGAATTTGTCTTTATGATAAGAGCCACTCGTACACAATGACGTAGCTGTTCGAAGCACAGTGAACAGTAGGCATCGGCATTCTCGCGTCGGAATGCGGAAAGCTGCGCTGCCCCTGCGGCAGCTACCAGCTATTGCTCAATGGTTCCAGACATGCCAGGCCAGTATTCAAGCGCAGGCATACACGGCGACCGAGCGACAACTATCGTCGCAGGCAGCCTCGACTTCTGGACACAGTTCATTAGCAAACTGGAGCTTGGCAGCTATTCCAATACTAGGTGTAGCAGCTTCCTTGACGTTGTCCGGGGATCCGTTGGAACAGGAGGAATTTCATTTGCTGCCTTTAGAATTGCGCCAGCGCATCTTTTTCAAATATGAGAAACGGATACGAGACCAAAGCTCCTTGGACAAGGTCTTCGAATATTTCAGCTCCCAGGAGAAAGACCAGCAGGAGTTCTTGACTCCTGTGGACATGCTTTGCGCTGTAGTGCCGACGTACCCACCCAGCGAGTCTAACCTGGACCGATCGGGTTCTCTTGCCGGTAAGGGTCTCCGGTGGGAGGATCTGCAGGCAGGCCACTTTGTCTTGACTCGTGGTTGGCCTGACCTGCAGGGGAACGGAGAAGTGGTAAAGCGCCCGTGGCATGGAGCAAAGCCCAAACGCACTTCTTTCAGCAGGTGGAGGGAATTGCTGCGAGGGGTATTGCATAGGGCATGGTGCCTCGCAGCCATCCTTGAATTATGCAGGGTGGCCTTGAACATGCCCACGCTGGGGGGAATTTGTTGTCTTACGACAACCCCACCCGTCACGCCAGCGTGACATGCGTTACAGGGAGGGGACACCGACGGTACACCGTCTGCATATACAGCCGCACATCTACTCATGTAGCAATCAGTGACAGGATGTCACCCGTGGAGCAGCCGCCGCCACTTTTCTTCTCCTGTGCAGCCCCATGTGCCCATCCACACTGGCCAACCAGATCACCTTCTTACTCCTCCACATCGCTTGCCGCTACTTATTCCATGTCCTGGGTCCAGTTCGATGTCGACGGGGACGGTCTCATCTCCTACGACGAGTTCCTACTGTTGCTGACGCTCCTGTCCATCCCCGGCAAAGATGTCCAAACAGTCTTCAAAGTGGTGGACCTGGACTCGAGTGGTGGGTGCGGTGCGGCTGAGGTTTACGGCGTATGGACGCCTGTCGCTGCGGCTGATGACCTGGCGGACTGAACAGTTTTCACGAGGGGTCGGGGGCGCCCGGTGGGCGGCTGACTCACTTTCGGGACGTTGGTGCGGTTTGTTGTAGTCCCTTCGCCCCCACGGTACTACTGGCACGGGGTACGGGGTGCAGCTCCCTGCGCCGCTGTGCCAAGCGCATGGCTGGGTGGTATCCTTACGAGGCGAGGCGCGTTGCCTGGCTTTGTTGATGCTTACGCGGCGCGTTGCCTGACTCAAATTGTTTGCCGCTACCGCTGCCGCTGTGGCCCTGCATGACTCCACAGGTTACATCGACGCCCGCGAGTTCGACGTGGTGGTTGGGCTGTTGAAGAACATGGCCAATGTGCGCACCGCGGCACTCGGTCGGTCCAAGAAGATGCAGATGTGAGCGTCCTGGCCATATGGTCTGGCGGAACGGGAACGCGCGGCAGCGGGGCCGTGAAGTGTTGACGTATGGGTTGCGGCGTGTGCAGTCAGTACGGCGGCCCCCGCCGTCGGCCTCTCAGGACAGGGGGATGAGGAATGAGTCGCGAATGGAAGAGCAACCCCGCCGCGATGGGTGTCTTTCCTTGCTAGACACATGCCGTGTGGCTCCATCGAGCCCCTGCCCATTGGCTGGCGCCCTTGTGTCCACTGGGCCCCGGCTCCTCGCCAAACCAGCTCTCTAAACAGCTCGCTGCTTTGGCCGTCCTGATCTCTTCCTTGCTCTCCCCCCCTTTGGCCCCCTCCAGCGACACCGAGCGCAACAAGGGTCTGTACCGCAAGTTCTTCGGCGAGGACGGCACCAAGAGGCTGTCCCTGCCCGACCTGAGCACCTTCCTGAACCAGCTGCACAAGGAGCTGGTGAAGCTGGAGTTCCTGCACTACGACTGCAACGGCGTGGGCTCCATCCCCGCACTCGACTTCGGTCGCAGCCTGGTAGCCACCGCTGACATACAGCACGTGGACCGCCTCCTGGATCAGGTCCGGCACAGTGCCGTGTGGGTGCCGTGTGGGGCGCGGGCGGATGGAGGCGGGCGGACGTCCGCTGGTCGGGGGGAGGGGTAAAGAGGGCAGTGGGACTCTTGCGCGCAGGGACCAGGCTCAGACGTGACGCACGCATCGGCCTGTCCGCTCGTTTGGATGGCGGGTCTCCTCGCTCCCCAGGTTGATGCAATGCCGGCCGACCTGCGCGCGGAGCGGATCACCCTGGACGACTTCCTGGCTGTGAATGAGCTGCGGCGAAATGTGCACACGCTCGTGGTCGCGCTGGACTTCTGCCGCCAGGTGGGTGGGTGGGTGGTTGTGCCCTGCCAGGGGCAGCGGTTCGCGGCAACGGGCTGGCTCGTGCACGGCTCGAGCAGATGTTAGTGCCACATAGTGCCCGGCGGGTACCGCGATGCGCCGCATGGTGGTCCCTCCCCCGCCCCTGTTTTTTTGGGTGCTCCTAAACATCTGAGCATAACCCGTATGTGTAATTGTGCCCCATGTGTGGTATCGACCCCCACCGCCGTGTGTTTTTCTTATCTCTGTTGCGGTGCGGCCCCTGTGGGCCTGGCGGACCGCGCAGGTGGGCCGCACCATCACCAAGGAGCACTTCGTCCAGCTGCTGTCCAAGCTGGTGGATGTGTCGCTGAGCGGGCGCGTCGTGGACATCATCTTCGCCGTCTTCCACGACGGCCAAGGCGGCCTGGACGTGGCCGGCTTCCTTGCGGCTCTGCAACGGCGCGAGGTCATGTGGGCGCGCCACGTAAGTCACGACTATTGAAGCGTTGAGCAGCTGAAACGGGGACGGCAGCAGGGAGGAGGCCGAGAAGAGGTGGTCGTGATCAAGCCAGAGATAGCTGTCCGCACATGAGCATATGCAGGTTGCTGATGGATGAGGAGGAGCCAAGGAAATAGAAAGCGGCAAAAAAGGATATACATACTCATAGCAGCATGGCGGCGGCAAGGTGGCACTCAAGGAGGTCCTTTGGTGCGCATCCATCCTGCAAACACTTGGGGCTGTGGCCCAGATGGCTGGGACAGCCGGAGGATTTTCGGTTTCCACCGCCCTGTCGACGTCTGCCTGTAACGGATCGGTCAGCACGAACGCTCAAAAATGTCTTTGGCGCGGGCCCAGGGGTCATAAGCTCCGCTATGGTGCAGCTCCTCTGCTTGTCCTTCCATTCCGATCTGCCCACGTCGTGGTCGCGCGGACAGTATGCGCGGCCTCCCGTGGCACGTTCCCAGCAGTGCCGTGCGGCCGGTAATTTGAGGCTTCGTGCCGTGCGAGCTCGCCTTTCATGCGGTCCACGCTGTTGCCCGCTGCCGCACACATTTCATCCCACCGCAGAGGAACGCGGACGCCGACAGCGCAGCAGCCAGCTTGCTCGCGGGGTTGCACGAGACCGTGTCAAGCTGGCTGCGCGGGGTCCAGGGCCAGTTGCGTACCGCGTCGCCGCAGTAAGACGCGCTGACTTCAAAGGCCGCAGACAGCCCCAGCCCGGGCCTGACTCGCCCAACAACATCCGTGAGGGCATGATGTACATACTGAGCGACGACTTTTTTTGTGTCACACCACGTGATTGTTCGGACATGAGGCGACTGGTCGCATGTACATAGAGAGCCAATGTGCCGAGATGATGAGGCGGCAACTGAAAGTTTCAACTGTATGGGTGCATGTGTCGGACTGTTTTCCCTCTTGACACTTTGCGTAAGGGTGTCGAGGTTTTCTACCTATTGAGTGTGGCCACATTGCCTGTTGACATGACGTTGAATCAACGACCGTACCTTTCGCGAATGACCTTCGCGAGGAGCAATAAGCGCCGATGTGCGCAACAGACCGGAGTATCAGCTCCGAGTGCTGACATGTTCCCGACCTAAGGCCTGTACTGTACAAGCACGTCGTGCATGCATTCCTTGCCAGGTGTCTTAATGCCAATGTATCTCCAGGTGTCTAAACATAATCTCCGGCACACCATCCCTAGAAAAAGACACCCTCTGTAACAACCCCAAGGGCGCCGCCTTTCACCGCCGCTGTCCGCCGATCGGACCGCCGCCGCCCTCGCCACCGCCCATCGCGTCCCGAAGGACTGAGTTCAGCAGCTGCTGCACCAGCCCCGCGCCCATCTCCAGGTCATCGTCCCCCGCGCCGCCACCATGGAATAGCCCCGGCAGATCCACTAGCTGCGGCCCCAGACCCGCCCCGCCGCCCCCAGCGCCTCCAATACCCACCGGACCCACGCCCCCCGCCATCATGCCGCGGGCGGGCATCAGCGGCGGCATCGTGGCGCCCGCAGAGCCCAGCACCAGCTCGTTGCCGTCCGGCCCACGAGTCACAGCCAATGCGGGCGCGGTTGCTCCGACTCCGTGCGGCGCGCCGCCGTACAGCGCAAAGGGCGCGTCAAACGCACCCAGGGCGTCGTCCGGCACGGCCGCGGCCGCCATGCCGATGCCTCCGCCCAGCGGCATGTGGATAACGGTGCCCCGGGCGCCTGTTCGGACAAAAGGGCCGGGGGCAAACCACACATCATGAGCAGGGCAAAGATTACGGTGGTTGTGCACAAGCCGCCCATAGTACCTCCACCACACGCCGGAGGTCTGCACGACACGCCGGCAGCGTTGGGCGATTTGCTTCCGTAACCTCATTTGCGCCGGACCCAATGGCTGTCCTGTTACGGTACCGTACACAAGAAACTGCAGCAAGCGTTATCGCACTCGTTTTGACTGCTGACACTCCGGCAGACCTCTTGCATAGGCAGCGTGTAACGCGCGCAAACGCCCCACATCCGTGTACGGCATCGTACCCGGCATTTGTCCCATGGCCAGCTGTTCAATCATGGTGGGCATGCCGTCATCGCCTGTCGCACCAGGGGCATCACCACACCAGCGCAGGAACAGCATGGTCTGCTGTGCAGGACCTAAATCTCAGCAGCATCCAGACAATGCGGACCAACAACCAAGACGGCTTCCACCAGACTGAAATTACCCTAGGCACGTGTCCCCGACCTCCTCCCCCCCCACACACTGCCCGTTGTCGCTCCAGCAGCAACAGCTCGCCAAGCCTCTTTGCCCCCCGGACAATTCGCAGCGCGAGGCGCCCCGAACCCCCCATTACAGCCGTAAATGCCTCACCGGCGAAGTCGTCCTCGTCGTCGTCCTCCTCCTCGTCATCGTCCACGTCCTCGTCCATCTCGTCTCCCTCTTCTTCATCCTCGCCATAGTGCAGATCCAGACCGCCGTCAATCATCATCCGCTGCGCCTGCTGGTCCGCACCCTCACCCTGGGACTGCTGTCCTGCGCCGCTCGCCGGGCCCCGGAGCGCGCCCTGCGCCGCGCGCCCGCCCGCCCCGGCTGCAGGACCCGGCCGCTCCCCTCGGCGATCACCCCGGCCACCTGGCATCGAAACATCCGCAGCCGCGCGTATTTCCAAAATCGGTTCACAAGTGCGTGGATTGCCACACCTGGTCGGTCGCAGGCGTGCATTCCAGGAAGAGGTTTGTGCGGGTTATCATGCAACCTGCGCATGTAAACCCAACTGAAAAATGGTACGGTACCGCCCCTCCCTCCTCACCCGGCGACATCTCCTCGTCCTCGTCTTCCCCGCCCGGGGATGCCGGCCCCGGCAGGGCATCCGCGTCGCGCGCGCCGCCACGCCGGGCTTCGCCACCTCGAGCATCGCCCCGCGCATCAGCTGCTGCTGCCGCCGCCGCATGCTGCGGCGGATTCCCACCGGCCTGGCCGGGACCAGTCTGGCGGCCCCCTCCAACCTGCTGCTGCTGCTGCTGTGGCGGCTCGACTGCGGCGCCAGCAGCGCCCGCAGCGGGCGCCGCAGCTCCCTCCGCGGCCGACTGCTGCTGCTGCTGCTCCTCGCTGCCCTCGCCCTCCTCCGCGGCGCGCAGCAAATAGGCCAGCGCCATGTCCATATTCCGGAAGCGCCGCAGCGCCGCGGCCGACTGGTTGCGATCGAAGCCCATGGACACCAGCTGCTCCACCTGCTCCGGCTCCGAGGGCGGCCCTTGGGGCCCGCGGCTGTAGATCTGCACCCCACACGCATCCATACACAGCCGTGCGTGACACACGTGACGGTACACGCCGAGACCCCGGTGAACGAGGTACGGTACGCCCGCCTGACCCCAAGCGAATCACGCTGTCACTCAGACAAGAACTCTTGATATCTGGTTTTCTAATACCCGGCCAAGCATAAGCAGCTCCTCATCCATCGTACCAGTTTCCGTGCCGCCATGGCCAGTACTTAACCAGCTTGTCTCTTGTTTACAGAGCCCTTCGGAAACACGCAGAGCCCTGCCCTGGATCTGAGGTTGTCGACGCACCTGGCGCAGCTGGCTGTCCGTGAGCGGCTCCGCCGCCGCCGGGTCGTCCCCGTGCTGCAGCAGCCAGTTGAGCGCGGCCTCCAATTCATTGCGATGCAGCAGTAAGGCCTTGCGCACCACCGCATCACTGAAGCCCATCTCGCTCAGCTGCGTCGCCGCCTGCGGATCCGGCTCGGGGACGACGGGCGGCGGCGGCGGTGCCTGCGGTGCCTGCGCAGCCGGCGCCTGCGCCCCCGGCATCATGCCGAAGAGCATCATCCCCGGGGGCCCCATGCCGACCTGCACATAGCGTCTGCCACCACCCGCATCCACCGGCTGCTGATGTGGTTGCTGGGCTGCGGGCTGCGGAGCGCCGCCTCCCTCCCCCGCCGTAGCAGGCTGCCGCATCTGGCCGGCACGAGCCTCCATGCCCAGCGGCCTGCCCCTCAGAGCCTGAATGAGCTGCATGAGCTGATGGTCCACCTCCATGGGCATCGCACCGTAGTGCCGGACTGTGGGCATGAACATAAGCGGCGTGTGGACAGAAGGCAGTGACTCCCCACCTCGAACCTGGAGCGCAATTCCCGGCAGGCTGAGTGCCGACAATCTGCCCGCATTTCTAGACGCTAAGGTCTAGATGCAAGGTTATGGGAAGTGCGGGGTCGTAGGTCCGTTGCTGCCGTTGTTAAGGACATCGCTGCCGGGTTGGTCGGGTAGTGGCGCACCAGAACCCGAAAGCAGTAACCCAACAGCCGTAACGCTGACATAGCAGGCAACACGCATTTCTCTTGGCGCCGCATTAACACATACTGGGCAATCGGCATGCATCCAAGACAACTAAGCAAGACTCTTACATGCCCGCGTGGGTTCCTCTGTGATAGTGTTCTCGATACCGCGCCTCTTTGCTTCGGACACGATGGCGCTTCTAATGGTCGCTGCCGTAGGACTTGGCGTCGAGTCCATAGGCCTTGCGAACGTGCTGGGATGAGGGCGATGTAATAGCAGCACCAGCTGGTCACCGGAGCGCACGCCAGCATTATGCAGAGTTCCTGAAGTAAGGATGCTGCCTTTGAACACCTGTTACAGCAAGAAACAGTCGTCAAGCCCAAGGGCAACGTGGCAACCAACCAAACTATGCTTGGACAAGGACTAGCTACCTACAAGACGTTGTTTCGCGGGAGTCGGAATCGATACCCGCTCTTGTAAGCCACGTTGGTGGAGTGTGTTCTTGAAATCTGCGATATCGGTGTTCTCATCCACATTACTCAACACCATAGTCTTGTACAGGCTGCGAACTACAATATCCATTTTGTTGTCGGTGGAGCACGCTGCAGCAGACATTTTGATAATGTAGTCCGATGTGCTACCGTTCGCCAAGGCTTGATAACATTCACTGCTTCGATTCGGACGACTAAGAAAACTTGGGTTAAAGATTTTGCTGAAGACCGTTCTATAAGAAGAGCCACAAAGTTGATAAGAGGAAACGCAACTGTGCTTCAGTTAAAACGTACGACGTTGCCTCGGATCGTCAATAGGGCCAGTCGTCAATCCTCCCCCTCTTCGTCACTCCCATACGTTGTGCCCAGCAAGGATATCACGTCATTGGTCATGTTTTCAGCTCCCGGCCTTCCAGCACCCTCTGTCCCGCCGGTGTCCCCTTGTCCCTGAGCAACCGATGGCGCTTCCGGAAGCCCTGCCTCAACCGCCGTGGCTCCTGCTCCACTTACGCCAACTGCAGCTGACACTGCTCCGAAACCTGTCGACGTTTGAGCCACCGCCGCCACCGCCGACCCGTCGTGTGCTTCCGTCGGACCCTGCTGCCCATACCACGCGTAGTAATCTTGCCATGAATACCCCGCACCTTGCTGCGCGTGCTGCTCGTACTGCAGCTCACCATACTGCTGCTGTTGCTGCTGATGCTCCTCCTGCGCTGTATGGTTGCCATAGCTGTTGGCGTACGCCGAGTAGTGTGCTTGGTAGGCGCTCCAGTACACTGCTTCGTTGCGTGCTCGCCGCATGCGCTCCCGCAGCTCAGGGTTGGCGCGTAGCTGCTCGCGAAGTGCGGGGTCCGACCAAGCCTTCTCCCACTCCGGCGCCTCGGCCCCGGCTGCCGCCGCCGCTGCCGCCCCGGCCGCTGCGTCGTGGAAGTCCGCCGGCTCGCCCTCGGTAGTCACCGCCTCTGCCGCCCCCTCGCCTCGGGACACCGCCTGCGCTGCCCTACCGAAGCTCGCCGGAATACCACCACCTTCTGCAACGCCGGACTGCTGTTGCTGCGCCTGCGGCTGATGCGTCAGCCGCCGCTGCTGCTCCTCATAAATATCATCTGGGATGTAGGGGATGTCCTCCTCCTCCTCCTCCTCGTTACCGCTGCCTGCAGCCGCCTGCCGCTCCTCCTGCTGCCGGCGCTGCTCCAGCTCGCGCTGCAGCCGCTCCTGCTCCTCAAACTGCAGGTCGGTGCTGGGGTAGCTGCCGATGGCTGCGCCCTTCTGCAGCGCGGACTGCAGCTGCAGCTCCATGATACGCGCCTGCTTCTGGGCCGCTGGCAGCGAGTCGAAGGAGGACATCACCACATGGCCAAACGCCTCCTGTGGAGCCGGAGCGGGAGGTGCACAAGTGAGCGGTGCGCAGGTGGCGGTGCGAATTGGCCTTCGGTGTGCACGGCACCATGGCAGCGCGCCCTGCTTGCGCCGACGTGGAACAACGCGGCTGTACGGCACGGGCCGCGGCCGAGCTCCAGGCCGACGACGCGATGAGGCCCCTCCCTGCAGGGCGCGGCTTTGGGGCCTCTCGACGTTGATGCAGGGGCCACGGGTCCCCGCAGCTACCGCCTCCCCCGCCTTCCCCAGAACCCCGCCCCCCTTGTTACCAGGTGTGGGTTTCCGTCGTGGCACAGCGGGTTTGGCACGGGCACTCGCATTGGCCCCTGCAGGTGCAGCACTAGTCTCTACAGCAGACGCCCTTAATACAGCACCTGCGCGCAGCGCACCCCAGCGGTCCACTCCCCATGGCCCCTTTCCCTCTTTTCCCACGGCCCCCGGGTGCGTACCTCCGCCGCGCGCTTCTGCGCCAGCACCGCCACCGGGTTCGGGTCCTCGTTGGCCCAGCGCGCAGTGACAACCTCCCCCAGGGTGGACCCCACCAGCGCCTGCTTGTGCATCGCCTCCTTGGCGAACTCAGCGCTGCTGCGCCAGTCGTACCTGCCGTACAGAGGAGACCGAGCCACGCATCCAGGAGCGTCAAGCGGGGGCCCGCTAGGGTCAAACCACCAATCTTGGCACATGTCGACCTGTCGTACTCAAACCAGCTTCGGCCGAGAGCGTTGAAATCCGCACCCATTGCGCACAGGGAACGGAATGTGGGGTGCTCCCCGCTGTCGTCCCACAGCCCACCGTCGCCCTGCAGTACCCTGATTCCCCGTATTGTCGTAATGGGGACCAGTTGAATTTCAGGTGTGAACATGGGAAGGACCATGACTTCCAAAGCAGCGGCCGGTCAAGCGGACCCCAGTGGTTGGAGCAGCGAACCAGAGGGTGGTCCTTCCCGCCGGGACAGCTGTCGCGGAGACCCCTCCAGCACCCTTGGGGGGCCAGTTCTCGCGGTGTTGTTGACACCCTGGTCGAGAGGCCTGGGAGCCCGTGCCATCGAGGCTCCGTCTTTGACTGTGTGTTGCCGTCTCACGTCTCACTCACCGGACGAACGCGATGGTCTTGTGGTGGACGATGTAGATGTTATTGACGGGGCCGAAGACGCGGAAGTTGGCGTCGAGCAGTTGCCGTACTTTCGGCAGGTCGTACGCGCCGGCGCCCTCGTAGTTTATGTACAGCGTGCGGTTGTCCCTGTCCAGCGTGCCTGCGTGGGTGATGGAGGGTGGAGGGCGGAGCGGGGTGTCACGGCCGTTGGAGGTGTCATGCAGCATCCGGCAGTGCTTGGCGTTGGCCGTTGGCGGCTCCTCACGATCTCGGCTCCTCGGCAACCTCCGGTGTGGTCTCAAGCTCCGATCAACTTGCCGCTGCCCCACTCCATGTACCCTCGAGCCCCGGCGCCAACGGCCGGATGCGCAAAGAACCTAGCGGTTGCCTTCGCACAAGCAGTGGCGATTGTGAAATCCGCGGATCGGGGCGGCCTGCCCCAACCCGCGACCTCACAATCGCCACTAGTTGACCAGCGTTCCGCGGAGCGATGGGATCCGGATCAGGTCCTCCCTGACCAACGCATTCCAGGAACCAACACGCTGGCAGTCAGCCAAGCACCTGCCATAAACACCCTAGTCCGCAGCTCCCCGGCCCCGGCCCCGGCCCCGCCCCCTCCGAAGCGCCCTCCCTTGTGCCCGCACTACCCAGCACCCCCTAGGGGGCCGCCGACCCGCCTACCCGCGCCGCTCCGGTAGCCCTCGCTCTCCGCTCGCTTCTCCCGCCCGAATATGTCCGCAGAGAGGTCCCTCACGGCGTAGGCCTCGTCCTCCGCGGTGGGCAGCCGGTGCAGGTAGGTGCAGGCAGAGCCCTGGCTGCAGCATCCCCTGGAGTGGCGCGTGACAGGGCGCGGCGGCCGGTGCAGTGCGTGACAGGGCGTGTCGGCCGGTGCAGTGCGTGACAGGGGTGTTGGCCGGTGCAGTGCGCGCAGGCTTGGGTCGTGAGGGCGGGCCCGGATGGACACGCGGGGGGTTGGCCCGCTGAGCGCGACCGAGGGAATCGTCTACGGCCCAGCGTTTTCGACACTCGTCCAAGGTCCAACTCCCGAACTCGTTCGTTACTCCGTCGTTGTGTGGACGTTACCCGCTTTATCTGCTGCCTTGCCGCGCCTATCACTATACCCACTTGGCGAAGTACAGGCAGAACACGTGCTGCTTGGCGTCGCTGCCCCGTGTGCGGCCCACATCGAGCTCCAAGATGCAGCGGTACTTTGACGCGTCCTTGCCGCGCTGGGACCCACGCTTGCCATCGCCGCCGCCTGGGCCCCCAACGGAGGGCCCTATGCGGCGCCCGGACCAGAGATTCCGCTCCCCTGGGCCGCCGCGCGCCTGGATCTCCTTTTGCAGGGTAGCGTCATCGACCTGAGGCAGACAGGCAGTGCAAATCCGCAAGTGAAGGTGCGTGTGTTGGGGGGAGGAAGTGCCGCTCGATGAGTTAGGCCGAGGTGAAGACGCGGGGCAGGGGGACGAAGCCGGTCTGGGAGGCAGGCAAGCCTGCACGTGCAATCGTGTATGCGCTCAGGCATGCGACGTTGTCGTGGCAGCCAAGGAACGACTGATGTGCGGGAAACATGATCGTGGGACCCCTCCGCGCTGACGAACAGTACAGCTCAGTGTGTACGTGTCAGCCTAATGGATTACGAGCTCAAGAGGAGCCTGAGGCAAATGGTACATGTAAGTATTCAAAGCTTGCCATCACTACCAACATGCCGGGGGGAGGGCCTGGGGCGAGAACCTTACCGCGGGCTGGGGGAGCGTTCGCGCCTGGCCCAAGACAAGCCCACCTGCTTCCGTGCTGGCCTTGTAAGCCACTCTGGACGATTAGGGAAGGCCGGGTCGCGCCCGTTCATTCGCCTCTCTCGGTGCCCATGAGAAAACTGGGGTGATCGGTGAAGGAGCGGGCGCCACAGATGCGAAAAGTATAATTGGTGGGTGATTGGATTTAAAGTTGCTGATTTAGTTTTCCTGCTCTTTCGCGCAATTCGCGGAGAAGTACGGCATACGAACCCAGAAGGAGCATGGAGTGGAAGGGTGACTTGATACAAGATAGATACATACCAGGGGCGATAATGTTGGCTACGGCTGCTGACTCTCTGATGCCTGTGACCTGATTCCTGACTGCATATGACTGCATCTCACCGAGAACGTTCGTGTCGAAAGAGCCCCCTTTAAGAACTGCTTGTTGCTAGGAACGGAACACCTAGGTTGCCCCGGAAGGGGCGTTTGATCGTAGAACATGCAGAAAGGACAACCAGGGCGACCGGAGCCCCTGACCGGGCATGCTCGCTACGAGAAGGTGCCTGTCCTGAGGCCGTTTGGCGGCGCAAGTGGCATTATCTAATGATCCCACAAATGGATGTTAAACGCGCTCTGCTTTTGGGACTGCCTCTGCAGATCAAGGACCTAAACAGCGGCACCTTTGGCTTCGTCCAACTAGCCCGGGACAAAGTCACGGGGGAAACATGGGCAGTCAAGTTCATTGAGCGTGGGGATAAGGTGCGTACATTTTCCAGGTGTCCTCTGGTGCTCTGGGCTGGTCTCAATAATGTCCTGGACCCATCCACAGATTACCAAGTATGTCGAGCGCGAAATCATCAATCACCGGTGCCTCGTACATCCGCACATCGTGCAGTTTCGGGAGGTAAGCCTGATTCGCAGGCTGTTTTGACGACTTCCTTGCAAAACGGCTGCGACGACTACCCGCGGTGTGTGCCCGGCGCAGGTTTTCCTTACCCCGACCCACCTGTGCATCGTCATGGAGTACGCACCAGGCGGCGACATGTTTGAGTACGTTGTGAAAAAGAACGGCTTGAGAGAAGAAGAGGCCCGATGGTTCTTCCAGCAGCTAATCGTCGGGCTTGACTATTGCCACCGCATGGTACGCCGCACTAGTGCTGTGCCGCCCTTTCCTTTTCGCGCACAGCCCTGGCCGCAAGCCCGGGCCTGCCCTTTTAGCCGCTGCATAGGTATACGGCGTGAGCCGTGGCATCATGGCGTTGCCGTGCAGGGGGTGGTGAACCGCGACATCAAGCTGGAGAACACCCTGCTGGACTCCAGCCCGCGTCCACTGGTCAAAATCTGTGACTTCGGGTACTCGAAGGTTCGTCGGTTGCAGGCTTTTGACAGATACGCTCGGTGGATGCCTGTGTTCGTATGCACGAGCACACGCATGAAGATACGTGCGGCAGTGACAGACAGATGACGTGTCCGTAGCACGGGCCCGGAATTACAACGACGACTCAGCCTTGATTGCGATCAGGGGATTGATGGGTTGACGTGCGGGTCGGGGGCGGACCCGTGGAGAGCTCGTGGTTGGCTGCTGCATCTGATGTTACGGCAGGGCTGCACGCACGCTGCCGCCGCTGTCGCTGACCTCTGCCGGCCTTGGCCCCACCCGCAGCATGAAGCCTTGCACTCTGCACCCATCTCCAAGGTTGGCACAGCATACTACACCGCCCCTGAAGTGTTCCAAAGCGAGAACGAGTATGACGGCAAGGTAAATCCCTGCCGCGTGTGCCACCGCTCACTCTGATCATCCCCGTCCTCCTCTTGCTCCCGCCGCTATCGCCCCTCCGCCCCCTGGCACCGCCGCCCCGCTGGGCCCCGGCCGTCCACCTCGCTGCGTCCTGGGCCGCACGCCCCTGGATCTGCAGCACGAAAAATTCCAGTCCGCACCGGGGTCGCGTGTGGGCACCCCGGCTTACCTGGCGCCCGAGGTCATTTTGACCACCAAGGGCAAGACTTATGACGGCAAGGTACTGACACGGGCCGGAGACCTGACTAACGGACGCTTGGCGGCCGTGGGAGTGTGCTGGGAGGGCACGGGCCGCGATACCCGGGGAAGGGCCAGCCGCTGCTTGCGTCGCCGCTCCGCACCTGCCGAGGCGGCCGTGCCCCCGGCTGTGGCGTTTGGCCCGCGGTGCCTGTGTGACCCCCATCTAGGGGAATGCCACCGGCGCCAAGGCCTTGAAAGCCTGAGGATGGGATAGCGCCTTGCGCAGACCCCGGCAGTGCGCGGATGACGGCCGTGACCCGGCCATGGCACTGGGCACTGGGCTGGTCACCCAGGGCCGGTGCGTCGGGGTCACCCTACCCGTGCCAGGGATAATAAACCTGGTGGAATCCCCGGCAGGACAGGCGCACGGTCACAGCGCAGTGCCACACCGGGTGCGGCCCGCCGGAAGGGACACTGCGCCCCAACGGAGGGGGAAGCGTACGGGCTGTTAGGCTCGTTTGTATACGCCCACCTGCCCCGTGCGTAGCGGCGTGGCGAGCCACTGCCAAAAGCCCCGGGGTTGCTCTGGAGGGCAGCAGCCAGGCCTGGCGTGCGGGCCAGTGTCCAGGGCGGTGTGGACATGCCTGGCTGTGGGCCCGGGTGGCTGTAAGGAGCGCACTAGGTCGTTTGTACGGCCTCAGCGCATTGGGGGAAAGGGCCGTTTAGGCAGCGGCACCTGGGCTAGGGCGCAACACCAGGGTAGTCTGCGTGGTGCCTGTCCTCGGCACCGAAGCTGAGCTCTAGTTCATTGGGCGTCCGGAGGTCTTGCGCCCGGGAAGGGGATCGCGGACGCAACACCAGGGCGGGCGGCTGTGCGGTTTTGACGGTGTCCGCCTGACGCTGTCCGCCTCGGTCCTAAGTGCGCTCGGGGTCGACCGCGTGGTGCGGTTGTCAATTACAGGTCGGTATGTGTACGTGTGCACCAAGTGGGCGGTAAACACATGTGTGTGTATGTGCACTTCTTTGCGCCCCGTGCGCGCAGATTGCGGATATCTGGTCTTGCGGGGTGATGCTGTACGTGATGCTGGTGGGCGCCTACCCGTTCGAGCGGCCCGAGGACAAACACGACAACCAGAAGCTGCAGAAGATGATCCAGGTGAGGCCCGGCGCTGTGAGGCATGGCCGCGTGTAGCCTCTGTGTTACTGTGGGGGTGCGAGCTATCATGATGGCTTTCATTGGTGGCGTAGGGTAGGGTCCACGCGCCGCGGCGGCTGCTGTCAGGGTGTGCACGAAACAGGCCATGGGGGCCACTGTCAATTTTCGGTTCCCGTACCACTTGGTTTTCTGGTTTTGAACGCCTTGGGGTCGAGAAGGGTTCCTTACCTCCGTTGCCCTCCTATCGCCCAACCCGTTCCTATCGCCCGTCAGCGCATCCTGCACGTGGACTACCACATCCCGCCCAGCGTCAAGGTGTCGGAGGAGTGCAGGGACCTGCTGTCCAAGATCCTGGTGTCCGACCCCTCCAAGCGCATCACCGTCGACGGGATCTACAACCACCGCTGGTACCAGAAGGGCCTGCCGCCGGGCGTGCGGGAGATGAACGACCGGGCGCAGCCGCCGCCGGATGGCCTGCAGGTTGGACGATTGGCAGGGGGCTCGGGGGTTTCGGGGTTCTAACTGGTGGACACAACCCCAGACGCAGGGGGAAGAGTCGGCGAGATGATGCAAACACTAGAATTAATTCAGAGGGGAGCCGGGACAAGGGGCCCAACACGGAGGGCCGTGGAGGGGATTTCGTGTAATGCAACGGAGCGTGTCACGGTGGCAACCAGCAGCGGCAACGCTGCAGTAGGGATGTCTGTTCATCGCCCAGCGGCGCTCGTGAGGCACCCAAGGAAGGCTGAGTGGCTTGCCTCCTGCCCCTTCTGGTTGGTCGGGCGCCGCCTGCCCCGGCCGGGCCCTGCAGAGCGTTGAGGATATCAAGCGATTGGTCGAGGAGGCCCGGCACGTGGGCGTGGGCGCCCCGGGGTACGCCAACCCGGTGGAGACGGACGAGTACATCGATGACGCAATGGACAACATGTAAGGCGGGCGCGAAGGGGGGCCGGCCGCCACCGGGGGTGCGCATGTCGGACTGGGAAGCACCGGTCACCCCTGGCCGCGGCTGTGCGGCGCCCACACCTCACCGCCGCGACCGCGACCAGCCGACCTGCCACCACCACGCGCGCGCAATGTGGTCGCGCGCCGAGACACGGACTTATTGGAGACGATCCGATCACGACTTGACGGCAGTAGTCTGGCAGGCTGGTAGTTGCACCTGAGCGCCGCATGCCCCTATGCACCTCCAGCACCCGCTGGCCGAGCTTGGGAAAGGGTTTGCGCCTCTGCTGCTATTTTGAGTTGCTGTTGTCAGCTGCATGCGCATCCCGGCGACGGCGGTCAGCATGTGCAGGTTGGGCAAGCAGGCCGTCTCTCATCTTCTTGAGGAGCCTTGTTTTACCGTTTGCAGGTACGACGAGGGAAGTTTGGACTACAACGACTAAGCGCGGGCGGCAGCTGCAGTTGGGAAGGAGCGGCGAGGGCGAGGCACCAGAGCGCTGGGCCCTCGTGCCGGACTCGTGGGCGGTTGAGCGGGTCGGTGTCCTGGCAGCTATGATGGGGGGTCAGGGTCAGGCAGCAACAACAGCAACGAGAGCGCTGGACTATAAGTTCCGCGTTTTGATCGCCCGCCCCGTGCACGCGAACCGACGCTCCATCTGGAGGAGGGCGGTCAGGCGTTGTGGGCGTGTGGGTAGGGGTCCGGGCTGGGCTGGCGTGGCTCAGGGCGAGAGAGCGGGATGGGCGCATGACCCTGGGAGGACTCTCGGTTGGGGCCTTGTGTTCTACGAAGGAGTCAGGAGGGCTGAGGGAACGGCGCGGGAGGGGGTGGAGGGCCAGGGGACGTACGGGCAACGCATGGGCAACATATTTGCGGTTTGGTGTCTTATCACCTTGCCTGGAGTTGGTTTGAAATGTGGCTTCGTATCTCCCTGCTGCGTTGGGAGGTCTTGACACGTTCAATTGCGTAAATATCGATGACCGATGTGCTCGGGGTTGTTGGGCGAGTTGATGGCGGAGAGGAGCTGGGGCGTCTCCGTCGCATGGTTGCCGCGAGGAGGTTGCTCGTTGGGGGCCGTTAAGGGCCTCGTTGTGTGAGAGCGAGAGAGGGGCCACGGGTCGGGAAGACTGGCCCTCCCCGTGTCTCTCATGAGGTCCCGTCTGAGGAGGAATGGTCACTGGGCGGAGAAGGGCCCGCCGTCACATGGGATGGGCCTGCTTAACCGCGGATCGCACCCGTTATTCAGTATTGCGTCAGTTGAGCTTCGCATACCGCAGTGGTCGTTCGTTTACGTTTGCGCTGGCGGCGGGGCGGTTTGGCTCTTATGGGGCCCATGCAGGTGGGAGGGGGCGCCGCGGGGTTTGAGAAAGGCCGCGCGACTTCCCGAGACTGATTCGAGCATTCGTTGTACTGTACGTAGCTACCCCTTAAATCTTTGATTTGGTACATAACAGGTTGCGCAACCCCCACGTCTGGGAGCTGTTCCGAGTGCGGTCGCCGTCGTGGGGGTGGGGGTGGTGGTGGTGGAGGGCAGTACGCGAGGGAATAGGAACCTTCGGGGCGGGTGGCTGGGTAGGAAGCAGGCCGTAAGCGGCAAGCGTTGGAGGCAGGTGGAGGTGCAGGAGGATAAGGCGACGCGCCGTGCCCAGGAGCACCCGGGTCCGCGGCCGCACCGGACGGGCCAACGAAGCAGCTGTGGAGTGGCCCTGAAATGCTCGCGCCGGCAGCGACGGGCTCCCCCTGCCATGCCTGCGGACAGGGACAGGGACCAGGACGGGCATGCAAGGCGGGATGTGTCAGGTGCAGGCCGCCGCTTGCGCGACTAACCGTTTGGCCAGGTGCCGTACCGAAGGCTGTGCGCCGTACATGTGTAATACGCCCAGGAATCTTCCTCGGTGCCGTACAGTGAACCCTGACAGATGCCGGCACGAGGTTGTGGTCCGCAGACACCTCCGTCTCCAGCAGCCGGACCCTCTTGGTGCCCGCTCACGAGCTCCATCAGGAAGCAACGTTACACGGGGGGCCAGTAATGCAAAAGCAGCCAAGAACCACCTGCGCCCGGCCTTAGCTCCATTAGCAGAGGTGGTTCAGGTTCAGTTGCGCCTGTGTGGTGGCCGGAAATGCCGTCCCGTATACCCGGGGAGGCGACCGCGAAGAAAAGTTGGACGCAGCCACCTGAAAATTGGGTAGCCCTCATGGCAGGCAACAACCGCCTCAACCGTATTCAACGACCCATCCGTTGTCCTGCACGCGTCACGGCATGATGCCCGGGTAGGCAGGTTGTGACGACATGAGAGGGCAATACGACGGCGTTATGGCACCACATTGCGTCAAGTCGCCGCGGCTCGTCAGGGGATTTGAGACCTCGCGCTTCCACCACAGAATCGCCCACGCAGCGCGGTCGCAAAGCACGGTCGCTGTCGCCCGGATGTCCGCCCAGGCAAGCGATTACCAGCTGGCGCGGCAGGCATTTCCTTATTTTAAATCGACGGAAGATGGCGCGAAGATCGCCTTCATGGAAAATGCGGGCGGCTCACAGGTCAGAACGTCAAACCCAACTGCCTTGCGCCACGCAAACAGCGCGCAGCTAAGTTTTATAATGTGCAATATTGGTATATGATGGCTTATTTTGTGCATTACTCAGGTGCCGCAGTGTGTGGTGAACGCGATTTCCGACTTCTACGTGCACAGCTACGCCCAGTTGGGCGCCGGCTATGCCCGCAGCCAGCGCGCCACCCAGGTCGTCACCGACGCGCACAGATGGCTGGAAGTCTTCATGAACACCTCGGGCCGTGGCCAGGTAGGCATGCAACCCGTCAGGAGGTCTGCGGGTCGTTCTACGGCGGCACGTACGGCAGCTGCTCGCCCGGCCGCCAGCCCGCTCACTTTCGCCGCCCATTGCTTCTTAACCTCGGGTTCTTACCCACTCATTCTTGCCCACGTAGTTTTGCCCGCACTCTTACGGTTCCCTCCGGTGAAGGTTGTCTTGTGCACCGGTAGATACACGGAGGGGCCCGCCCTCACGCGCTTTCCGGTCGCGTGGCGTACGGCAGGTGATCATCGGGCCCTCCACGTCGCAGCTCGCCTTCAACCTGGCCTCCGCCTTCGCGGACGCCCTGGGGCCGGGGGACAGCGTCGTGCTGCAGGTGCGGGTGCGGGTGCGGGTGCGGGTGCGGGTGCGGGTGCGGGTGCGGGTGCGGGTGCGGGTGCGGGTGCGGGTGCGGGTGGGGGTGCGGGTGCGGGTGCGGGTGCGGGTGGGGTTGCGGGTGCGGGCAGGTCGCCAGCCTGCCTAGTGTTTGCTTCCGACATGACACGTCGAGGTAATGACAGTGATCGCCTCCGTCCAAGGCGCCCGTTTGGCCGCACCCTTCCTAATGCCCCCAACAGCCCTGCCATGCCAAGTTGCCAACCATCCATACGCCGGGTCGCATGGGGGCAGACTCGCACACACCCAGTCACCTACCGCCCGAACGGCCTTTCGCGCCCAGCAGACGGACTTCCACACCACCACCACCACCACCACCACCAGGCGACGGTCCCCCTCCCCGCCAGCTGTCCTGGGGGCACACCGACACAATCCTGATGTCTTCGGAGCTTCAACGGCCGTGTGCTATCTGGTCCCTCTCGGGGCCCCCCGGTGTGTGCCTCCTCCGCGGCCCGAGTCCACCTGCTGGTACCGCGCAGTCATTAGGGACCCATGGGCCCCTCACCCAGCCGGAAGTCGATAGCGCCTGCCCCGCCCCGGGAACTCGGTGTGTCGTCCTCGTCCGCCGCTGCTGCCGCCACCGCAGGAGGCCTCCCACGAGTCGGTGTTGGGCCCATGGGTCAGGCTGGCCGCGCGTAACGGCTGCGAGCTGCGCTGGTGGCGAGCGGATCCGGGCAGCGGCGCCTCCTCGGTGTCAGATCTGGAGGCGATTCTGGATCCGTCGGTTCGCCTGGTGGTGGTCACCCATGTGTCGAACTTGCTGGGTGAGCCATGCGAGGGGGGAGGGAGGGGGAGGGAGGGGGAGAGATCCTGCAAACACATCGGGGGCGTGGGCCCGCGGGCCGCCCGATCGCATGGGGCTGTGAGGGCCGCCCCCAACTGCGGACGGAGCTGTCGTCCCCGCCCAAGCACCCCCGTGCCCGCCGACGCGCCCCCAAGCAACCAGCTTTCTTTGCCCCCCCTCCCCTCCCCTCCCCTCCCCACATGCGCGTGCTTGCCAAGGTGAAATCCTGGACCTGGCGGATGTCGTACAGATGGTACGGCACAGGGCACCCGGGGCCCAGGTGCTGGCGGATGGAGTGGCCTACGCGCCCCACAGGTGAGCGCCGTCCTTCGCACGTGACATGGCATGACTTGGCAGTTGGCACCCCGTACGGCACCGTACTACATTAATGCTCTGCCAGGATGCTCTGCGGCTCTGCGACTCCTAATCGGTCCAGGCGCGGTACCGTTTGGACCAGCAGTGCGCCGCAGCCCTGATCGTCGGCATTATTATTATGGTTTATGATGTCGTCAATGCCAGCGGGATTCACTGTGAGCCCCCTTGAGTTGTTGCTTCGGTGGCTTGGTAGCTTTGCTTTGCTGGCGGGGCTGCTGCAACCCATGTCATGGTCAACAGCTCCGTTTGCGAGTCGTCATCGGTGTGGCGTAGCGAGGACGGTGTCCCCCCGTCGGCGGGGTGCTTGGGCGTGTACGACGTGTACGGCACGCGCCGCGCAGGGCCATCGACGTGTCCGCCTGGGACGTGGATTGGTACCTGTGGAGCGCCTACAAGGTGTACGGCCCGCACGTTGGCGTAATGTACGGCAAGCGACAGTCTTACGAATGGTTACTGGAGCAGGGCGGCCATGGCCCCAACCACTACTTCGTACCTGACGCCGACATGACATACAAGTTCGAGCTGGGGGGAGCCAACCACGAGGCGTGCGCGGGTGAGTGGGTGATTTGAAGTGGTTAAGAGGTGGTTGTACGGATAACAAAGACAAGATCGCTGGGGACGGGTGGGTGGATGTCGTGTGGTTTGGAAGAGGGAGCAGCCGGCGGTGTGTGGTTGTGCCGTTTATAGGTTTCGACGACCGGGCAGGTGCGCGCCATCCGTGAAACACGCCGATCCTGCACGCCGTCACGACGGGGAGGCCCCCGGACGGCTGCGCCGACTCGGAGGCGCTCCCGCGCACTCCCGGGCGACTTGGATGGGGATGGGGATGTGTTGCCGCCACACACACGCGGTCGCCAGGCACGCTCGAGGTGCCTCCGCGGGTCTTTCTCTCTGTCCCTCTCTCTCTCCCCCCCTCTCTCCCCCTCCCTCTTTCTCTGGAGGCACCTTCCCTGCAGCCCTGAACACTCAGCGCTCATCCACCCGGGTAAACCCCAACCCGCCACCCGCCCGCGTTCTTGCTGACCTGCGAACCAGGCCTGCTGGCTCTCCAGGACTACCTTCTCCACCTGATCAAGATGCAGCCGCGGCCGCCGCCGCCGCCGCCGCCGCCGCCCCCGCAGCAGCAGCAGCAGCAGAAGCACGCGCCAGGGGAGCGGCCGCAAGGCCCCTCGGGTGCTCCCCCCGCACCGGCCGCCCCCGTCCTCACTCGGGGCCAGGTGGAGGCGGCCTTCGATCTCATGACGGCCATGGAGGCGCCGCTGCAGCGGCAGCTGCTGTCGTACCTCTCCACACACCCCGCAGTGCGGCTGGTGGGCTCGTCCGACCCCGACCCCGCCGTACGAGTACCCACAGTCAGCTTCCTCCACCGCTCGAAGAGCTCCGCGCTGGTTGCCCGGCAGCTGCAGGTCGGTGTGTCGTGTGCTTGGTGTGTCGTGTACTGGTGTGCCTCCTCGAACGGATGCGTACCTTGCACTTCACCGCGTAACAGGTGTCACCTCTCCGCTTTCTCTGAAGTTGTTGTTGTTGTGGTGGTGTTGGAGGTGGCACGGCCCCTGCCCCAATGTGCCGCGTTGCGTCCCGCCCCCCCCTCACCCGGCCCCCCGAAACCCCACGACTGCAGGCGGCGGGCTTTGCGGTGCGGTGCGGCCACATGTACGCGCGGCGCCTGGTGGAGGCGCTGGCAGTCCAGGGGGGGCTGCTGGACGCTGAGGCGGGGGTGAGGCAAGCGTCTGAGGAGGGCGGGACGAAGGGTCCCCGCAGAGGGGACGGGGGCGGTGGGGCTGTGGGCGTGGCGCAGGCCGGCGGGGACGAGGCTGCGCCGTACGACAAGGAACGGGCGGTGGATGAGGGGGTGGTGCGGGTTTCGCTGGTGCACTACAACACGCCTGACGAGGTTGCCGGGCTGATTGGAGCGTTGGAGGCCGTGCTGTGAGGGCAATGAGAGCTTGGGGTCGGCGACTCGACGCGACGCGCAGGCACCTCCGTGCCACTGACTTGGGTACGTGCTAGGTACCTGCCAACCTGTGTTCTTGGGTGGTCATGGCAGGGCAGGGCCGTCGGGTTGGTTTAAGAGTACCTCCGACTGAGGCAGGAGGGGGGTCTGTCGCGGACTCGCGGTCGTGGGGGGCGCTCTTCACAACAGCTGAATGCCGGGGTAGCTGTATACCCAAGTGCATACACACACGGGGTTGTTACACGTTCAGTAATATGGCCTATCTACCCATCGCCTCCCCCCGGGCGGTCCAACGGGCCCGGGTGGCTTCTGTGGGAGCCTCACTTGTACGGCATCCACAAAAAGGACTGCGCACCCGCCGACCTCCACCGGAAGGGGGGAGTCATTATAAATGATGTCACAGTGGATCCCCCGGGTCATCGCTGACAGCCGTAGCTTCCTCACCACATACTGCAGAAACGAAAGGGGGGGCTGGGGGGAAGGGGGGGCTGGGGGGAAGGGGGGGCTGGGGGGAAGGGGGGGCTGGGGGGAGAGTGTGGGAGCTGCACCAGCCAACGACACCACGACTCCTGGAACCCGCACCCGGCCCACCCGCACAGGCAACAGGCATGCCGCCTCTTACAGCATTGCTCCAAACCTTAAAACCTTCACTCCGACAGAGTCCAGTCCAAGTCCGGATGACAGTGATGCGACCCGACGCTGCAGTGGAAATCCGCCCACTGCAACACCTTCCTGCCCCCCGCCTCCAACCAGTCCTCAAAACGCCGTCGCGGGCAGCCCGCCGCCAACCTGCGTTCCGTTACGTAGTGTACAAGCTGGCCCTCAGGACGGATGCACACATCAATCGTGCCGGGACATTCCGATACAACTCCGAACACGAACACGAGAAAGTCAGGCGACCGCGGCGGGATGACTGGGATGACCTCACAACGTCCCTCGCGGGCTGGCCCCCGCGCAGGCTGGCCAAAAGCACCAGCTTGTTAATCGGAACGTGTTGCCAGATGCCAGATGCCGCGACAGATATGCCATGCGCCACCTGATCAGCCGCCGCTGCTGCCCTGCTGCTTTCCCGTCAGCGGCTGACGCCTGGCGTTCAGGTCCGCGATCAGCTCAGCCACCCGCTGCTTGAGCTGCGCCCGCAGCGCCGGACGGTAGCCCAGCAGGAACAGCAGCTCGTACCACACAAACAAGGGGGCCAGAGCGAAAGCCTGCGGCCGGGTGAAACCGGGAGGGGAGTCTTCCCATTGGCGGGGCTTAGGCCGCCTGAAATCGTTTCCGGTTTGATGACGGTACGGCGGTCGTGGGGGGGTGTACATGGTTGCCTTGGTCTTCAGTCACGTTGGTGTATCGACCTTCGCCAGGTGGAATGCTATGAATCCCTCCGTACACAGACACATGCAGCCACAGACGATCTATTCGTAATCTTGCTGCTAGCAACCTTCGCATCCTGCATCTCGAATCGTGCCACGGTTTCGCCTTACGTGGCTGACGGAGTCTCGCCCTGAATGAGGCACTGCGCAATCCTTGCTTGCGCAACAAAGAAACATCGTTGCACACGAATTGCACACAAGTGATGTCATATAGTGCACAGAAAACACAATGTGTCATCAACAGGCAAACCTCGAATGGCTCCGTGGCGTAATGGTGGCGCGTCGGATTCCAAATCCGAAGGTTGTGGGTTCAATCCCCACCGGGGTCACACTGATACTAGAATTAAAATTTTATCAGCGGCAGATGCATTTGCGTATACATCACCTGCGGCATGTGATTGACCATTACGCATCCCATATTTTAGTTGTACGGTCGTGCATAGCACCACGACTGCCGTACAGTGTCGTACATGGCAACACGGCAAGATTGGCTACTTGGGGTGAACCGTGAGCTGTCATGTCCGCTGTCGTAAGGTACTTGCGAAGCTTTCAGCATTGGACGCCGGCAAGCGGCTGCCTTTCGTCGTTCTCCCATCGGCACTCCTATCCCCTTCACCGGACGCCGCACCAACGCCAACTCGGACCCACCTGCACCAGGCTGTCCATCAGCGCCGGCTTGCGCCGCTCCAGTATGGCATGGCCCGGGTGTATCTGCATGTACCAGGCCAATATCTGCACGCCCAACGCCCACGCCCACGCGCGTGGCACCTCCGCGGCGAAGACCGTGGCGCTCCAGGCCAGTGGCAGCCCGACCAGCAGCGCCCAGGTGGCCCCCGCGAACAGATCCAGAAGGAGGAAGAAGGCGCTGTAGGCGGCGGCTACCAGGAAGGCAGCGTTGGTTGGCTGAAGCGCGGCAGCCCAGGCGGGGGCCAGCCAGGCAGGGGGCACCAGCGGCGGTGCGGGAAGCAGCGGCCCAGCGGCCGCCAGCCACACGAAAATGGACCAGAGGATGGCAGGCACACAGAAGAAGTGAATGAGCTGGTTTAGAGGGTGGTTGTGGTAGGCGCCGTAGAAGGCGAGCTGCTCCGGGAGGTTCAGGTTGAGGCCGCCCATGATGGTGGTGGGCGCGGTGGAGATGGTTGAGGGGCCGATGATGGCAGACAGCTGCTGGGAATGGCCAGCGGCACTGGAGGCCAGGCGTTTGGTGAGCTGGCGCGGTAAATCGAAGCCGGTGACGGGCGCGTTGCCGTCGGCAGAAGCGCTGCTGGCAACACGTTGACGCTTGGATGGTCGCCTGAAGACGAGTGCCGGCGACCTATTTGACACAACAGATAAGGTATTCATTGCAACGGTGCCACGTTAAGGTCGGACTGCACTGCACGTTTTGTTTGTATGTGTTGCAGAGTCGAGGGCACAATATTCGCGAAAAGTGATAAGCACGGGAACTTCTGAAGTTCAGAGTCGCTAGACATTTGCACACACAATATAAAAATAGCGGTAATGAGTTAATTTTGTCGGAGCGCGTGGGCAGAGAAGCTTAGCCCGTAAGTTGACGTCTAACGCGTCACCCGCTACAATTCACAATCGCTTTACCATAAACACAGGAGCGCCAACAAAACAAAGATGAAAGCGACACAGGATTTACAAGTCATTATCCCCAAGATGTGACCGAGGACAAGCACCGACCTGTTTAACAGTTGGAAACAACGACACAGTAACCTTGAAGCTGACGCACTAGATTGCGCTGTTAGCATATGCAGATAAAATTATCATGACATCTTCGTTACAGCGTTCCCGACTATGACGACCAGGGCGAACTTGATATAAAGAGGTGTTTCGGAGCATGGAGAGAGCATGAATAATCAACCTGCGGGGGAGACCTTTATGATAATGCGGCAAGATATTCCTATAGTATTGCATAGGATAGTGATGAACTTAATACGTTGCCGTTGGCTATCGCGTTTGTAAATTTGCTTTCGTGACGGCCTGGTTTATCGACAATTTTATCATGGTTGTACAAAGCGGCACTTCGTTTCAGGGATAGATATAAAATGGCTGGATTCTCAGCGTTCGACGCAAGCGTCGAAAGGTCCCCACACCGCAGCATGGAACTGCTACTCCGTGCACATCGCTCTAATATGCGATGTTCACAGCCTGCAACGATAACTCGGCTTCGGGTTCGATGCAATTTGTCACCTGGTGGGGGCCAGCAAGAGCGTGCTTCTAAAGGTGGTCAAACTAGGGCTAAGCTTGCAGTGGAAGATGGCCAAGCGCAGCAGGGAAGCCTCAGGAGGACCCTGCAGACAACTGCTGCAATGGTTGAAAGGGCAGCGACGAGGGCGCGCTCATGGCCGTGGCCTGCACTGACTCTGTCTCAGGGCCCCGCTCAGCTGGACCGGCTCTGGACGGACTTGCGCGAGTGAGTCGCAGGAGCTCAGCTTGCGGCGCAGAGGGGCGGGCATTGTTGACACATCTGGGTCAACGTACTTCTGGCTTCGCAACACGCTCGTTGTGGTGCAACCGTGCAGGTTGAGCGTACTTGCCTTCCCTATCCTTGCGCAGTACGTCGTCGCGCACAGCAGCCAGATGGTAAGACATGCGCGTCATCAACTCCCCATGACTGCGGCCGCCTGAAACTTTCGTCTTACCCACCAGATTTACCCGTCCGGTGGCAACAAGCTGCCACCACGCTGCCGCAACCAGCAATCCCACAATTATTCGAGTATAGCTTGATTTGCGGGCTTCCGTCCTCACTGCTGTGCGTCCACCGCACGAGCTGCCGGGCCGCCCCCACAACCCCGACAGCAGGCCGTGCGCCGTTCGCCCAGTCTCTCATCCACAGCGCTGCCTGCCAGTGCCAATAAGGCCTCCGTTGTCGTCCTTTCGTCGCCCGGCAGATTGAGACTGGCTTCGTGGGCCACTTGGACAATCCGGCACTGCTAAGCTCCGTTGTGCTGGCCTGCTCCCTGGCCATGGCCACGGGCTACCATGTCGTAATCGGCCTGGCGTCAGCCAGCGAGACGCTGTCGGGGCAGGCGCACGGGGCGCGCAACTCGGCGGCGCTGGGCCTCACGCTGCAGCGCTCGGTGGCGGTGTGTGCGGCGGCGGCGGTGCCCATCACGCTGCTGTGGTGGCACGCGGAGGAAGTCCTGAACTTTCTGGGGCAGGACCCGGAAATTGCAGCAGGAGCAGCCAGGTGTGTGTGTGTGGGGGGGGGGGGGAGGGGGCCACCTTGATGAGGACGTCCAGTGTGGCACTTGCCGGCGTGAATCCGCGCCTGCTGCCCAACAGGACGTTCTTGCGGCGGGACGGGATCGTGTCATCCACGAGGGTGTCATCCACGAGGTGGCAGCCCGCCCACTCTGCGCCCCCTCTGCCGCTGCGTGCGCCCGCGTTCCCCATCCCGTGCAGCTACCTGAAGGGCACCCTGCCCGCGCTGTACTGCTTCATGGTGTTCCGCTGCGTGGACAAACACCTGCTGGCCCAGGGGGTGGTGACGCCGGGCGTGGCCATCACAGTCGCGTCCACCGCCATGTGCCCCGTCTACTGCTGGTTCTTCGTAAACCAGTGAGTCCCGGTCATACACGAGCACACCCACTGCCCAAGAATCGCAAGATTCCTTCCTCACAGCATCCTGACTGACTGCTGTATCCACATACCCTGACCTGCCGAACCCTGGTCCTGACAATGGGTTCAGCTTGGGTTGGCAGCTGGACGGCGCGGCCACCGCCTACTGCTGCACACAGGCTACCGCGACGCTGCTCAGCCTGAGCTACTTGACCCTGCGCGCCCGCTCCATGGCCGGCCGGCCGGACGCCGTGCCGCTGGCGCCCTCGTCGGCAGCGCTCACGGGCTGGAAGCCCTACCTGGACCTGGCGGTGCCGGCGGTAGCGATGGCGTGCATGGAGGGATGGGCTGTGGAGGTGCGCCAGGGCTGCGCCGCCGACGCCGGGAATGGAAAAGCAAGTGATAGGGGTGACTCGGCGGCGCCGATGCCGTTCCTTGGATCGGTACCTGAGACCCGCCCGGGGCGGCTGGCCATGGCTTACCGCCAGATGGTGGGCACCAAACGTCCTCACTGTGTACCTCGTTCCCGGCGCCCCGATCCGGCCGCCCTCGGCACCGGGGCCCGCTTGCAGGTGCTCATCTTCCTCTCCGGCAACCTGGACAACCCGGAGGTGGCGGTCGGGGTCACGGGGCTCTGCCTCCAGTTCTCCACGCTGGTGTGGCTCACTGCAGCTTCCATCAGCTCCGCCACCTCCACCAAGATTGCCAATGCGCTGGGCAGGGTGCGTGGTCTTGACCGCAGCGACAGGGCGCCGGGAGCACGTGTGTGTGCTGGGGGCGGCCATCCGGGGGCGGCTCTTGCCGTGTGGTTGCTTGACCGCGTCATCGAACAGATGCGCGCCGGGGGCGGGGCCGGGGAGACGATATGTGATGCACGTGCACGGCTGCACCTGGTTTCGGAATGGGGCCGCCTGTGGGTGTTGTGTCATGCCTTAACGAAAGGACCGATCGGCAGATGTCCATGTTGGACTTCTCATGGTACATTACCAGGACATTACATGTTATCTCCCCGCTAGCAGGAGCCGTCCGCAGTGACCATTGGAGGGTAGGTTCGCCACATCCACCAAATAAGATTGGGCGATGTGGTTAAAGCGCGTTGTTAGTCATGCATGCGAGGGCACGATAGAAGAGTGGGTTTGTCTAGGCCTGCTGTTAGGCCTGCTGTTCGCTGAAGCAGAGAACACAGCTGGCGTTTCCTCAAAGCTGACGTCCCTCCGGCCCGACCAACCGTCTGAGCAGGGTGACGCGGCTGGTGCGCAGCGGCTGGCCTTGACGTCCCTGGGTTTGGCGCTGGTCACTCAGACGCTGCTGGGACTGGCAGCGTTCACCCAGCAGGACCAGATGGTGGGCCTCATCACGCCGCAACAGGATGTGCTCGCGCTGGTCCGCCAGGTCATGCCCATCCTGACGGCGTGTTTCATATGTAAGTTGGGCGGAGCGGGACAACAAATGGGGTGAAAAGAATAGAAAAACCAAACCCAGAAAGCGGGAAACCAACAGCTGCGCTTGTGAGAACTGCAACACGTGCCGAAAACATCGATGCGATCCAGCTTGAGGTTGGTTGGCTTTGGAGTATCGCTGCATAGCGTGAGGCGCTTGGGTCCCTAGCGATGCGAACCAATATCATGACAATCAGGCGAGGGTGCCGGATGTGATCAGGTCTTGGGCCCGATGACGTGGCGTTCGGAGACGGGGCTCCCACCGCACGGGCGAAGGCGTATTTCAGTATTTCAGAGCGGCATGGCTTCGTTGCTGACCATGCACAGCGTAGAGATCGCTGGTATCTTGGGCAGTTCCAGTTTGACCTACCTATCTGCGTCCTGTCCCTAGAGCGGCATCACGCCCTCATCACCGGCATCTACGAATCGATTTTCTGAAGCGGCCTTGGTATCCACGTTCCGTCACTGGAAGCCGCCGACCTCACAGGCCTTTCCCGTCCCATGTACTGGTTGCCCGCGACCTCGCCGGCGGTGTCCTCTCCAGTCGACGGCCAAAACGTGGTCCTGGCCTCCGTCCTGCGCGGCGCCGGGCGGCAGTGGTTCGGCGCCGGCTGCAATCTGCTGGGCTGGTGGGCGGTGGGCGTGCCCCTGGCGTACTACCTGGGGCTGCCCGCCGGAATGGGCGTGCAGGGCATCTGGACGGGCTTCACGGTTGCGTCGGCGCTGCAGGCGTGCGTGCAATGGGCGGTGGTGACGAGGATGGACTGGGAGGCAGAAGTCCGGCGGGCAGGGCGGATGGTGAAGGACTCGGGTGGCGGCACGGCGTAGTCGGCCGCGCAGGGCGGTTACAGTGAACAGTGATGGTGATGGTTTCGAATACGGTACGGGGGCGGAGATGCGCGCCAAGGCGCACGGCCGCCAGGCGCTTCACAGCGGCATTGATTACCGTACTGTCAAGGCAATCGCGGCAGGCAGCTTCGACATGGTTGCCCAATCCGAAGGCGGTAGGTCCACACGCAGGGGGAGCTTCGGAGGGACACGTGGGAGGGCGCGCTGGGGTAGAGTGTGGATGCTGTGAGGAGTGTGGTGTCTGTGGGTGGGTGCGTCGATTTACCCTGTCAGCATCGCAAGTCTGCGGTCGAAGAGCCTGGCAACAATGTCGGACAATCCACTCGGCCGCGTGCACACGCGATGACGACTCGCAGCCAACTGCAGGCGGCCTGACCGGTCGGGACTGCATTGAGCACCTGATACGGTGTGAGAAGTACGTCGGCAGCATTGAGTGAATCATGACTTGATTAGGCGGGCGGACTATTGCTGGTGGTGCACCTGCGCTACGGGGGCTTCGGTCCGTTGTGGTATCTGGTATCCAGGGTGGCAAAATCACACCAATGTCCAGGCTTCATGTGGCGTCATCGGGCAGTCCAGCGACGGCATGGTATGGCGGGATAGACGTAGGAATGCGGGAGGCCAAGCTGAGCATCAGTTATGAATGAATGAACGTTACAGCGGACCCCGAAAAGGGATCAAATGCTCCTCGTTATGCTGTTGACGTGGTTCGGACGGGGAATGTCTATGACATAAGCATGGCGCGTTCAGATTCGTTCACACAGTGGTTGTGTTGTGGTCAGATGCAAGAGTTTAGCGCAGGAGTCGCGATCTCAGAGGGGGTTGCGTGTCGCTTCGTCAAATGAACTCGCGCTGCGTGGTCAGGTGGAATAAGGGCGGGTTGCCGCACGCCGCTGGGATACGGCGATCGGCAAGAACGTTCTTCAATTCCACAACTCTTGTACTGCTGAAGCATTGCAAGTTATCGTATATCCGTGAAGTGTTGCACGTCGTCAACACGCGCACAGCGCGTATGAACGCTCCGAGACCTTCCGACACTGCTGTTCGGACGGTGGTTGGTCCTTTGGTCCCTCTGCTGGTTACGTCCCATATTGCATCGGTTCTACTTCATCCGCGTCATGCTGGATGAAGGGACGTGTCTGTGAGAGGGGGGCAATGACGATCTGAGTATCCCCAACTCTGACTTGTACGGCACGTGTGCAGTACTGACGACGTGCTCGTCGCAAATCTGTGCATTTGATCACGTCATGTAAGTCATATGTCTTCGCCAGAGTAGTGATATTGTAATGTTGCGGACAAATTCTTAATCCATGCGTGTGTAAGGGAGGACAATGCCACCCCAACACAGTTTTCATATCAAGCAGAACACGCCCGAAGCCGACAAACTCGAACGTCGATTGCACGAGCAGTTGAAGGAGATATGGGACCCTGCAGCAGATGCCACGGTGGCTCGCTACCTGACGGCCATGCTTGCGAAGGGCTACGACCGCAAGAAGATTCACTCGCAGCTCAAGGCTATCTTGCAAGAGGCTGTTACAGTACAGCTGCTGGACTGGTACGTTTGGTCTTGTTTTGCCCTGCAACACTCGGGACAAATCTGTTAGCGTGGTGCCGTTTCATGTCCTTCGCAGGCTCTACAAGCATCTTCGCCTTCATGGCAATGATTACCAGAGCAAAGAAGCTCCAGCCAGGTCAGCTCATGCTACAATGGATCGTGACACAGAGCTTGAGGTCTTTTACAACCACTTCGGCATGCCTTAGCAGCCATCTGAATCCAATTTATGCCTTCGCAGCTCCAAGCCAGCGCCAAAGCCACCTCCAAGCGTAACGAAAGCTATTCCGACTGAGGAGGTAAGCTCGAGGGGCACTATCCCGTGCTTAGCATGTTTTGACGCTAAACTTGGTTATTTGGACCATATTCAGGTTGAGCTGCGCCTTGAGGACCTGGAAGCGGAGCAGATTGAGGACTCAGACCTTGACGATGACGTTGAAGCAACCGAAAGGGCAGCCACACCCTCCAGGGCAGCTGTGGAGGCGGCCGAACCAGCAGGCCGTGGCGATGTGGCGCAGCTACATCGTCTCGAGAGGGACGCGACTGCGCAGGCTGGGCCCTCACAGACAGCTGGGCAGGGAGGTCAACAAGCGCCTCGCGTTGATGATCAGAACGGTGCTGCTGCTCAAGCAGGGTCAAAATCTGGTCGTAGCGAGCGCCGCCACCGTGAGCCCATTCCCATTCCGAACTTCTCGGATGTCCCCCGATCCCGCTCGGGGGGTGGGAGCGCCCCCGTACCGTCTCAGTCCGCAGCGCCCCCTGGCGCCGCGGCACCTGCCGCTGTGCTGCAAGCCGCCAAAGTCCCCGAGCAGGTCCATGCGCAGGCTGACAAGCGGCAACGGTCTCAGCCACAGCACCATGAGCAGCCACAGGAGGAGGCACCCGGACGGGGCGAGGCGCCGCAGCTGCAGTCTGCACCCTCTGGCGAGCGTCGCAGCCGTCTCAAGTCCTCTGTAGTCCTAGATTGGGAGTCCTGGAATAAGGAAAAGCTGCCGAAGGAAGAGCCGCGGGGAACCAAGCCTTCGGTGCCCCAGGCCAGGCCGGAGCGCGCTCCCATCCTTCCCCCGGGGCCCCAAGATGGAACGAACGAACCACAGCCACATCCTGCCAGCCATCGCGAACGCGAACGGGAAGATGGGCGGGATCGGGACCGAGAGCGGGATCGGGACCGCAGCGGGGGTTCGGGCAGGCACCGGCAGGCAGATGAGGGCGCAGCGGACCGCTCGGGGCCTCGGCATCGAGATCGGGACGGGAGCGAGTCTACACGGCGAGGTCAGGAGCGAGACAGCGAGGGCGGCGGGCAGCGGCGGGGCGCGGAGGCTGCACATCGGTCTCGCTCGCGCTCACGCTCCCGGTCGCCGCGCGGCCGGCGACAGCCACGGGCGCCGCTGGTGACTGCGAACCTATTGAGGAGCGCTTTGGGGGGCCTGGGCGCGGCAGGGGTTCGCGGTTCGAAGCCCAGTGTTTTTGAGCGCCTAGGGACTGGGGCGGCAGGTGCAGTCGCGGAGGCGCCGCCAGCACGGGTATCGGCGCTGCAACGGGTGTCAGGTAAGCGGGAAAATGACGGGCTTCTGGACATGGAGATAGTTGGCGTGGCGCTTAGTCCTGCCGCTCGCGGGTAGTTTGCCGAGATTCAAGCTGCACAATGTAGGAGCCAGTGAGGTCTCCCTAGAAGCTTGCAATACCGCGTCATTCTCGGCTACGTGTCGCAATGATGGAGGGCCGCGCTGAGACGCTGCACACGGGTTGCGCGGCGTGTTGATGCGATTTTCCGACACTTACCCATTCTGCTGTCCTCGTGCGCTTGGGACAAAATTATTTACATCTTTTGGGCCCGATGCGTGACCTGCAGGCGGGCCGGATAAGGGCGACCTGGCCATGGACACGTCGGGGTCAGGCCGCAAGCGGGGCGCTGAGGATGACGGTGACGCGAACGCCGCAATCTTGGGCTCTCCGCCCAAAGCCTCACGGCCTGCTTTGACCCAGAAGCCGGGGGCAGTTGACGCGGAAGCCGGACGGGCAGGGCCGTCGAGGGCCGGCCGGCAGCGGCTCGAGTTTGCGCCAGGGGATGGCGCTGCGGGTGCTTTGCGAAAGCAACAGCAGAAGCGTGGCTCGGAGAGTGGCCCGACTTCCAGCGGCCCAAGTGCGGGCGAGGTTGGCCAAGAAGGCAAGCAGCAGGCTGGAGGGGCCCCGGGGACGGGCGGCGGGGAGGCGAGCGAGGACCCGAAGGCGGCCGAGCTGGAAGTCCTGCGGCAACAGATGAAGGCCATGCAGGAGAAACTGGCGCGCATGGAGGCGGCCAGGGAAATATCGCCGCAGCCGCAACCGGCACCGCAACCGGCACCGCAACCGGCACCGCAACCGGCACCGCAACCAGCGCCGCAACCAGCGCCGCAACCAGCACTGAAGGCAGAGGGGCCGCCAGTGGTGGAGCCGGCGCAACGACCTACTCTTCCGCCGCTGGCCCAGCCGCACCTGCCTGCGTCAGGGCGGCCTGAGCTGCAGATGCCGCCGCTCTTGCCGACACAGCCGCTGGTACTGGCGCACGCGCAGGGGCAGCTGAGGCCTCAAATTCGGCCCCAGCAGCAGGTTGCACCGCAGCTGCGGCCGTCCCAACTGCCGCAGAACCAGCGGCCGTTGCTGTTGCAACCACAGCAGGTGCAGCAGCAGCCCAAGCCTGCCGAAACGCAGCAACTGTCGCTGGCTTCCCGTCTGCAACCTTCGTCCGTCATTGCAGCCCCACAGGCCCCGGGTCTTGCTGCCCGGCCGGTTGATGGGCCGCAGATGGCTGTAGGGCCCCGAGGCGTGGGTGCCGCTGCGGCTGCTGGCAGCGGCGTCGGGACGACAATTATGCCCACATCCATGTCTAATGTAGTCATCGAAGGCGGATCTGGTTCACCGCCTCGGAGACCCACGCCGCAGGCGCCGGCGCAGCAACCGCAGCAGCAGCAACCGCAGCAGCAGCAACCGCAGCAGCAGCAGCAGCAGCAGCAGCGGAAGCAGCCGGTGCAGCAGTTGGACCTGCCGGCCTCAACGAAGGCGGATCAGCAGCGCCTGGCTGCAGAGCAGCTCGACGCGGATATTCGCAGCGTCATTGTGGAGAATGTTCATCCGCTGGCGAACAAGGATGTCCTTGCCGCTCATTTCAGGTGGGTTCCCGGACATAATTCGCGGGTTATAGGTTGTTTGTTATGCTTGAATCAGAGCTCCATGCGGTGGAGCTCGGGGCAACTATTGTGTGTGCAATGGCCGATGCAGGAGATGTCTCTTTGTTAGTCTTGCTTGGGTGTTCCATTCGTTGCCTGCCACGCATGTTTGTCCGAGCTTGGCACGGGTCGGCTGGCGGCTCCTGCGAGGAGTGCCATATTGCATCGGTGCAGTTATAACCACACATATTGACCAAGGAGTGACATGTTATCGAGCATCTACCGACAGGTTATGGTTCGGACTTAACTTCCTGCCGTCGCCTCGTCGGCGTGCAACCCTTCAGAGTCGCGGGCCCAGTCAAGAACGTCAACGTTATGTACGACAGTTTCACCGGGCAACCCACGGGGGTGGCGGTCGTGGAGATGGCCAACGAGCGGGCGACGCAGGCCGCTGCTGCGCTGTCGGGATCTTTGCTCATGGACCTACCCATCTGTGTGACGCTCAAGGCGGCGCTGCTGTTGCAAGACTTCAGTCTAGCTGCCCTAGGCATGGGCGCCGTAGGAGTGGGAGCGCAGCCGCTGATACCGCCAATAGTGGGAGTGTCGGGTCCTGGCGGACGGCTGAATCCCGCTGCAGCGCCGTTCGTGCCAGGGCAGCCGTTGCCCGCAGGCCTGGCGCAGGCGATGCGGCCGCCGCCGGGGGTAGTGGCCCCAGGTCGACAAGCATGGCCGAAGCCGGGCGTTGGTGGCCGGGGTCGAGGCACAAATGTGTGGGTGCGAGACGGGGGACGGGGTGGAGGTGCTGCGGGATCCAACACGGGGGAGCGAAGCTGACGGATGATGGTGGCCGCGCACAAGGAGCATGTGTTGGGGTAAGGTGACAGGCTGGACTGACATACGGTGTAAATACCTCCCAAGTGGAGTCCCAGTGTGAGCCAGCCGTCCGAGCTTTACATGAACATCAATATCGGTAATGTCCACCAGTGCTCAGGCAGCTTCAGGACGGCACACTCGTGGGCCGGAAATGCGAAAACCCCGGGACACATGAGACATAACCTTCCGGCAAAGGCGCCCAGAACACAACTGCCAGGTCGATCATCTCTCCCCAAATCGGTATCCTAACAAAGAAAATTTATTGAAAGTCGCGAACATCTACCGAACTCCTCCTCTGCACCCATCAAGCCAGCTGAATCAGCTCCGACTTAATGGTGATGCGCCTTGCCGTGCGCCTTCGCATGAAGCTCATCAAGAGCTGGCGGAACATCCGTCATGTGCGGCACCTGCCAACATAAAAGGCGACAGCTTCGAAATGGTGTGCCGGCATCACCGTTTTGACAGCAGATCCCGGCGTAAACTTACCTTAGGGAATGCCGTCGGGTGACGCTCAGGATTCTGCAAGTAGACGATGGGAGTGGCATTGTACTCGGCAGCGGTAATCTCCTTGGTCCCGAACACGGGCCGCCCGGTGACGAATTGCAAGTAGAGGACACCACCCAGGAGACCCGCAAACCCAGTAGGAAAGTTAAAGTTCGCACGGGTGAAGTACGCGTAGTAGCTCATGGTGCTCAAGATGTTATGCGTGAAGGGCAGGTATGACGGACCGCAGATAAGGGGTCCAGCAGGTACGCTTGTAAACGACAACTGCCCGGCCTAAACTGTGGCCTGTTAGGCTACTGATCAAGGGCATTGGTTGGGATGAACGACGTCGTCCTGCAATCCCGGACAACGACTCCCTCCCTCCAAATTACGCGCTGGCTTTCCCTCTATAAGTCACACTCCATTACACTTATTTAAGCACGGTCGAACTAGCCTTGGCAGAACATACCGATTTCGACGGAAACCGTTCACGCCCTTTGGGCCAACCAGCTTTTCTTAGTCAATCAGAACTCCAGTATCCCATCATTCAGGGACAAGTGATACATAGGCGCGATGCTTCCCTTTGTTGACGCTTGTGTTGTAATGCTGTGGGGCGCGGTGCCAGGCAATACTCTGATAGAGACTCAGTAAGGCAGTAACAGAGTCTTTGGAGGCCGAAGCTCTAAGACACATGGATTCCACGACAACCAACTCTATGCTGCTGGACAGCACCAGGCCCGTGACTGGCAGAGGGGGCACTGGCAGAGGCGGAAGCGTTTGCACAGACACAGACTTGGGCAGCGACATGACGAGCGACATTTCCTCTGGGCTAGGGTTTAGCCACGGTTCGCTCGCAGACTATCAGGTCAGTCGGGGCCTAGGCCCGCCCCCTGGCCCACCTAGGCCCTTGACCTAGGCCCTTGAAGAACCTGCCCCTTGCTTGGTCCTTGACAGCTGGATCGATTAATCGGACGCGGGAAATACTCACAAGTCTACCTAGCGAAGGACCTCCGAACGGGGGAGCTTGTAGCAATCAAGCGGGTAAGTGCGCCCGGAACGGTGGCTGGCGGAACTCCGACTCAACAAAGCCCCATCTCCACTGGCCGCCGCATGCATGGCACACTCGCCAATCCTTGCGTGTGGGAGACTACGGGACTTGATTTTGGGTTCGACCGCGCCGCGTGATCAGAGCGCGAGATCGCTGAACCTAGTCTCTGCACGCCGTCCAACCACGCCCCCCAATCCGGGGTGCGAGGGGGCAGCGCGTGGAAATGTACTTGGCGTCCGTCCTATCCCTGTCCTGTCGTATCCTGTCATGGAGAGGCTGCGTTGCGACGCGGCGCGGGGCCCCTGCGGCGTCAGTTCGTTGTCAGGGCCCCCTGCCGCCTAGGGACCTCCCCGGCACCCGGCTAGCGCAGCAACGTGGATACCTGGAGGAGCCGGTCGGTTCACGCGGCCTACCTTCGGTCCCATGAAGCCTTGATGCGGCATGGCATCGGCCCGGGAGGTGGGAGCGCGGGCAGACGTGGCCGCGGTGCCGGTCTGGCTGACCCGCCCCGACAGAGAGGCGGACGGCGGGTGCCCCACGACGCGCTTCCCCGATGCTGGCGCTGGTGCTGGCGCTGGTGCTGGTGCTGGTGCTGGTGCAGGCACGGCTGCAAGGGAGGCGCTGGTGATCACACGGCGCCGAGGGGGGAAGCTGCAGCCTGTGTAACCCGTAGACCCAGGGGCGTGTACCGCCCAATCGCAGTGGCTGGGGAGCCGGATGCAAGGCAGACCACCCGCGCGATCCCCGCCCTCCCACTGCTCTGTGCCCCACAACCCGTTTCACGCGTGTCATATCACCGCATCACCGCATCGTATCTGCGCCGCGCCCGGCCCCCCGTCCCCAGGTCGACATATTTGACATGATGGAGCAGGCCGGACGGCAGGCATGTGTCAAGGAGGTGAGGACGGGTGGGGGGACTGGAGGGGCGACATGCTGCCTCCGCGATGTTGACAAAGGGGGGCCCCCAAGGAGGACCCACAGGTCCTGGCCACGGCGCTCGGGGGAGGTGGCGACCGGCTCACACTGGCCACGGCCGCATGCCCGCTCCGCTCTCCAAGGAAACAGAGCATGGGTGCATGGCACCAGCATAGTGCTGTCTCCATCGGGGCGACCTCCCCTCCCCAGCGAGACGGCCTTCTCCGCTCCTCGCCCGTCCCGCGTCTACTGCCGGAGGCGATGGGCTGTCTGGGTGGCTGTCTGGGTGGGTGGGTGGCGCTACCCTGGACCCGTCCACCGCCAACCCCTCTCACACCCTGCTCTGCGCCGCCCTCCCGACGGCTCCGCTCCTCTCCGCGGCCGCAGGTGACCATCCTTCAGAACGTGGAGCACCCCAACATCGTCAAGTGCTTCCGGGCCTTTCTCTCCAATGAGAGCAACGAGCTTGTCATCGTGCTCGAGTGGGCGCAGGGGGGCGACCTGGGCCACGTCATCAAGCAGCGGCAGGACACGGGGCAGCCCTTCACCTCCGAACAGATTTGGGTGCAGTTGCAGCAGGTGGGTTTGGGCGGGGTACGGGTTAGGGGGGGCCGTTGGGCGTTGATTCGGTGAAGGCGGGTTGGGGGCCAATCCGCGGCGTTTGACGTGAGGACAGCAAATATCTGGAAGATGCGGCGCGGGAGCAGGGAGGGAGGGATGTAGGAACTTGATGGGGAAGAAGAAGAGGGTAAGGGGAATGAGCTATGAGGTGGATAGGACAGGTCACTGGCCGTGTTTCCTCCACAGCAGTGAAGGGCGATCCCTAGACGTGGGGCGGTCCCGGGGTCCGGATGTGCCAGGACAGGACAGGACAGGACAGGCGCGTCGCTCGGTGTCCCCCAGTCCCTCCCCTCCTGGAGCGTGTTTGCCCCCGCCCACAGAGCCCCCCAGCTCCCGTCGGCGCCCCCACGCCTGATCTCCGGTCGCCGCCCCGCGCTCCCACCCGCCGCCCGACCCCCTCAGGTGTGCAGCGCACTGAAGCACATGCACGACCGGCGCATGATGCACCGCGACCTGAAGCCCTCCAACATCTTCGTGACCTCCTCCGGGGACCTCAAGCTGGGGGACCTGGGCCTCAGCAGGTACTTCAGCAGCAGGACACTGCAGGTGAGGGGCTGGGGGGCGGGGTATTGGAAATTGGTAGACAGTAGGGACATTGGTAGGGGCTGGGGGGAGGTCAGTGTGGGAGAGTGGGGCCGCGTCGGTGTCGCTGGGCGCCGGCGCTGCGCTGGGCGCTGTCAGCCTGGGTTAGCCAGCGGGTGGGTGGCCAGCGCGGGTGCGCTCCGGGGGCACTCCAGCCCTCGTGGCACACAGGCGGCATATTGGGCGGAGTGCTGGGCTCCTGTCGGCACTGCAGGTGAGGGACGTGGGGCTGGGCCTGGCCGCGGGGCGGGGCGGGGGGTCCCGAGGAGGGGTTTGTCGGTCCGCCGTCCCCTGGTCTGGGGGAGGGAAAGGGCGGCCAGCAGAGGGAGGGGCACACACATGCACATCGCAAGACGCCTGTATGGCGCCCGCGCCCTCCAACCTCCTTGCCGCAGGCACAAACGACGGTGGGCACGCCCTACTACATGTCCCCGGTGGGTCCCCCTCCCCCGTGGGCTGCGAGCGCACGGACGAGCTGTCAGTGGGTTCTTGGCTTGCTGCTTTCCGTCTTCGCTTGGGGGGATCGGATCGCGTGGGGCCGGCGCCTGTCCTGCCGAGCTTAGAGGCCGCGCGGCTGGGTGGCGAGGGCTGCGGGGCAAGCTGCAGCGCAGGTTGAGCCTGCCGCTGTTTGCTGGCGGAGGCTTGGGTTGCCGCAGCGGCGGTTTCAGCGCCTCCCTCGCAGCGGTGGTGACGGGAGTGGGGCGCAGGCAGCGTCATCCGTCGCCGGGTGTCAAAGAAGGGGAGGGAGATGCGGCCCCAAGCCACTCCTTCCCATGTGGTTCACCACTCGACTCTGCTCGCGAATCGTCCGTGTCCTGCCACAGGAGGTCGTACGCGGCCAGCCGTACGACTTCAGCTCGGACATCTGGAGCCTCGGGTGCCTGCTGTACGAGATGATTGCGCTCCGAAACCCGTTCTACAAGGTAAGCCGAGGCGTCTCGAGGGCTTTTGGCGGTCAGGTGCGCCGAGAGGACTTGTTAACGGCAACAGCCCTTTCTGCGGCGGCGGTGGTTGCGGCCGCGACGCCTCTCCACAGCGCCCCAGGATCCCGGTCAGGCCAATCTGCTTTGCGATGTGGTTGACAGCGGCCCAAGCCCCCAGGCTTGCCATGTTCCCCACGGCACGGCCACCCAAAGCACGCGACATCCACGGTTATTGCCTTGCTTGCCAGTTGGTAACACACAAGCCCTTTGACGGCCTTGCCAACCCCGCCCACAAAAGCCCTGTCTACTCCTGCCGGGACCCGCCCTCGCCCCCGCCCGTGCAGGAGAACCAGAGCCTGTACGTCTTGGGTAAGCTCATCCAGAACTGCCAGTACGAGGCGCTCCCCGCCTCGGTCCCCGACGAGCTGCGGCAGCTGGTCAGCAGCATGCTGCAGCCGCTGCCGCAGTCCCGACCCACCATCGGTCAGGTGGCCGGCTACGTCAACAGCTACCTAGCGCAGAACCTGCCCCACACGCAGCAGAACCTGCAACAGCCGGGCCACCACCACGCCCACAACTATTTGTACACGCAGCCGCAGTGGCACCCCGGGCTCAACATCGGCGTTGTGGGCGGGGGTGTGAGCGGGGGCCCCGGCGGGGGGAGCAGCGGCAGCTACAGCACGGGCGGCGCCCGGCACTGTCAGGGCGGGGGGCACGGCGGCGCCATGGGGTCAACTGGCGGCAGCGGCAGCGGCGGGTTGGCGGCGGTCCCGGCGGGGGATCTGGACCTAGGGATCACGGGGCACAGCATCTGTCTGTCGGGCAGGGGCCTCAGCTCGACACTCCCCCGATGAGGTGGCTGGGGTGAGGCGCGAGTGCTGCGGGCCGTGTACACCAGCAGCCGCAGCAGCAGCACCGGCACCCGGACCAACAGCAGAACAGCAATGCCAGCAGCAGTACTTGCAACAGTATGTGCAGCAGGAGCAGCAGCACCGGCAGCGGCAGCACCCGCAGCAGCAAGTCGGGTGGAGGTAGGCCGGGGTAGGCGCGGCCTGGCTTCCCGCTGTGCTGCTGCTGCTACGCCTGCTGCATGTGCGGTGTGTAAAAGAGAACTGTGCGGTGTGTGGGAGGGCCGCGGCCGCCGGTGACTGGGTGAGGTCTGAGGTGCCTCTTAAGCAGCGTTGCCATTGAGAGACGCGAACGAGCGATTGCGATTGGGGCGGAGGGCAGGGTGGGGATCAAGAGTGAGCACAGGCTGCTGCTGCTTGCTGCTGCTGATGTTGCTGCGGAGAGGAACGGCGGCCGTCCCCGCGAGCGGACCAGGCTGCATGGCGCGAGGTCGGCACCCCCTCACCGTGGTGTCATGGTCGCCATCATCATCTTCATCTGGGTAGTGGTATGGGTGTTGGAGCTGAAGGAAGCATCCGAGGGAGCGCGTTGCGAACGATGTTCGCGCGGTAGGGTGGGGGGGCCAGTGGCCGTGTTTCTACACTGGGGTGCGCGCTTGGGGGGGAGGGTGGTGGGCGGACCGCCCAGTCTCGCGGGCGGGACGCCACACACGGACACACCTTCAGACACACGCGCGCGCAATGGCTGCGCCGGCGTTGCGATTGCCCCGAGGACCCGGGCGCCCTTCCATCCAGTGAACCAGACTGACAGATAGATGCGGCGCCCCGCAGCAGGGGTGCTGGTACAGATGTGCCCAACGACTGAGAGCACTGGTTGGGATGGCTACGACGGGGCTGCGGAAGGAAAAGCCAATGGTTGGCTCGGCGGCTGCGTTGGGGCGCTGAGGAGCTCGCTCGGTCGAGGACCGGGGCGCTGGCCTCCGGACCTTCACCGGAGGCGGGAGGAGCCCGGTGTGAGGGGGGCGGAGCCCGGTGTGTTACCCCGGCACGCGGCAGAGAGGGTGTGATTCAGACGCATACGGTAGCAGTTCACACGCACGCACACGTAATTGCACAGCGCTGCACTTTCATCGCCGCACTTCTTCAACGCAGCATCCTTCATTATCGCGGTCTGTGCGCGGCTGGGCGGGCCGAGGGACCCGCAGGCGGGCGAAGGGTCGGGGACCGGCCTGCCGCTCCTCACCTTGGCCTGGCGGCAGCGGCAAGGGCCCCCGGGCCCCGAGTGGAGGCTCTCTGCTGTCCGACGGCTCGGCGGCTTCCATTACCTGCACAAACGGACGTCCCGGAGGGTCGGGTCCGGTCCGCACCTAGTGCACCGTGCTCTAATTGGGGTGCGGTTGGGCAACAACATCGGCTTTAACTGTTTGTGTGTACGTGTATGGATTTAGGCTAGGCCCCGCGGCGCCACCAGGGGTCCTGTGGCAGGTGCAACCCGTCAGGGCTGTGCGGGGCGGACAGCAGGCGGGCTGGGAAGGTCCGTCAGCCTCTCCCCCCCGACTCCCCCTAAATCAGCACAGCTCCGTCCCGGCGTCACGGCGGCGGAGGTACGGCGGTGTCTTGATGGGTGGGAGACGGGGGAGGTAGGGCTGTTGTCCAACCACATGGGCGAGTGTCATTGTGAAGGCTGGTGGGTGCGGCCCACGCGTTGCCTCGACGTTGCCACCATGCGGAGCAGGCTGCGGCGCTGCTTCCATTCTGGCTACGGTATTGGCAGATCCGATTATCGGCCCGGCCTTAACCAAGCCCGCTTTGTGTATGTGCTCGGCTTCGACATTTTATTCTTTCCGCCATCCGCGCGCGCGTGGTGGTGTAGCAGCACTGGTATGGCTGGCAGGCAGAGCAGCAGACAGTAGGGTGGGAAGGAGGCAGAGGGGAAGTGGGAGAAGGAGACGGGGAAGAAGGACAAGCCAGGGGTGGAGGTAGTTTGGCGCCACAACGGGGAAGCGCCTTCGGGGCGGGAAGGGAGACAGGGCCGAACAGGGCGAGGGGTTTCCCCTGGGTATGGCGTGCCTGGGGGGTCAGTTGCACCCAATGACGCAATGAGTCTGCCAATGTCAAGGTGGTGTCGAGTTTTAGCCCCCCACCCCAGGGTGGCCGCAGGCGCGAGGGGCCCGGGGGGGCGCGGAGGTGGAGGTAGAGCGGCCGCGCACCGCAGCAAGGAGAGCGGGAAGGCGGGCCGGGACGTGTTATTCCGCGAATGGACTTAACTTGCTGCCTTGGAGCAGCCGGACCCTCGCACTGCCGCGCCGGAGGCGCCAGGGGAAGTGATGCGCGGGGCTGCCAGCTGCATAGGACTAAAGGGCGGCGGCGGGTGCATACGGTAGTTTTCAATACATGATGTTGCAGTGGACGCGTGGACCCCGCGGTTTTAGGTTGTGCGTGACAGGACAGCGTTGGAGCCAAGGATTGTGGGAGGCTGTACCAGGCCTAACGATACGGGGGTCCGGGGTGTGGGTGTGTCGAGTACAGACGTTGACCAGTACATAGCAGGGTGGACAGGACAGCAGCGCGGGACCTCTCGTTCGCTTACCCGGTGTGAGTTGTGGGGACCCTTTCGCGCGAAGGCAATGTGGCTCAATGTGCGTGCGCATGTTTGGTTGGGGAGCTATCCTACAGGTAATAGGTATGTGCGAGTGCGAAATACTGCCGAAAGCAGACGGACGGAAGCAGAGCAAGGTTTTGTCGGGACCACATGCCGTACACACGGCAGACAAGAGTCCAGGGCGGTACCGTCCCCCCGACTCATTCCCCAGCTGAGGATGGGGACCACTAGTGAACGGTGTTGCGTGCGGCCTCGTACGGGCCGTGTGCGCAGGTGTCGAGGGCCTCCTTGCCTGAGACTTCCAGCCGCCCCCCGGGGCATCCCCTCGCGGAGTCATCCCGAGGGACATCAACCACCACACCCGCGTCGAGGGCCGATGGCGGTCGTGTGACCATGTCGTACGGCAGATGCACAATACGGCAATCTCCCGGGGGGCCGCACCACGGCTGCCGGACCTCACGCCTAGGGGCGCATCCGGCTAGGGGCGGCACTCTGTCCTCGGAGCGGTGCAGGTGCTGAAGGGAGCACGTGTGAAATGAAATACGGCGAGCTGCACCTGTCCGCCCACCTTGCACGGACGGACCATGCGGCAGCCGCCCTGCTGCACAGCCCACACCAGAACCTCTGATGCGCGGGGTGCGGCAATCGCATTCCAGCCAGTTCCAGCAGCCGGCCGCACGCTTGCAGCAGAAGCGGTTGACCCGGGCGCCCCTGCACGACCCGACCCGCTGTCGACAACTTGACATGGGCTATCGGGGCGCTGAGAGTCTGTAGATTGAAACGCAGCAGCGCTGTCGCCGGACCTGTGGAGATAGATTAATCCCCGGGGGCTGTGGGCTCTCGGGTTCCCCCACGGTACGGTACGGGGCCGGGCCGGGCCGGGCCGGCAGGGGCCAGGGCGATGGCGGGGTGGGTTCTATTGGACCACTCAAGCGGCCGGAAGTGACGCATGCGTGTCATGCCGGCGGCGGCGTTGTGGGGTCGGCGGTCGGCCCAAGACGGCGGCTTCATTGAACACCGGCTGCAATGGGTGATAAGAATCGAGTTTGATTAAGAAACATGGGTGAATGGATGAATTGTGATGAATGATCATGGCAGCGCACGCCAAAGCAGGAAGAGAGCGTCAGTGACGTCCCGATGCGACCCCGGCGACCACGACAAGGCAATCTGGCAACCCCGCACCTTAACAACCGAAACCGAAGCGGGTCGTCGGTGACAGCCGACAGCCCGACACCGCATCGCCACATGGCGCACCATCTACGAATAGCAGCACCCCGTGTAGGCGCACACACACACATGTGCTTTTCTCTCGGCTCAGTTATCTTATACACACACCCATGGCACACACACACACACATGTTGCATTTCTAAACACACACGTGTTCTGCCCGCCTAAGAAACACGCCCATGACGGGCACCCCAAGACGCCCAAGTGCCAGTAAGCGGCCGACACCGGCCCTTGAGGCCTCACGTTGCCGACCGACAACAGGACGGGCTCCATAGATGAATCCACCCCGCCGGGCATGCGCACCGCGACAGCCACGTGACGCGCAACTGACACCCTCACCCATCAGCTTCCGCAATCCGTGCCGTACTCCTCAGCGCTCTTCAGCGTGTACGACCGACCCCCGGCCCGGGTCTCAACTGGTTCGCTGCTGCCCCACGTGTCAACTCCGTGGCTCACACATTCCCTCGGTGTCCGCCCTCAGTCGACTGCGGGTCTCAAAAGCTGGGCCCCCCAACCCACCGGACGTCACCGGAGGCCACATCATCATGAATTCCACGTTGACGATGAATGAACCTGCGGCGGCTGTCAAACGGAGCACCTGTTCCAGCATTGCAGCTGCCCGCACCAACCCTGCCATCACGACCCCTAAACCCACCCCCCTGCCACACTCCAAGGGGAGCTCCGGAGGTCGTCCTGCCCCCGCCGAGCAGAGAGCAGCGCGCGGAGGAACAAGGCATGATGCCCCTCTGCGACCTGAGTGTTCATCACCCATCCCCCGCGCCTACAGCACAAACAAACCTCAGCGTCTGCCCCCACACCAGCGGATGGCTGGTAAGGCGTCCTGGACTCGTGTCCATGTCCGGGCCGCCCTCACCCTCTCCCCCACCATCGCCGTCCGTGCTGTTGTGTCGCACCAGGCCTGCCGCCACCGCCCTCGGGGGGAGGGGTGCATGCACGGCATGTCCCTGCCGCTGCAGACTGGCACGCGGAACGACGTACTGCCCTGATGGGCCGTGTCTGTCGCCTGCCGTCCCAGCAGAGGCCCTTGCTTGGTTACCCGCCGAAGTAGCCCCCATGATGAATACGCCTCGAGGCCCTAGCCTGCAATTTCACAATCTTCTTGCACGGTCTTGGTAACCCTACTGGACCATCCGTCCGTACAGTCCGTACTGCAAGGTTCCTGGAGTCAAAGCGGCGCGCATCACGCCGTGGTGCCGCCGCCGGTGGCCGTAGGTCCGGTGGCCGGCTCGGCAGCCTCCAGGATCCAGCGCCGCACTTCACTGTGTGACCGCGCGGAGGCCCCCATGCAGAGCAGGAGGCCCTCGGCGCTCTTCGGACCGCGCAGGGGGCAGCCCAACTGCCGCAGGCAACGCAGGGTGGCCAGATCGTCGTTGCGAGCTGCCATGCTGTAGGCCTCGCCCGCCTCCTGCGTGGGTGGGTGTCCCACAAGGGACGTGGGACCGCCTTGTGCGAGATGGGGACACCAATTTAGCAAACACAGACCTGAAACGAGCCCGGGCACACCCAGCGAGATGTCCGTGTCTGTCTGACATATGGTGTCGACCGTGATTTGGGTCGCAGTAAGTAACACCGCGTACATAACTCTACTCAACCCTCGAAGCGCGACCAACTATTAAAGACCGTGGCCAGTCGGGGTCGATGGGGGGCAGGTAGGGGAACACCTTACCGGTTACCGCACGAGCCTCAGGCCAGAACCCAGCCCGGCCCCGCTGCTGGCTTGCATCAAGCGGACAGTGTCCAATCATAACCGATTCGTAACGCCAAGTCTTCCCTCTCCTTTCCCCTCACATGCCCGTATCGGTTTTGAACTTAACCCTCACATGCCCAGTGCGCGGATCTGATCCAGCAGAGGAGCACACCCCCTCGTGGCGGCATCTGTCCGTTGATAGGCGCCACCGTCCGCCTCCCTTTCACCTCTGAACCCGCGGCTTACCCCCATCGGGCAGCCATGGCTGACCATCCACGTCAGCAGCGCCACGTCGCCGGCTTCCACGGCGTCCAGCAAGGCGCCGTCCCGCCAGGGGCAGCCCAGCTCCTCCCGCAGCCACTGCACGACGGGCAGGCTGCCCGATCTGACGGCGCAGCTCAGCACCGCCGCGCCCTCCCGCGTGCCTCCCCGGGCCTGCTGCAGCACCTCACGGCCCGCCGCGCCCGCCGCAGGGGACGCCAGCCACCGCAGCACGCGCAGGTGGCCGTGTCGGGCCGCCGCCTTCATGACCTCCAGCTGCAGTGGCCAGCCCGCCGCCACCAGCTCCTCCAGCACCTCCAACTGGCCCGCGCGCGCCGCCGCCTCCAGCACCTCCAACTGGTGTTGCGGCTGCCGGCGCAGACCCGCCTCGGAGCCGCCGACGGCAACGCCGGCCAGCAACATGCGGAGCGCGGGCACGTTACCCAGCGCGGCCGCCGCGGCGGCTTCCGCGGCGAGGCAGGTCATGCAGGTCAGCGCCCCGCGCTGGTGCAGCGCCCGCAGCCTCTCCATGCCGTCCTTTGCCGCGAGGATCCTTTGGAGCGCCGGCAGTGTACACGAGGCCGAGGGCCCAAAGTGCTCCGCCAGCCACTGCAGCTTGTCCCGCCAGTCAGCGCTGGGGGTCTCGACGGCGGCCGCGACGAGTCGGGGGATGTACGGCCGCAGGGACTCATTGTCGTACCGGGTGCTGAGCCGGCGCGCCAGCGTCCGCACCACATGCAGCGGATAGCCGTACAGTGCGCCGCTGAGCACCCTGGCCCGTTGCGCCCCGCTGAGGGCGGAGGGTGCTCGCAGGAGAGCCAACAGGCGGCCTAGGAGCGCGGTGTGGCCCCCGCGGGCTGCGGCCGATAGCGCCGCGGTCAGTGTCTCAGACGACGAGCTGCAAGCCAGGAAGACCGCGACGTGGCCGCCGTGTGCTGCGGCGACCGACACCGACCTGATGCTGGCATTCAACTCGCCGTACGGATGCACCAGCCATTCGATTATGGCCACGTGCCCAGCCTCAGCAGCAGCTTCCAGGGCCGCGACAGCCCCGGCTTCAGTGGTGGGGCAGTGGTTCGCAACCAGCCAGCAGCAAATGTGCAAGTGGCCTGCGGACGCTGCGGCCAGCAGGACCTCCTCCGTCAGTCCGCAGCCCGCCGCGGCGAACGCGACCTTCAGGTTGTCGAGGCTGCCGCTCCGGGCGGTTAGGACGAGCAGCTGTCGGCGCTGACGCAGAGGGAGGCCGAGAGTCGCGTCCGGGCGTCCCCAGCGGCTGACGAAGGCGTGGTGCGGCACCGGGCGCGACAGCCGTATGGTGCGGCTGCCGGTGGAGAGCTGGTTGCAGGCCTTGCAGATGAGGGGAAACGTGCAGACAGCCTCCAGGTTCGGAAGGAAGCTGAGGATGTGGCCGGCGACGTCGCGATTTGAGATGAGCTGCATGAAACTGAGGGCTGAGGCTGGTGAATGGCTTGGTTCGACATTTTGTTTTGCGGGACACGCAGGACCGAGAAGTAGGCAGCACGACCTTGGAACGCTATGGTCTGCCGGGCACATTGCGATGGGGGTTGACTGCGAGGTGCGCTTCACTGGTTTGTCGAGAAGAAATTCTCGAGCCCGTGAATACTGTCGAGGTCAGGACCGCAACTAACTGTTCAAATTGGGGATACCGTGTTGCCTCCTGACTACTTGCGGGCGTAGTATATTAAGGCCAAAATCATTGTCATGGAAGTTTCAAATATTTGCAAGGCGCGCTTCTGGGTTCCGAGTATCTAGGACTAATAAACTGTGCAAGGCGACTTTGCCTTTACAAGAGGTAATTGCGAGGTTGCTATTCCGGGCTGTTCTCCTCAAGGCGGAAGGGAAACGGACGCATGGAACGCAGTGCCGTAGGTATTGCAACCGTCGACCGGCTCGCAGCGTCGATCGTGACCGTACCGCGACCGTCGGCATTTACACCATCGACCGTGCGTACCACAACTGCATCGGTTCTGAAACCCATACATGTTGCATAAACTAGGAGGAGTTACCTATTTCTCGCGAGAATTGTTTGCGAGGCTGTCGATGAATTAAATTTCAAATGTTCATAGTTTGCGAAGAGCCGAGGCGAAGGCTCATACGTTATATTTCCGAACTTTGCGACGTCCCACAAACAAATACTTTTTGTCAGCTAGTATTTAGAGGCAATACTGAATCCACGGCGTCAGCAGCCCTTACATCAACTGTTCGTGAATCGTCAGTTCAGGGCCTTGGACCTTCCAAGCCCGCGCCCGCCTGCCTGCCTGCCTGCCCGTCCACCTGTCCTGAAACGTCTCCACAGTCCCCAGCCTCCTCCCGACCACCCCGCTCAACACCTTCCCCTCCCGATGTGTCCCAATCCGCCCTTCAGCAGCACCGAGCAACCTGCGGCGTCACCACCACCCTGCAACAAATCAAATGGCACCGCACTCCCGTACATGCCTGCATCACGTGCTCCCGTACACACACGTGAACAGTTATATCAAAAAACCACCTAACCACCTTAGGAACACACCTAACATCTTGCACCTCGCAGCGGGCACTCGCCGATATCCCCCCTCCTCCACAGCGTGTTAGGAGAAGGGGTTCAGAGATGGGACGGCGAGGGATCTCCGCGGATCGCCGTCGGTTGCAAACACTGGGGGTGCTGCTCCTGATGCAGCGGGGGACACATCGGGGGGAGCGCCGTAGTAGAGTCCTCTCACTGGGCTGCAACTGTCGCACCGCTGAGGTTAAATTGAGCCACACGCCCGACACCAACCCATGCTGACATCCAGACCAGCCGTCGCCGCCCCGAAACCCTCACTGAGTCATCCTCCGTACAATACTGTAAGCGCTACAAGGTTGCCCCCTTATCCCCACCGGCTGATCCAACGGGAATACGACAGATACGTAGGCAAGTCCCATCAATGCCGTACAATACCGTACAATGCCGTAACGCCTCAGACACGACCAGAAGCGGGCACCTATGGTTCCATGTTGGTCGTCAACTGTCAACCATTAACCGTAGAACGTTCGTCTCCGGAACGCGATGGCGGCCAGAATCTTCATGAGTCGTCACATGTAAGCAGTCGTACTCGGGCCGTGCGCTGGCCGTACACGAAAGCCGGCTCTGCGACTTCTCAGGAGATGGCAGCGCCCCGACAGCCGTGCCCCCGCCCTCGCGCACCGTCGCACTCATCAACCAGCGACCCAAAGGCAGAGCGGCCGGCGGACAGCACGCGGCCGTGCCGCGCGACAGCCGTACGATTGATGTACGGCTGGTAGGGCCTGTACAGCAGCCACACTCGGACCGAGCCCAGTCAATACCAACACACAGGAAGAGGGCCATCCGCACTCCGCCACACATGGGTGGGCGCCATGTGTGCAGGGAGGTCCAGGTCAGCAGCATCGCCCGTACAGAGGTACGTGCGCTGACCTGGACTCGTCGTACAGCGAGGTCAAGGTTTGCATGAATCACGTCGTGCCTGCTCTGTCCCCGTGCTCCCCCCCCGTTCCACCCCTGGGCGTCAGTCATACTTCCCATCCGCGCGGCAGTGATGCGTACGATACCGTACCTCCAGCACACTGGCGTGATGAGTGCTGTACTGCCGTACGTATACGCGCCCGGGCGACAGCTCGACGAACCCGCCCAAACCCCGTTCCCCCCCACGCCTTCTTCCGTCCCTTGGGCAGGAGCTGATCGCGCTATTAGAATACGGCTTCCTGTGGGGGCAAACCATCGTACTCGCAAAGGCACAGAAGGCGGACCACGCGAGTCGTCCTTCGGCTCACCGCCGACACCGACGGAGCTGAAATGACCCACGGGTCCCTGCGACCGCCGGGGCGCCACCGACCGCGCCGAACCTGCTACTGCCGCGCCGCGTCACCGCCCCTTGAGCGGTCCATTCAACACCGCATGGATAGAGCAACGGAAATAACCGCCGTCCGTCTCCCCGGGTTACGGACGGACGATGTCTCCACCGAGTTGGTTCCCTACTCGGGGGGCCCACGGGGCCGAGCAAAACCCTTTCCCTGCCTCGTTGTAATCCTCAAACCCTAAACTCTAAACCCGAGAACCACGCGGGGGATTGCAAACGGTGCACCAAGAGCTGAGGTCGCACACTTAAGCGCATATGCATTGTCGTACATGAATGCACGATTGTCGTACCCAAATTTGAATACGCTATCAGAAACGTCGAGAGTCGAAAGGCCAACGCCGGAGTGCTCCCCTGCGGCGGCGCCATGACTGTCGGAGTTAAGCAGGGGGTGTAATAAATTAATCCTGCTGCTGCTGCTGCTGCTGCCGCGGCTGCCACCATACTTGCGGGTCACATCCTGCAAGCCCGCAACTCGGGGGCCCTATCGTCGTCGTAACGATTCCCCCTGCCACCACCAAACCGGTACCGCTCGGCCCACACTGCCATCCAATGCCGTACGACCAGAACATATTTTCAGTACCGCGACAGGGAAGACCACCCGACCGTACATCCCCCCACGAGACCCCCAACCACCCGCCACCAACCACCGACAACGATCCCCCCCCGCGCGCCGCCTCCCTGCCCCCTGGCCCCCCGGGCGGATGGCATCATCCCGCCGTTGCCTCCAACCGGCACAACGTCCAACCGTTTTCCAAGCTGTCTGCTCGTCCTCTCGAACTGTCAGGGAGTGAGTCACTCCCGTACAGACACCGGGTAGGTGCTGAGGTAGGTGCACCATCCCTTGAGCAGCACTCGTCCCCTGTCGCCCGTTCCCGGTCCGGATGGGTGGGTGGGTTGGACCGTAGACCGCACATCGGCCCCTGGCCCCGCCTCGGACACCTCCCCCCTCGACTCGGTGAACCTGTGCAAGGAGAGCATCAAGACCCGCAACTGGGTTCAACCGCAACCGTCGTAACCGCACAACCGCAACTGCACAACCGCAACCCTACAATCGCAACCGCAACAGCAAACCGTTGGTGCGCAACCGTACCGCAGCCACAACAGCGACGCCGTGGCTCTACCCCGCCGCGGCTCTATGCGCCCCCAGGGCCCAACAGCGACGGCCAGCCACACCGACTGTCCGTCGGCAACAATCACATCAGCTGTGACCCCAATCACATCAGCCACGCGGCTTCTGCTGCTACTCAACGGATGCGACCGCAGCGACGGAGTTCCCTGAGGCCACCGCTCATATCGTACATCGCCCGCCGTTCCCAACCGTTGGATCCAGCTCTTCCCAGCAACAACAAGTCCCCGCAATTAATTCAAAACGTTCTAGATATCGAGGCACGATCTCCCTCCCGAGTCATACCCCGCCGCGGCCGCCCCTCACCACCCTCCCGCGCAGCACACCAGTCCTGTCCGCGGGCGACAGAATGTTTCATTAATTCAAACACTCAACGTAGCACACAACACTACGGTCCTCTGTATTGCTGGTTGCCCTCCCCCTCCCCGTCCCCAGAAAGTCCCGCAGCCCCTCACGGCGCCCGTGACCTGCCCGCCGCAGTCGCATCCGACAGGGTCGCGACCTCCCGCCGCAACGCCCGCTGCGGCACGGGCCCGCCCGGCGGCTCATCCGACAGGCAGCCCCGCGTGCCAATCACGTTGACGCCCGGTCGCGCGCTGCCGGTGGCGGCGGCGCGCCCCCGCGCGCTGGACCCTGCCGGGCCCCGCTCCGCCGCCTTGTCCACCGCCTTCGTCTGCTGCGCCTGCGCCTGCGCCGGACCCAGCCCCTGCCCCTGCACCGCCATATAGCTGTCCACCTGCTCCCGAGTGATCAGCATAGGGCCCAGGCTGATGCTACAGCTGCTGCTGGCGGCGCTTGCGGGGGGCGGCGTCGGCGTCAGCGCCGTCGTACCCGCCGTCGCCGTCGACGACGGCAGGCCCGTGCAGCTGGCGCGCCGCGCGCGGCTGAACCGGCCGCTGGCGGCGCCCCCGTCCTCTCTGGCGGCGGCGGCGACATTGGCAGCGGCGGCGGCGGCGTTGGACGGTTGTGCCGTACCCGGTCGAGGCGAGCGATGCAACGCGTTGGAGAGGCCGGCGGGCGCGGCGGCAAGACCACGCCGCATCTCCGAATGCGAATCCGCCGGCGTCTGCGGCGCCGCCGCCGCCGATGCCGACGCGGTCGGGCCCGGCGGCGGCGTCGGCGTGGACGTCTTGATGCGGGGGGCGTCCAGCGCCAGTCGTGGTACGGCATCCAGGGAACGATAGTCCAGGACACCGCCGCCCCCGCCGGCGTACCCCCGAATGAGGCCGCCGGCGCCGGCACCAGCAGCAGCCCCAGCAGTAGCTGGTGAGCCAGGGGCCTCCCCTCCGCCGCCGCTACTGCCTCCCGTCATCGATTCCCGGGTGACACGTAACCCCGCCGGGTGCTGCTGCACATGCGAGGCGGAGCGGGCTGACTGCAGCGGCGCCGCCGCGGCAGCCGCCGCTGCCGCCGCCGCCGCCGCCCGCACCCGCACCGGCGACGCCGGACACGACGGCGACTCGGAGTCGAAAGGGCCCGCGGCGCTCATCCGCCGGGCCGCCCGCCCAGGCAGTATCAAAGGCGGCGGCGGCACGCCGTCGCCGCCGCCCGTCGGTGTCCCGCCCCCTCCGCTGCCCGGCGACACCGCCGCCGATCCGGGCGACACGACGGCCCCCGGCCCCGTGAAGCTGGCCCCCGAGGGCCTTACCCGGTGGATCTGCGGCCGGGGGTGCGGGTGGTTCGGCCCCCCGGGCGCGTCGTCCGGCGGCTGGGGGTGCAGGAAGGCTGACGGCAGGTTGCTGACGCTGGACTGGCGGCCCCCGCCGATCGGGACCGGCCCCAGGTCGGGCACACTGCCCTGCCGGGCGCACACGGCCAGGGCGGCACCGGCTGCGGGCCCCAGCGAGCAGGAGGGCTCCCGACTGACCCGACCCTGCAGAGGGGCTCAGGGCGGCGGCGGGACACGGACACATACTCGGACTCCTCCAACACATACCGGACACCCGCACTCACACATACACACACTTCTAAAAACACACTTGTTGTTGTTGCTGTTTTCATGTTTTCCAATTTGCAGGTTACTATGGTAAGTATATTGGTGCTTGGTCTGGGTCGGGCGGGTTTCTTATCTAAGCACACACACACACACACACACACACACACACACACACATACACACACACGTGCCGATGCATAGTTTCCTTTTACGCACACTGACGCACAATTTACCCTATCACCCATCCAAGCGGAAAACAATCCCTCGGCCATCCAGAGGTCATGGCTCGCATACCCTGGCTACCGCCACGACACCATCAGGGGGCATCAGGGACCTGATCAGGACCAGTGCTGCAAACGACCCGCTAGATAGCTAGACAGCTAGATAGCTAGATAGCCGGGGAACAGAACTGCCCCGCCACGCCACGCCACGCCACGCCACGCCACGCCCCGCCCTGCCCCGCCCCCACCCCGCCCCGCCCTGCCCCCCCTCCACCCTGCCCCGCCCCGGCCCCCTCTCCCGCCTCCCACCTCAGCGGCCGGCAGCGTCAACGACCCGCGGATGCCCGGCGGCAGCTGCGCCAGCGCCTCCGTCAAGTGTCGTGGTACGGCACGGGGCAGGGGCGCCAGCGGCAGCGGCTCCAGGTGGTGGGGGTCCCCGCCCTCACCCCCCGCCGCCTCAGTCCCCCCTGGAGCGGGAGCCAGCAGGAGACTGTGGCGGTGCTCCCCCGGCTCGTAGGCGGTGCGGGCGAACACCCGGATCGCTTCATCTGGATACAGGGAGGAGGGACGGGCAGGGGCGGTACGAGTACGGCAGGTACGGCGTACGGAGGACGCCGTATCGTGTGACGTCGGTGCTGTACATCGAGCAGCACACAAACGGCGCCACCGTGCCAGCAGCACACAAGCACATGACGTGGCGGCTGCGGCTGTCGCTGATGACCCGCGGGGTCCACTTTGGCATCAGTAATAATTATTATGACGTCATGCGCAGTACAAATGATGCACACATGCGGACACATACACCACGTGGCCCTTGCGGACCAAAGGCCGGACCGTCAGCGGCCGTTACGATAGCCACCGCCACCACCCACCATCGCCGCCACCGCTCCCCGCAGCACCACTCACCCGCTCTCGAGCCCCCGGTGTTGGAGCCGCTGGTTGGGCTCGTCAGCACGGGGCCCGACGGCTCGTCCAGCGGTGGCAGCCGCGGCGGTCCCAGTCCCCCCGGCGGCACCAGGAACGACCTCTCCCGCGCCGTCACCACCATCATATCGCCGTCACCCTCCCCCTCCCCCTCCTGCTGCTGCTGCTTTTGCTGCAGCAGCAGCTGCGGGGGCTGCAGGTGCGGGGGCCGCGGCCGCTCCGTCCGAGCCGACGCCACGGCGGCGCGCCCCCGCCCATCACGTCCCGCCGATGCCGCCGCCACGCGCCGCGCGGGCGACAGCAAGCTAGTGTCTGTGGCCCTATGGCCCCGAGTCGCAATACCCGGGGAGCCGGGGCCGCCCCGTGCGACAGCCTCCGCTAACGCAAGGCCGAGTGTCGTACTCGTGCTCCCGCCGCCGTACGATTGCTGCTGATGCTGCCCCGTCCGATACAACGGCGTCAGGGGCTCGCTGCACGCGCGCTCGACAGCGGCCGCGCCGCTGGCGGGGGACAGCGGCTCCGCTGACGCCGCGGCGCCGTCCGCTTGGTGTCCGGCGGGAGGGCGGATGGCGGGGGAGGTGTTGCTGCGGCGCTGCTGCGGCACCGGCGCGCTGGCGCTGTGGGGGGAGACGGCGGCGGCGCTCCGGATTGGGCGCTGGCCGCCGCCAGCGGCGGCGGCGGCGGTGGTGGCGGCGGCGGCCGCCTCCACCGCGGCGCCCCCCTCCGACAAGTCGATGTGGGCGAAGCGGGGCTGCCAGTCCAGGATGTCGACTCCGGAGCCCACTGCAGCGCGTACGATGAGAGAGGGGACGCCAGGCCGGGGCCGGGGGCACCAAGCCGGGGAGGGGCGGAGTCAATCAAGGTGCGATCTCAGATAGGCGTACGACAAAAGGACGACAACTGGACTGCGGCAGAGAGAGCAAAGAATGCATCAAACTGAGAGCTGCCCCGCGCCCCTCCAATACACACACTCTTCCCCCGTCGGCGCTCCAGGCGCCTCCTCTGAAACCTGCCGCCGACGGGCGGCCCCACTGATGACGCCCGGCACCACCCTGCACCGCCCTGCCCTGGCCTCATGGGCAGAAGGGGAATGGTGACATGACAACCTCGGGGATGCGGACCGATGCGCGCGCGCGTGGGTCGTGTCCAGTGTCCAGTGTCCAGTGTCCAGTGCGCGCACCTGTCCGGTCATTGTAGCACGAGTCCTGCCAGCTCTGCGCCGCAACTCGGACCTCGCTTTGCCGCTCGCGATGAACTGTGGCATTTAGGCCCTTTTTGAGCTGTCCTATGAGCCGTGAGGTTTCTGTGAAGACCTCGAAAAAGCTGTTGTGCCCCGTCGGTTCTGCCTGATGCTTGCGCTCGAGCTGTGCGTGTGGAACAAGCCAGGATGAGGCTAAAAAAAGAATATGACTTTCCAAAAGAGATGCGCCAGTGGGAAGCAGGGAACCGCCCGAGCCGGCCACTAAGTTACGTCAGCCAAACGACGGGGCGCATCCCTACCTGCGCAATGAACGCATCATAGCTGGGGTCTGTAGCCATATCCACTAGCAGGTAAGCCCGGACCTCTGCATGCTGCGTCCCAGGGACCTTTGTACTGCTGGCAAGGGAAACAATGCACAAATAAAGATTGCGACCCTGAAATTGCTGGTCGTCGTGTAAAATAAGTGTTAGTGTGTTTCAGGCAACGGAAGCGGTCGAAAGCAAAATCAGAGAGTACGACTTTTGCCCGGGACCGTTTGCCCTGGTTGCGAAACGCTGACACGTCCTTATTGTAAAAAGCTTAGTATATAATGATAGTTAATGTAATTATTTGGCTTGTCGACACAAGCTTACGGCGGGCGGACGGGTCGAGCAGGGGAGGAGAACGTGCGAACAGCTGTGTCCCCACAACTGTGAAGTTCATCGAACGTTGATTGTGCTTCCATATTTGTCCATAGATAACAGCTTGGCTAGGTTTGCTCGAATCACCTATCCAGCAGCTGTTCAGTTTCCGTGGTCGTAATATGAAGCTGACGGATGTGTGGCTTTGCTGGGTTCAACAAGAAATAAAGAATGCTTATTGTGTACCCCTTCTTACGGATTGTGCATTGGCATCTGCTGTTTTGAGTCCCAATACAGATAACCGCTTCTAGCTGCATCCAGCCGCGTCGAATGTGTTATAACGCATGCCGACCTTCTCGAGTTAACATTTAAATGAATTTAGAGATTATTTCAACGCGTTATCGTGTATGACTGACCCGTGGATGGTTACGATTAGTTTTAATCAGATTACATGTTCTTGCCCCCAGGAGAGCCCAGTAATGAATACCTTCGTATATTTGATTTCGTCTAATACTTCAAACATGAAGGGCACAAATCATTAGGTACGTTTTCAGGTGCAGCCACCTGGCACTGGCACTTTGAGGGGCGCTTTCCGCGCCATTTGTCAGTGTACAAACGGCACGACCGTCCGGCACAAAAGCACTGCAGAACATGCCGTACTGTGGCACAAGGAAGGGCACGTGTATCGTGCCTGCTGCCTCTCAACTTCCATAACACGCTGGAACCCGCCAGCGAGAGGGCTCCGGCCTCCGCTCCCGCGAACTTTGCGAGCGTGAAACAAAACCTTGTCATGCACAGCTTTTCTGCTCCACGGGCAATTCCAATCTGTTGGCTTCATTTGAGTCCGGCAGTCAGCCGTCACGACAGCTTTCCCCTCGCAGACACCCCTGCACCATGCCAGTGTCCAGCGGTTGTGCGCATGACGTCTGTGCGCGCACCCTCTCACCTCGGTGGGAGGGTGCGCTTCGGTGTCCGCCCATCCCGCGTGGCATCGCTTCCCAGCTTGAGGGAGGTCAGGTCAGGTCCGGCCCTGCCCGGTCAGGTAAGGCCCTTGCGCCGGTACCCCCGTGGGCTTTCGGTACCACCAGACTGGTAGCCATGTCCCGAGGGGTCCCCTTCTGTAGCGTCCGTACTCCAGAAGGCTCATATGATGGCAGCTCGGTGCGCATCTCATTCTTAACAACACACCTCAAGAGCTCACGCAAAGCGGGATACGGTCATCGCAAAAGTTGGTCCCCGTCACCGGCAGCGGGCGGTTGCGGATCGATGGCTGCTCGCTAGACCCCATGCCCACCACCAAAGATTTCCTCGTTCCACGCCGCCACAGGCGTTCTCACTCTAACTCCCACTCTCACTCTTGCTCCCACTCCCACTCCCACTCCCAGGACAGCGCCACCGTGGCCCCTACGCCGCTGCCCTACCTGCCCGATCGTGTTCATGTTCATGCACATAGTGAATTAATGCATCAGTGATGATGGTCAGGGAGTGGTGCTTCATGCATTCAACGTCCAACCGCTCCACCTCCGACCGGGTCGAGTCCATCCCCCGCTTGAACCTCCTCCACCTGCTCCATCCCCTTTCCCCCGGGGGGCCGGACACAAGCGGCCGACACCACCCCTGACATAGTACATCACGTCAGCATGTACGGCAGGTGAATGAGAGGGCTACAAGTCCAGGGGCTGCCCGCAGCCTAGCGCCCATCGGGACAGGCGGATGCACGATCACGGCGCGGACGGGTCGTCGTCCCGGGGGCGCCGCAGCCGCCGCCAGGCCAGGTCCGCCGGCCGGTCCCACTGGGAGGCCTTATTCGCCTGGTTGAAGAAGAAAGGCCGCTTCAGGTCCGCGGACCAAGACTGAGGGCAAAGGAGAGGAGGTGAGAAGGCGGCGCAGTAAGAAAGCGGTGTAGCAGAAAATGATAGACGTACTGAAGGGCGTAAGGGTGGAAAGAGGGTGAATGCCAATGGGTAGACGGGATTGGAGTGAGTGGGTCGGGGTCGGAAGGCCAGGGTACAAGCCTAAAGTTACACCATGGGCGGGTTGAGGGGGAGTTTACAGGAAGGCAGAACGAGTGGAAAGAGAGACAGTGAAGAGCTTGGAAGTGGTGGAAGCGCAAGAGCGGCGTCAGGGGAGAGGACCCATGCCGCCAACGGCCTAAAATTTGCAGGTGCTGGACGTACCTCAATCCAAGCGTACTGCAGACGATCCGGCTCCTCGGATAGGCGCTCGCCGCTGGCGGACAGCCAATAACGGTTTCCGGCCTCGTCCTCGTACGGGGCGTTCCCCGGGTCTTCGAACTGAATCGCGCCAGTGACCTGTTCCGTTTTGCAGCCGACAGCAACAAGCGGTTTTGCTGTAATCGGACTCAGCCTTGGTGCTCAGTGTTCCAGATGGCTGAAGCAAGCAAACTGCCAGGGCTTGCCTCGTTGAAGAAGTAGTAGCCGTCCGAATCCTTTGAGCTGACTACGGTTGTATCTAGTTTCGTCTGCGAGGCGGCTTCCTCACATGCAACAAGCTGGACAGCAGCAAAGAATGACACGAACAACAGCTTTATCACACGCAATCGCATTTTTAAGCCTATGCGATGCCAACAAAACACTGCATAATGGAGGACACAAAGGCAGTGACGGAAGCTGGCGTGCTGTCCAACTCGTTTGCAGCGCAACTGTGCGTAGCTCCGAAGCTCCTGGTGCGATGCCTCTGTGTCTCGACTTCACAAACAAACGCAGACTGTCATATCCGTTTTGAACTTTTCGTATGCAGTTTCACAACCTTTACTACAATCAACAAGCACTGCGCACACAAGACGACTCGTCTCTTCCTGTCGACACCGGCAGATATGTCGCTCTCCGTAACGCTAGTCCGGCAACTCTTCGACCTTTTCGCGTCGCCTGGGCCCACGTCACCGACAGGCTACCACGCAGCCAGCGCTCGGGCGCTGCCGGGCTCGTCCGGGCCTTGTCATTCGACCATTGGCCCCTGCCGTGAGACGTCGCCGTCCGTGGAGCTGACTGGAGATGCCCTGGAGCAGATATTTTTGCGCTGCGACACCGACACCCTCATTGGCTCTGTGCCGGCTGTTTGCAAGGCCTGGCGCGCAGCTGCTACGTCCAGCGGGCTGTGGCGCCACCGGCTGTCGCCCAAGCTCATGGTTGGTATAGGCTCCCAACACCGCAATGCCGGAAACCGACCGCCTGTGACGAGATGCAAACGCATTCTGTAGCAGCCAGTCCAATTGCGACACCTGCCCACCTGTCTGTCCTGAGATGCCTCGCAGTGCTGCGTCGTACCGGACACTCTTTTTCGCACTCCCCGGCTCAGTCTCGGTCCCCAGTCTGTGGCATGCCTTAGGGACGCGCCCCTTCGCAAGCCCTGACGGGTGTTCTGTCTCGTTGGCTGTCTGGTGGCTTTCCCGCTTTCGGCCCCGGGGCTAAGACGGCCAGACCCCACACAAGCCCGCACTTGCCCCCGCTGTAATTCGTTCGGACACAGCCGCCTTCAAACCCGCACTGGGAAGGGAAGCCCGCGCCGTCGCCGACTGGCCCCAGTAATTCCATGCGCATGCGCTGACCCCCCGGTGGTCCCCGCCCGGCCCGCGCAGACGGAGTTGTCCCCGCTGGCGGCCCTGGGGCCCCCGCTGTCCCCCGAGCGCCTCTTCCTCATCCTGCAGGGCCGCAACTTCCTGAGGAACCCGGTGAGCTCATCGCCGGACATGATTGGGCATGGAATGGAGTGGAGTGGAGCTGGGCGGGGGCTTATAGGAAATTGGTAGACATATTGATACTGCCAGAGCGGGCTGCTGGGCGGGGGGGGAGTCGCAGGCAGTTTGGGAGGTGGAGCACCCGGTCCCGGTCCTGGTCCTGGTCCTGGTCTGTCTGGATCTTCCGCCCGCCTTCCGATGCGAAGGATCAGCCGCCGTACTGATTTGGGTTGAGGCCAGAGGCTGGGACATGGGCTGGATGTTGGTATCGGCCACCGCGCACAGGGCCGCCGCTGCCCGACCTGGGGCCCCCAACACATATAAACACGCGTACCTACACATACGCGTTTACTTTCCTCAGCACACAATGGGCCTCATAGCGCAGCTCTCCTTGCCCCGCTTCCCTTCCCTTCCTCCTCCTCGGCCCCCACAGACCTTCCGAAGGGACGCCAACACGCAGCCGCAGCTGGGGCGCGCTGCCGCCAAAAGCAGGTTCCAGCGGAGTGCTTGGGTGGGTGGGTGGGTGGGTGGGTGCCTGCCTGCCTGCCTGCCTGCCTGGCTGGCTAATCGGCGCGGCCTACCGGCATTCGCCTTCGCATCCATCGGGACACCTGTCCCTCCGGCCGATGGGTTGCTGCGCACTTCCTCAGGGGAAATGCCATCACCCACCCACCCACCCACGTGCCCCCACGCACGAAGGTCACCACGACGGCGATGGGCGACGGCGTGGCATGGGAGGCGCCGCCGGCGGGCATGCGGACGTACGGCACGACTTGTACGGTCGATCCACCCGCCCCGCTGCCGTACCCAGGCACCGGCGTCCGGACACTGGGCGGGTCACAGCACCCCCAGCACCTGCAGGGGTTCTTCGGGAACGGCAGCGGCGGCTTCGGCATCTGGGGCCAAGCGCTCCGGGGCAGTGCCGGGGACGAGCACCAGCCGGGGTGTCTGGCTACTGCCAACGACTGGTGCGAGGTGGTGCAGGTGGGTGGGCGGACGGGCAAGCTGCCGCCGGCTGGTCAGCTGCGTCGTCGAGCTGTGTGCCAGCAGCTGTGGGTGCGTTTGCCGCTCCCCCGCTTTCCCGCAGCCCTTGGGGTGGGAGTCCCACGCCCCTGCAGCCTGCACGCACCACTGTGCATGGCTCCCGACCCCGGGGGCCGAGCTCCGCCGCGCTGCGTCCCTCTCCTGGCCGCCTTGCGTGCGCTCCGGCCCTCCCTCCGGCCCGATTCAGCCCTCCCTCGGGGCAGGTGTGCCGTCACTGTCGTACATCCGCTGGGTATGCCCGAGTTCGTTCTGGGTTGGGGTTGTTCCAATTCAAGTCCCTCACGCCCCTTCCCTCCTGCCCTACATCCGCCCTCCCTCCCCCTTTCGGTCCCCCTCCCACCCTCCCGCAGGTTGTGGACCTTGACTGGGAGCTCCAGCGGCGGGGCCTGACTGCGGCCCAGGCGGCCCACCTGCTGGATGCGGAGCTGGGGCTGCGGCTGAGCGTGCACGTGGGGAGCAGGTGAGGTCGGGTCGGTACAAGCCATGGCCAGATGGGCGGAGGTGGAGATATCCCGTGTTGAATGGGGCCGCCCGACACTTGCTTCCCGGCCCCTCCCCGTGCGCCGCCGTACCCTGGTTGGGTCCAGATGGGATTGTGTCGGACAGTACAGCGTGGGTCTGCTGCTGGATGAGGGAAACGGCAACGCCAATGGTTACGGCTACGGTACGGCACACGACGGCGTGAGGCACGCGCCGGGGGCGTCAAGTGGCTGGGGCGCCACCGACGACGCCATCCCCTCCCTGCAGTCCTTTGTGATGCGCCCCACCCGCCACCACTTTTACACGGTGAGGGGATGCGCCGGGCGGGCTGGGGTGGGGTGGGTTCGGGTGTGCGGTAGGAATTTGGTAGGCAAGGATTGGTGTTGTGGGACGGGGGCGGTTGATGATCACACGCAATGACAAGGAGACCCAAGCAACGGCCGGAGGACTAGAACACTAGATGGCCCCCCGGTCGGACGATTCGGAACCGGCGCTTCCTTTGTCCTGCCCCAGCTTTTCCACCGACGCCTGGGCCCCTCCGTGGCGTTGCCTGCCCAGTCTGCGAGTCCTTCCAACAATCCGCCCTGTCCCTCGTCTCCGGCCCCATCACGCATCCTTCGGTCCCTGACTGCACACTGATCGTGTAGCCACGGCGTGTTCCATCCTCCCCCACCCCCACTCCACCCGCACGCCAGGGCCGGGTGGTGTGCACATCAGACAGCTGGCAGCGCTTCGAGTACCTGCTGCCCAGCTGCCCGCGCGGCTTCAGGAGGGCGGTGGTCATCCTGCGCGGCCGCCGCGCGCCCAACTCCATGATCGTGTCCCCCCTACCGCGCTACTGCGGGGCCAAGTTCGCGTCCGCCGAGCTGGTCTTCACGTAGGCCAGGAAACCCCCAAGGGGGGGGGACCCCCGGGCTCTATGAGGGCAAGGCTGGTGAGCCAACCACATGGGGCCCACCGGGGAGGTCAAGCAGAGGGTACCGGCAGCCCAGTGCGTGACTCTTTCCTGAGTAGCGTTGCAGTGGATGCGGACAGTCGGGGGGAGGTCGGTTTGGGGGTGTCGGCGCCAGTCGGAGTTGGCCTGGAGTCCCGTTGTCGTACGGTGTCCCAATAGGCAGCAAGGAAGCGGGGAATGCAGTGGCGGGGCCCCCCACGTAGAGGTCAGTGCTGAGGGAAGGAGGGAGGTGGAGGAGGAGGTGGAGGGGGTTTCCTGGATGCGCGGCGGTGTAGCAGGTTTAGCTGCTCGCCGCGATGCGCACGACGGTACCGCAAAGGCCGACTGGGGAAGCGCACGTGGGTGCATCTGGCTGCTCGGTGGAGCCGACCGGGGGGTGCCGTGCAGGCTGGGTCGGGCGAGGGGCCGGTGACTCCGGGAGGACCGGCGACCACCTCTGCGACCTTAGGCGCCCGCTCCGGCGGACTCGCGTGTTGCGACCTGGGATCGCGCCCGTTTCGGCACCAGGCTTGGCCCCTCACGTTTGCAAATACCTAAGGAACGTTTGTCAGGTCGCGTCAGGGCGTGTTTCGGTGCACTTGTGGAGCCTGTCCGGAGCGCCATGGTGGCGCAAGTTCGTTTAGGCGGTGTATGGTGAGGAAGCCTCGGCTGTCGCCGTTGGCTGTCACCGATGACCCACGGGGTCCGCTGTAACATCCTTAATAATAAGGTCGCGGGACACCGCCTGCGTGCCGGCTTTATCGAGTACGGGAGGCGTCAGGGTCACCCGACATGCAAACTCATGGAATAAAGCAGGGAGCGAGTTTTCTACGGTGACCGCTGCTGATCCTGTAAGAGCAACGCGCGGATACGTTCTGCTCTTGCCGAGTGGATGTCCTACAGCGAAACGGTCCACATAAACGGAGTACGCTGTTAGCAAACACCGCGTAAGTCAACGTTGCGACTATAAAGCAGGGCCCGAACAAACATAAGCGCAGAACAATCTGCACGATAAGGTCTTCAATTTATCGTGCAAAACAATCTGCACAATAAGGACTTCAATTTGAAGATCTTATCGTGCAGAATGTTTTGATTGATGCAAATAAATCCTATTCTTCGCGATTTCATGCACATCTTGCCGTGTGATACATTCATATGGGGGCCGAGGTCGCGCGTGCGCGAATCCTCAGCAATTCAAAAATTTAGCCCTGCCGGACACCATAAAGGGCCGACCACGGAAGGCCCTCGCAAAGTGCAAGACGAAGACCAACCATGCAACCGAGGCCATCGGGACCACCTCGAGAAGCGGGCCAGGTAAGTATGATTGTTACAGAGAAGATCTCGGCATGCGGGTACAGCACTGCTGACTAGTAATTCAACCATTAGCGATGGTGGGTACATGTGCGCAACCAGCATCTATCCTGCCGGGCCCATAAACAAAAGGACTTTATTGTTGTTCACCTGTCAACAACCCTACATACGTCAACAATCCGCAATCAGCCAACGGCCACCCGTCCGAAGATGGAACGGCCCTTTCCAGGCGCATCTGCCACACCGCTCGCGCCGCACCTTTTAGAGCCCAAATTGTTGTATCATGCCTTATCAGAAAAGGACCAGCTGGCAGATGCCTACCAGTGACATCTCATGACACTTATCCAGGATCGTTATTTATCGCACCTTTTGGAGCCCTGCACACTGCCCCTGCGCGCGTGCCCCTGACATGCCCCACATCGCTACTGATGGCTGCTGCTCGCCGGCCCGCCGGGGACATCCCCGCCATTACCGGGGCGCTGTCACGCATCAGGGCCTCATGTGCGCACCCATATGCTATGCCACACCGAGCAGCTCGGTCCGAGCTGGTCCATAGAACTGCCCCACGTCCCTGATACTAGCAACCCATACCGCCCACCGCCCACCTGAACGGATTCGGCTGGCGCCCGAGGAGCAGCTCGGCAATCTCAAAAAGCCCGTCTCCAGCAAGTTGGAAGGTGGGTGTGGAGGGCCAGTGTGTGAAGGGTGATTGATCATGACTGTTGACAGCCCGGAGAAGTACACGCCGGTGTCCTTGCCGGAGCACGTCGACCCACCTGTGGGACCCTTCGCGGCTGCATGGACGGGCGCGGAACAGCGGTGTGGCGATGCGTACCTGTCGCCGCATACGCACCGTATCGTGCCCGGGGGGGATTCGGCGGTCTGGACGGGCGGAGTAGTGAGATATCATCCATTCCTTGGACGCCTAATGGCCGTGTATGGGTGCGTTTCAGGCCCGCCATTGCTGCCACCGCCACTTTCACCCCCGCTACGGTTCTACACCCTGACGGCGGGGCCTAGCGGGACCAATAGGCTCGCGAGGGACGTCCCAAAGGCCAGGGGTGACGGATTGAGGCAGGGTTGGCTGCCCAACGCAAGCAGCTCCTCGGCGGCTGGTGCCCCAACAACCCTCCTGCCGGCCAGTCCACACCGCAGTAGCTCTCCACAAACCCGGTACGCCATGGTGGCGCGGGTTCGTTTTGGCAGTGTGCGTTTTGTGAGGAGGCGACGGCTGTCACCGATGACCCGCGGGGTCCACTATAACAAAATTAAATACAATACCGCGGGGGGTTGAAAGGCATCGCGACTTCAGTTCGGCATGAACCTGCTTGAATGCGTCTGCATTTGACCCGTAAGGAGCACTCCAACAATGTCCTTTCAATGGGCCGCCAGGAAAGGACCACCTCAAGACGTGAGTTCTGGCACGACACGACGGCTCACTGACTGAGGGGCCCCTCGCAGATCGTGAACACATCCCCAGTGTCCAACAGCATGCAAACCGCCCTCAATTCAAAAAGGAAAGCATCCCGAACAGATAAACGACCGACTAACTACTCTACTCGGACAGCTGGTAACTACAGAAAAACCATCCACCGCAACCCGCGTGATTTCGACACAGGCGGCGCTGTTTTCCTGAACAGCCCTGGAGATGTGCACAGGATGGGCAACGGCCCAGACAATCATCGTCCACCACGGCTATGTCGGCAACCTCCGGCCTGCCCGGCAAAAAGAAAATTGAGATCACCAAAGGGAGCAGCGGCCCCCGTCATTCCAGGAACGCGGCAACGTACACACAACCCGGGGTGCACATTCCCGTTGGCCGTCCCCGTGCCTGACCCTGATCTGACGAAAAATAAACATGTCGCGGACACGGCGACTCGCCAGCCAACAACCCAGCCATGGATACAGGCAGACTCGAATACATATGGACAACTGCTGTGCAACCCTTCACACGCAACTCCAACACGCACCTGGGCATGAAGCTTCTGCAGTGCGGCACACCTCTTTGCCGCGGGACGGAAGTCTATCAGATTGTTAAGCATGTGGGTGTTCGGATCCTCCCGCACGTGTGGTGCCAGCCAAAACGGCAGCAATCGCACGAACAGCCTGAGCACCCGCAGTGACTGTCACTCCCCCAACCAAACCCAGCCCCCCAACGCAGGTGCGCTTCCCGCGGGTGTCCCGCAGGTCCTCGCGTCGCGTCGGCGGGTGACCTCCCGTTGGGCCTCTCCCTCAGCGCCAGGCGGGCTTCTCCAGCGGCGTGTAAACCGCCTTGACCTGGGGACCGCCATGCCAAATAAACAGGGAGCAGCAGCGCCTCGTCTCATTCTAGCCGTCACTGCACTGCAGGGCCGGGGCGCGCCCGAGGCCCCACCACCCGTCGCACCGACCCAGCTGCATCCTGCACACAGCCACTGCCCGCCCACCTGCGACCACGGCGACCTCTCAACCCGGGGGCCCCCCTCCACCCCGCCCCTGCACCTCACCTGCGTGTAGTTGGACAGCGCGTACTCGCCCTTCTCGCGGCCAATGCCTGACTCCTTGTACCCGCCGAACGGTACGGCGCCGTCGTACTGCGGTGGTGGCAATGCGGTAGACGGGCGCGGTGTCAAGCCGGGCGCGAGGGACGGCCTCTAGGGGAGCTATAGCCTAGAAGCCACAACAACATTCTCCTTGGTACGGCCGAGCGCTGAAGCCCTGCTCCCAGGGCACCTGCCCAGCTGACCTAGTGGGTAGAGAAGAGACCCGCCCGACTCATTGGTATTGATAGCCCATCCCCTTTTGACGACCCCACCGCGCGGTTAGCCAGGCCTGATTCCGGTCCGCAATTTCCCCACCCCATCCATCGCCCAAACGCGGGGGTACAATTCTTGCGTACGCATCAACCTACACAGGAACCGTACAAGGTGTATGTGTCATCCGCATCCGTGGCAAAATGCCTAGGAGTTTCAAGCCCTCACCAACCTCCCTCCCAGTCCCCATCCCTCCTGCCGCACACCGGGCCAAGCCTTGCCCCTGACCGGTCCCTCCCTCCCTCCAGCCACCCAGCCAGCCGGCCACCCACCCACCCACCCACCAGCTAGCAACCCACCCACCCCCACCCCCAGCCAGCCAGCTAGCCAGCCACCCACCAGGTTGTAGCAGTTGACCCAGACGGTGCCGCTGCGCAGCGCCCGCACCAGCGTGTTGACCGTGTTCAGGTTGTTGGAAAAGACCCCGGCGGCTAGACCATAGTTGGTGTTGTTGGCGCGGGCAATCACCTGGTATTGGTGCGGGGTGACACACACACACACACATATATCATTGCCCTAGCGGCGCTGACGGCCATGGAGCGGGCGAGGGTTGGGCTACGTGCAGCGACCCGCAACGGGGGCGCACAACCCGTGCCGGGGGCGCCGGCTGCCCCGTCGCCGGTAGATGTAGCTAAGGCGCGCGCAGTCATGGAGTTCTGGCAGCGAGTCGCCAGTTTTGCAGAACTGGGCCAACCGCGACGGGGATGGGAGGGGGTGGGACCGGACCACCCAATGCTATCGGTGGTGGACGGCCGGATCCGCTGCGTGCAGCCAGTAGACGTAGACTCTTGATGGATAGATAGCAGCGCGAGGCTCTAGGGTGTAGGGATTGGGGCAAGGGAAGCCCACTTCCGGACACGATGGGGATCGTGGGTGCCCGAGGAGGGTCGGGCCCGACCAGTGGGAGTTGGCAGCGGGACTTGTAGGCGAGGGCCGCTCGCGACGGGAAGGGGTGTACGACAGGGAAGCTTACGTGGTGATGTGCTGCCTTGTGTAAATCATAGCCCCATCATGGAGCGCCCGACTGCATACCCGGACCCAGCAAGGCCTGACGTGTGCGAGACGCCCCGCTGGGACTCAGCTGGGCGGGCAGGCCTGCCGGAGGGTGCAACCTTAGCTAGTACGATTAGGTTGGGACGCGAGACCAGGCTAGTTTTACCGCACCGGGCAGGGGCGCGCCTCCGAATTGCTGAGGAACCCTAGTTGATCTCCATTTATTGGTGAGCCCAGGTACGTGAGTGGGGTACGCCTCTATGTAACCCTCTATGTAACCTATTCCTTCTACATAATTTCTTAAAAGCCCCCATCCTTTTCCGATGCCAAGCGATACCCAATTTTATTCCTTACTTCCTTTGCGTGCGCCCTGGGTGTTGCAAGGACTTGAGGAGGTTGAACAGCGGACTGCGAGGCGCAGATCCCTCCGCCCAATCCCTTGAGGGGGCACAGCTGTCACCGATCCTCAGGGATCGGGCGCGCGCCCTTGGTTGAGAGCGAGGGGACAGAGGCCCCTTACGCCCCTCTCCCCCGAATCCGGGGGAGAGTGCTTCGGCGGTCTCCCGTATGGGGCGGGGTAGCGCCCCCGGCCAGCGTCGGCCCGGCAGATATGTAACGATATACACACACACACACACACACACACACACACACACACACACACACACACACAAGCGCCACCAGAACCAGATCTGTCAGCCGATGGCCGCTCCAGGCACCCACCGGCCACCGGCCAGCACCCACCGCCGGCCCCACAACACGCCTTTGCAGAACCCCCCAACACGCGCTCCCGGATAGTAGTCCGGGACCGGGACCGGGGTCAGAGACCGGGTCACCGACAACCCGCGGGGTGCAGTGCACTGTAACCAGGGGGTTCATTCACGGGGGTCCGCCAGTGTGGTACCCCTCGCCCTCGTCCTCGCCCTCGCTGCCCAGTGCCCACCTCGTCCAGGGTCTTCCACTTCATGATGCTCTGCACGGGGCCGAAAATCTCCTCACGGGCGATCTTCATGTTGTCGTCCACGTCGGCGAACACGGTGGGTTCCACGTAGTACCCCCGACTGCCCGCCCGCCGGCCGCCCACCATCAGTCGGGCACCCGACTCCTTGCCGCTGCGGATGGAGGTCACAGCGGAGGAGGGCAGGGTCACCAGGCAGGGACGCGAGTGGTGCAAGGCTGCGCACCATCGCCAACGAGCGCGCACCAGCGCTAACATGACCATGAGTGCTGCCCTGACGCGCTTTGCGAGGTCGTGCTGCCCGGCCGTTGCGGCGCTTTTGCGGACTCCACCACCTCCACCCTCCGCCCTTGCCATCGCCGCTGGACACATGTCTGCAATTGTCGTGGCGTCCACCACCCTCCGCCACTGCCCTCCCCTGGCCCCCTGTCCTGCCTTTTCCAGTACAGAGCCATTCGGCGGTGCGCTTGCAATCCCCGCTGTGTTTTGCTCTTCTTCTGAACCCCGCTGCGCATCGCCCGCTGTGAATCGCCGGGGCCCGTCCTTTCAGCACCAAAACCTCCTCCACTCCCGTGGCTTGGTCTGGGCTATCTTTTGGTTCTTCGTCCCTACCCAATACGGTGTTCCGCCCCCGGCCCCTCCCCCGGGTCCGCTCCCCCACCTCTCGATGTAGCCGAGCACCTTGTTAAACTGCTCACTGTCCACCTGGGGGCCCTGTTCCACGGCGCCGAAGGGGTCGCCCACCTTGCTGCACTCGGGGCGGGCGGGCGATTGGGAGGATGGTGTGTGTGTGTGTGTGTGTGTGTGTGTGTGATGTGTGGCAGGTCGAAGTGAGGAACACGAACGGGCTGTGTTAATGGTGCTGACTGCGGGCGGAGGACGCGATGGCACCCGCAGGTGGGGCGGGCGGGGCAGCAAGGCGGCATCCGCCAGAGCGTTCGCGGGGTTAGGATGCGATGGGCCGCGACCGTGGAACAAAGCTCAGGCGAGGGAAGACACCAGAAACGCGCACGCGGACGGCGTCCAAGGGGTCAACTAACTGTGGCGAGCGGCGCAGATTGACAGCCAGCAAGACGTCGTCCCCCCGCACACCCTGCCCCCCCTAGCCTCCCACTCACCGGTTGGCCGCCGCATCCGCCGCCTTCTGCACAAACTGGTCGTAGATGGCCTCGTGCACGTACACCCGCGAGCCGGCCGCGCAGCACTGCCCGTGGTTGAAGAAGAGCGCCATATGCGCGTCCGCCACCGCCTTGTCGATGTCCACGTCGGGGCACACGACGATGGGCGACTTGCCGCCCAGCTCCAGGGTGCAGGGCTTGAGCTGGTCGGCGGCCAGGAGGGCCACGATGCGGCCCACCTCGGTGGAGCCCGTGAAGGCGGTCTGCGGGGGGGGGGCCGGTCGGGGGGCGGTCAGGGTCCGCGAAGGGGTGGGGTGGGGTGGGTGGCTGGAAGAACTCGCGAAGGGGTGGCGTGGGGTGGGTGGCTGGAAGAACTCGCGAAGGGGTGGCGTGGGGTGGGTGGCTGGAAGAACTCGCGAGGGGGTGGGGTCGGTGGAAGAACTCGGAGGGGGTGGGGTCGGTGGCTGGAAGAACTCTTTGACGAGCTACCACCGCGCTGCCTAGCGACCTGATGGGGGTTTTGAAAGAATCAATCAAAGCCCTTGTGGGGTCGGTACTCGGTGGTAGAGTTTGACCTTGCCTCCGCGGGCAGTTTCCAACTAGGTTGACCAGAGGTGGCCTTGCCTCCGCGGGCAGTTTCCAACTAGGTTGACCAGAGGTGGCCTTGCCGAGCCTACAGGCCTTGCAGGTACGGTTTGATGAGCAGGTGCAGCGCATTCAGCCCTGCCGACGACCACGCCCGGACCAACGATGGGTGTGCGCTGGCCAGGCCAGGCCAGGCCTGAAGCATACGGTATCTTCGGGCGGCCACCCCTCCCCGGGATCAGCACGTCACATAGGACACGTTTGCACTGCCGCGCATCGCACACGACACGTAGCCGACGGCTTCCCTCACCTTGTCGATGCCCCGGTGGCTGGCCACCGCCGCACCGGCCGTGGGGCCCAGCCCCGTCACCACGTTGATGACGCCATCCGGGATGCCCACCTGCGGACCCCATGTACGTCCCCAGGACACACGTACGGTACCGTGAGGGCACCCACGTGAGGGGTGACGGTTACGGCATTGTCGTACTAACCGGCATGTGCCAAAGAAGCGTTGCCAGGACAGCGGCGTGACGTTTGCATGTTTTCGTCCAACAGAGAAGGACGAACGTCACCGATCGATACGATCCGGACGGCTTGAGAGTGGCGAGACCGAAACGTTTCAGCTTTCAGGCATCGGCGCGCCGGTCCGGTCGAATGTGTTACAAGGCAGCCCTGCACACCGCTACCTATCATTCTCTCTCCATGCACGTGCACCAGGCCCCCCTTGCCCCCACCTCCTTCGCGAGCTGCGCCAGCCGCAGGGCGGTCATGGGCGTCTGCTCCGCGGGCTTGAGGACCACGGTGTTGCCGGCCGCCAGCGCCGGCGCGAGCTTCCAAGCGGCCATCAGCAGCGGGAAGTTCCAGGGGATGATCTGCGGACACCCATAGCACCGCGGGAGGTGCGGGACGCGGTGGTGAAGGGTATAGGAAACTGGTAGACGTACTCAAAACTACCGGTACGCTGCTGCCAGAGCGAAGGTCTGGTGAAGGGGGTCAACACCGCGGCAGTAGCCGCACAGGCCGCGACATTCACCCGAGCAAACCACCGTACATGCCCGATGTGGGGGCTTGAAGACGGACTCGGGCGACTGCGCAGCCCGGTCGTGCTATCTGCCTATCTCGGCCGCGATGCGATCTTCTATCTCTACGCGCTTATCCTCCCAGCCTCAACCTCCGACGACGTTAGCCTTGCACCAACTTCCCCGGGGGGAGCGAGCTGCCGCGGTCGGGGGCCCCCTCCGCTCCCACCTGGCCCACGACGCCGATGGGCTCGTGCAGGGTGTAGGCCAGGAAGGGGCCGTCCACCGGGATGGTCTTGCCGTGAATCTTATCAGCCCAGCCGGCGTAGTACCTGCGGGTGGCACCGTGGGGGATCAGCCAGAGCGAGTGCGAGTGCGAGGGGTGAAGCGGGAGGGTATAGGAAAGCAGGTGCGGTAGTCGTGACGCGGCAGGGATGCTCCGAGGCCTCCGGCCAGAACCCCGGGCGCCCGTCGGACTCCCAACGTGTTGCGCACAGGTGCCGCGTGGTGATGCCCGCCACCACCGTTCCCGCGCCTCCACCACCACCTAACCGAAAGTGATCGATGGAGAGGGGCACGTCCGCAGCCCGGCTGTAGAAGATGGGCTGCAGGGACACGCAGGAACACGGGTCAACAGGACGAGCCGTCACGATGAGTGAACCTTCGTTTGTGAGGGGCGGTGTACTGAAGACGAAGGGCGGTACCCTACTACACCTGGAACCGCTACATCACACAGCACCTGGCTAAGGCTACCCCTAAATTGCGGCAGCTGTCCACACGGCACCCACAGCCGCTGAAATGCCGGCCCTCGGTTTCACCCATCGCATTCGCAGCATGCACGGCGCGCGCAGTGTCCCGCGGCCCCCCCCTAACCACTCGGCGCCCACCTTGCCGTTGTCCAGCGTCTCTAGCGCCGCGAGTTCCTCCGCCGCCGCCTCCATGGCGTCCGCCAGTTTGTACAGCAGCCGGCCGCGCTCCTGCGGGTCCACAACCCCCAAATCAACAACATGTCGCGGCCCTCCACCACATGAGGGTTGGTATGGACCTACCCTACCAACCCTCATGTACCCCACCCTGCCCTGCCCTGCAGCGCCCGGCGCACCTTGGCGGTCATGCGCGGCCAGGGTCCCTCGTCAAAGGCCTTGCGGGCGGCTGCCACCGCCTTGTCCACGTCCGCGGCAGCGCCATCCGCGACCTCAATGATCGCCTCCTCGGTGCGCGGGTCGATCACCGAGAGCGTCTTGCCGCTGACGGCGTCCTGCCACTTGCCGCCGATGAAGAGCTACGGGGGGCCGGCCGTGAGCGAGGTAACGAGGGGGCAGACGGGAACGCGTTCAAGTTACGCGAAATCGTATGGACGTTTCGAGGGCAACGGCGGTCAAGGACAGCTGCGCAACATCGTCGAGAACTGTAGGGGCAGCCATGTGCACACATGGATACGGCTGTGAGGCATGAGTCCTAGGGAAGTCCCAGGGAAGTTGAGCGCCGGAGACGCGGAACCTGTCCGGTGAACGTCGCCTAAGCAAGTTTACGGGAGTGCAAAGCATGCTGACAGCGCGGTCTGCTGTTGCTGCAGCTGCTACTGTCAATCTGATTGGCGCCTTCCGGGACAAAGGGTGAGGCATGCCCTTCACGAGGGACAACTTGAAACCGAACGAGGCATGAGATGGGACAACTGCCTGGGCCGCCCCCAGAAACAAAATTCAATGAATTCTAGCAGCTGTCATTAAGATTTCCTCCATTTACATGACCAAAATACTGAGAATTTTCCGAGAGAGGGACCGCTTGCCAACACGTCGGAAGGTCCCTGGAACTGCAACATACCTTCGCAGGGAGTCGCTTGGCAAACGTAACCGCGTCGCGATACTCCTTGCTTTCGCTGGCAAATGCCCTGTTGCAAGTAGTGGGACATTTCGCCTCGGCCTGACGTGCCCAACTGCAATGACCTTTTTCAGCTCTGCTTTTCCGGAATGTAAACTTACGGTTGGGCAGCACTTGCAAAGTTGCGAGCTGCATTTGAAACGGCACTCAAGATTCCCTTGTTTGCCAAAGTCACGGTTAAGCAGGCACGGGCAGCGGTCAGAGCTGCGGCCATGGTGTTGAGTCCAAAGATAAAAGACTGCAAATGCCAGTCGGCGCTTTGTCCGCAATTCCGCCTGTGAAGATTGATAAGGTCACTGCGGACAGGTGGTCCCAGTCATCAGATCGCTTCCGGACGATCGCTTCCGGACAAATAGTACCTTAGTACGTGATCGCCCTGGAGCGGTTACTCAAGGGCATGTGGACGGAGCTGCATCCAACTTGCATCATATATCCTTTGGAGTATTCTTGTGCACTTTTCTCCAGTGCTTGGTTTACCGTGCATTGTATCACAGCAGACACGCTGGCGCAGGGTGTTTTCTAGCGCGACAGACCGGAAAACCCACCGCGTGCCCCAGAAGGCAGCGGCGCAACCACGGCGACAGGACACAAGGTGGCATGTCCACGTCTCCACCACTCCAACACCCGCAATGAAACCCGTCAACCCCACCGCCCTGGTCCACCAAGCAGCGGCCCCGCTCGATCACCGATAGCAGTCCAGCCACGTTTCGCCATAGCGTAAAAACCGTAAATGAAAGGCAATCCACTCAAAGAAAGAGTCAAGCTTAATCCTCCGAGGGTCATAACTTCGCAACGAATATCCATGCGTATGAGAGGGTCTGTGTGCATCGTCGCGCGCACTCGTGAGCGCAGAGACGTAGGATCGTGAATAAGCGCACCTCCTCCCTCCCTCCAGAGTTGAAAAAGGAACCCGAGCAACGCAGCGCGCCGGCGCGCTGCCCCTCATCCAACAAACCCAATACGGTACCCGTCGAAAGTCATCTTCACTACAACACACTGCGACCCCGGCTGACCCAGATCGATGCGACCTGCGCCGTCTTGCACCGAATCCTCACTCAAGTTCTTGCAGCTGCCAACTCTTACCCACGCTATCCACTTGACATGGGGCAGTCTTGGAAGGTCTTGACCGGTCCGTCATTACCTATTTCAACTCACGCACTAGGCGGCCACGTCCGTGCCCCTGCAGGCGGCCCCTGCATCAGGGTTGCACAGACAAGGCCCGCCCGCCTACACTCCTCTTAACACTGCACTGCAGTACACTGCAGTACTCTGCGATGCACACACTCCGGTCATCCCACTGTGCAGTGCCTACATGGGCTGTCACAAAAATATCAACATCCTGAGCACACGGGCGCTCAAAGCGCTCAAAGGTCAACCGCCGCTCTCGCAGGCCGCCCCGGATCCAAGTGTGGCGCAAAAGAATGTCCACTCTCGCGCTCGCGCACAACCCCGCTGGGTGGAGGCACTCGCCGCAAATCAAATCAAATCACATCCCATCGCATCACGTCACATCACGCACCGAAATCGCTCTCGACAGACCTCGGCCACATCGGCGACCACCGCACTGCCCATGTAGCCCCCTGGCAGGTCCCCCTGGCAGGTCCCCCTGGCAGGTCCCCCTGGCAGCAGTGCAAGAGGATGCCAGCCCCGGTTGGCTGCGATTGCGGGGGTGCCAGACACATGCACGCGAAGAACCGCACCACCCGTGCGGCGGGTTGCTGGCCACTCATGGCCGGTGCCTGGCCCCACACTCGCCATGTGCCCAGCCCTAGTACACCTCCCTCCACAGTCAACAAGCATCGCGCACCCCGCAGCCCCCGGGTCTTTCCATGCGCCCAAGCATGAATGGGCGAATCCTGAACCCCACCCACACACCCACAGGATGTAAGGGTCCTGGCAGCCAAACGCGTCGCACCAGACACCTCTCCACACACATAGACGCGTACACATGGGTCGGGCGGGTCTCTTATCTAAACACACACATAGACGCATACGGGCAACTATTCCGGCGCTGCTCTGCCCCATGCATATCACGCACACCTGTTATGCCTGCCTAAGAACACACATGGACGGCCACTCCCGGCAGCAGCGCTCCGTTCTCACTCACCCCATGTGCCCCGCCGATGCTTCCGCAGCTGCGCGACCCTTAAGAGTATCGTATGTCCGTCGCCCCTGGCCGCAATAAGCTTCCCGAATGTGCTACACGGTCTGTGAGAGAATCACGGTCGCGCCACCGATGGCGGTTGCCCGATGGCGGCCCCGAAACCCTCCAGATCGCACCCGCCACGCGAGTGCGTCCCACACGGATGCGCCGGTCCCACACGCTGTAAGAACAGGGCAGCCATCAATGCAGGAGGCCCACTGCCCCACCGCATGACCAGCCCAAATGCAAATGCATACACACACATGTTGCGGCGGGTTGCAATTCTAAACACACACATGTGCACACACACACACACATGTACACACACATGTGCACACACATGTCCGCTGCGACGTTCATTCATTCATTCATTCATTCATGTGCAGAGCCACAGACCCGCATGATCCGTCTACTTGCCACGCATTTTCAGCAGTTCCACGCCCCTTAGTTCGCAGCTCCGCGGTTCGCAGTTTCGTTGGCGACCAACGTTGGCAGTTCCAAACGCCAGTCGCCAGCAGTTCCACGCCGGGGTGGCTAGCACATAGCGACGCACTTCTTTTTCACTGTTGGGTCAATCATCATGAAGGGGATCCGCGCACGTGCCGTGTGCGCCTTCCCCCCCCGTGGCTCACTTGCGCTCACCGGGCCCGAAGGGCGGCACGCCCTCCCTGGCGGCACCTTGGCCCTCAGTGCCGGCACGCCCTCCCCGGCGGCACCTTGGCCCTCAGTGCCGGCACGCCCTCCCCGGCGGCACCTTGGCCCTCAGTGCCGGCACGCCCTCCCCGGCGGCACCTTGGCCCTCAGTGCCGGCACGCCCTCCCTGGCGGCACCTTGGCCCTCAGTGCCGGCACGCCCTCCCCGGCGGCACCTTGGCCCTCAGTGCCGGCACGCCCTCCCCGGCGGCACCTTGGCCCTCAGTGCCGGCACGCCCTCCCCGGTGGCACCTTGGCCCTCAGTGCCGGCACGCCCTCCCCGGCGGCACCTTGGCCCTCAGCCTGACCGAGTCCGCCACGCGGCCGTTGTCGCTGCGGATGAAGCTGAAGGACAGCTCGTCGCCGTCCACATCGAAGCGGCCAAAGCCCCACTCGTTGACCACCTCCGCACACCAGTCCTGCGGAGTTGCGTGGGTGGAGCCGTCGAGGGCGCGATCAGGCCGGGAGCGGATGGTGACACCAGGTGCAGCAAGGTGGGGGCAGCAAGGTGGGGCACCAGGCCACCAAGGGGGGACGACGAGGTACTAGGGGGCATGCAGGGCCCCCGCGGGGCCGCCCAGACGCGCAGCCCTTCGGTCTCAACTCTCAAGGCGTGTTCCTACATCCGCACATCCGCCCCGCCCCGCCCCACACCGGAGCCATCGCAGCTGCGGCCGCCGTGGCAGCGATGCGACTCAAGCCTCGCGGGGTAAAGCCCCGCATACATTTGGTTCATCATCACCCGAGCGCCCCACGGCCAACAACGTGCTACCGCATCTCCCAAGCCCCGAGCTTGCTCCCCTGCCGCTCCCCGCTCGACGTCCTCCTGCCCCGCTTGACCCCAATCCTTCCTCCCTTAACCCCTTCCCTTCCCTCCCCTCCCTTACCCCCTCCCCTCCCTTACCCCCTTCCCTCCCTCCCTTCCCTCCCTCCCACCTTTTGGTCGTCCTCCACGGCCGACAGCTCGTGCCCCGCCGAGCCGATGACCAGGTGCACGATGCCGTCCCGCTCGTCCCGCGTGCACCTGCCCCCCGCTGCCGCGCAGCTGCGGTAGTAGCAGTGCACGTGGCCCGACAGCACCAGGTCCACCCGCTGGTCCAGCAGGAGGTCCTCCAGGGAGGCGCGCAGGTGGTCGCCCACCACCCTGTTGTCCTTGTGGGGGTACACCACGTACCTGAGGGGGGGCAGGGGTGGCGGGTGGCGGTTAAATTGAAAAAAGAAATAAACCCTAGGGAAAAACAAGCCCGGGTGGGGGAGGGAGGCGGCGGCGGTAAAGAATGAAAACAGCCCAGACACATCCCGGGGAGGGGTTGGGCCAAGGGGGGGGGGAGTGGGCGAGAGCGAGATGGGCCCGTCGCAGCACGCGAGGGGGGAGGTTTGTGAACGCGGGCTCACATTAACTTCGCGAGGAGGAGGCCAGGCGGAAGGGAGACAGGAGGGGCAGGCGGACGGGGGGAGCGGGCCAGCTAGAGGGTCGGGACGGGCAGGGACAGCTGGGTCAGCGGCAGCGAGGTCAGTGGCCGGGGCGAGGTGGGGAAGGACCGGAGGCCGGATCGGATGTGTCCAGGAGGGGCGCGACAGCGAGGCAGCGCGCAGCCGGGCGGGCCGGGTGCTGCGTGTGGAGATGGGGAAGGACACGAGGGGGCAGGCCGGAGGGCTTGCACCGTCCCACACGGGCGCATGTCGCAACCCCCTCCCCCGCCCACTCATGTCATGCAAGACGGCGGCGAAAAACCGCAAAGAATCACCGAACCCCTTCCCCGCGCCCCCCCCAAATGCCCGCAGGAGGCTTACAAGGGCCTGTGGATGCCGACGATAACCCAGGGCGTACGGCATCGGTCAACCGCCGCCAGGTCCGCCTCGAGCCACTGTTGCTGCTTGCTGCCCGCCTCCAAATTGTGCTCCGAAGACAGCATCGTGAAGTGTACGGTGCCGTACTCGAACGAGTACCAGAAGGGCGGGTTGTCGGGCTCGCTGTCGGAGACGCGCTCCCGCCGCTCCGCTCCGGCAGCCGCCGCCGCGACCGAGTCCGCCGCACCGCCGTTGGAGCTGGCGGCCTGTTGGTCTTGTTGCTCTTGCTGCTCTTGCTGCTGGTAATGTTGTTGCTCCTGCTGTTGCTGCTCAGCAGCATGTTGCTCCAGGCCATCCAGCGCTGTCCCCGATCCCTCCTCCTCCTCCTCCTCCACGGCCATCATGCCCTCAGCCGCCGCCCCCGCGGTGCCCACGGCCACCAGGGCCCGTCGCTGCGCCGCCCGCAAGGAGGCCGGGACGCCCAAGCCGCGCGCCTCCACGCCGCCACCCCCGGGCATCACGAACCGGTGGGCCGTCATGGCGCCGCACTCGCCGCCGTTCTCCGTCCCGTAGTTCCCCCAGTCGGGTTCGTACGGCCGCTCGCCGGACGGGTCGTTGTCGGTTCCGGAGCTGCAGGGCCCAGCCTCGTGGTTGCCGATGCCGACCATGTACGGAATGCGGGACGAGAGGGGCTCGATCTGCGTCATGAACGAGTCCCACACCTTGTAGTTGCCGTCCGCGTACGACAGATCGCCTGCGCGGCGACGACCGAGCGGAGGCGGCGGAGGCAGCGGAGGCGTGGACGGGAGGGCTGAGGATCGCGGGCGTGGAGCGCGGAGATCAAATCTGATGCACACGCTGAAAGCCCTCAGAGGGTTGCTGGAACTGGGACCATTTCGATTTGCGCGAATGAGATGTCGTGCAGAACCGATGCAACTTCTCAAGCCTGTTGCATCGACGGCCGCGCCGACGATGCCCGCAAGGCGCTGCCCGCGGGCCTTGTGACCCTGACCGGCCCAGACCCGCCACGGAGCAGGTGTTCGACTGGCTTGGTTTCGATTCCTTGACAAGGAGAGACAGCCCAGCCCCCTCTACTGTAAAGCTGGAACGGACCGGGGCCTGTCGTCACCTCACCGCCACAACACCATATCCTAGTTCTGGCGGGGAGACCGTCGCGCCGCACCGTCACGCCGCACGCACCGACGTGTACGATGAGGCCCACGGGTCGGCTGTCCACCTCGTCCGCAATGGCCCGGACCGTCTTTTCGGCCCTGCGGGGTCAGCGAAGGTGGGGAAGTGAGCCGAACCGCACCAGACCCCTTTTAAAGCAGATCCGCGGGTTTCGGTCCTTGGTCTCGCTGTCAGGGCCACGACCCACGAGCGAGTCCGCAAGGGGGCCTCTTGCACGGGAGCCTCCTCATGGGAGTCCTCCTCCAGGGGGGGACCACGGGGATGTTAAGACTAGGCGCTGCAGTTGACAATGCTGGCCAGCTCGCGCCGCAGAGGGGCCTCCGCCCCCGCAAGGGGCCTCCTGCCAGAGAGCCAGCCCCACCCCAGCTGCGGCTCCAGCGCCCCACACCCCCGCGGCGACCCCACGGTGCCCGGCCCGCGCCCCATTGGAGCCCCCGGGGAGGGGCCCGCCCCCGCCTGGCCCCCCGGTCCACCCCACCCCAGCGGCCAGCCACGCACATGCGGTTCTTGCGAGCCTTGCGGACGCTCTCGCCCATGTCCCCAAAGGCGATGAAGGAGAAGGGCCGGTCGGCCCCCGGCGCCGGCGGGGCGCGAAAGGTCCAGGTCTGGTCGCTGTCGCCCAGGCTGTACCAGTAGGAAGCGTCCGGCTCCTGTCATATGGCGCGCGCACACCATGTCGACATGTGTCAGAGGCGGGTGTCACTCCTGTCTTATGGAGTGCGGAGATGCTTCAGTGTGTCAGAGACGGGGGCGGGGACCCGGAGTGCGGAATGCGCTGATGCTTCAGCGCGGTCACGGCTTCGAGATGACACCCAAATGCGTCGCTCCCGACTATTTCCCGCCTCCTCCCCCCATGCCGCCTCCGGCAGGTCCCGGCGGGCCCTGTGGCGCAGTGGCGGTGCTGCGGGTCCGTCCGCCCTCACCAGGTTGGTCAGGACAGCGGTGTGCATGACGACGGTGAAGCGCTTCTTCCGGGCGGGGGCGTCGCACATGAGCTGCTCCTGCGGGGGCAGGCAGGGGTGTGGGTGGGGGCCGGTACAGGGTACACATTACACATTACACTGTAACTTTCATTCATTACATGTGGGTGGGGCCTAGCTTGTAGGAGGATCTTTGGGAAGGGGCGTGCAGGTGCATTGCGCTTCGTCCACGTCGAGGTCGGTGTGCTGCTGGCCCCACAGGCGCAGGACAGGCGGGGGACACTGTGGGATGGCGACCAGTGACGCGGTGCGTGTGCCGGCGGCGATGCGCTGGGCAAGGAAACGCGAGGTGCAGTGACTTGCAGGCGAGGAAAGAGGAAAGAGGACGGGACGAGCACGCACCGAAATGGTGTAGCTGCTGCCTTCCGATCTGAGAAACGGCTTGTCGAGCAGGCGCTTCCCGGTCGGGTCAGACTGACCGTACGATACAGTCGAGGGGCACCTGCACAACGTTTTGTCGGACTCGTCAGCAAATGAGGGACCCGATGGGCATCGCGGCTGGAACAGCTAAGAGGCATGCTTGCGGTGCTAAAAAGCCGTTGGTGCCATACCTGAGTCCAGCAGTACGCCAGCTTGCGCGGATGTCCCTGAAATCGTCCGATATCGCCAGGTGAACCTGTTCCAGCATCGCATGGACAGAGTTCATGCATCAAGCAGTATGTTCTTGCCTGCATGCTGTGAACCGAGCGCTTACCTCGTAGGGTGCGCACTCCTGGCTCCCTTTGATGGTGTCCAACGAACTTATAAACGATGTCGTTTGGGCAAACCGTGCTGTTGACGCAATTCTTGAAAGGCATAAAAACACAGTAGCCACAACTAGCTGCCAGGGTTGCCGGCGGAGGCTACACCTGGCTGCCGCGAATGCAGGCATTTCTTCTGTCTGAGAATGGCAAGCAAATGCGCTGCTGCTGGTTTATGCGTTCCACACAAATTGAACTGTCCACGTATGCCAGTAAGCATGTTTAACAAGGGCGCAGTGGTACCGGGCATCCAGCCGGGAATATGCATCGTCGCTCCGAAGCTCAGGACGGATCAATTCATGTCGCTTTCCGCAATGCCATTATCCACTCATCAATGTCATTATTTTTTGAGCGAACCAATGGCCGCGGCATGCATGTACTAATCAAGGAGCATCTGCTGCGGGGAACACTAATGTTGTAGTCTGAGCTGCAGCGTGACAATGTCTCGCATCCAGTCGTTCTCATTGTGAGATTCATTTTCCTTGCTCCTTAAATCTGTTAAGCAAAGGTACATTCTGACCCTATTATCCAGCTAATGAGCATTAATGGCAGCATCGTTAATGAGTGTGCGTTTATTGTTTATGTCCCCTTCAATTGGCATGCATTGGTTACATTAAGTATGCAAGAGCTAGGGTGCTGGAAAAGTTTTTCGTAGTACAGCTACGGGAACGCAGTAGCTTGAAAGTTTTGTGCAAAGGGCCTGTCACTGACCATACCTAATGCCTTCTATGTGTAAATGTATTAACTGCCTAGGTTAGCTGAGGTGGTGCAAGATCAGTTGGTTTTTGCCTTTGAGCATGGCAGCACGCAAAGTTACGAAATCAGCATGGCCGGACTGGCAACATGGCTCATCCATAATACCTGATACTCTGCGATATGATACCAGAGCTGGTGGCGACTCGGCGTTTTGGGAACATGAGTCGGAGCCGGGTCACAGCACCACAACGTTTGGCCCTTCTCGTCGCTCAAGAAGCCCAAAGGTATGAACAAAGATGAGCCTTAATACCTCGGAATCGTTGTTGTATGTGGGTCATGCGTAAAGGCCGGAAACCCTGCCACGTGCCCCCTCATCCTGACGCAGCGCACTGTCGGCGCGCACACTGGGGCGTCGTCCTCGGCCCCGACTAGCCCCCGCACTCAACAATTGATGCTCAAGCATAGAGCCAGCGCCCTCATCCAGAAGTACTCCGGACCCCGCTGGGTGAGCTTCCGTTGGTCGGCCGACATGTGCACCCCTCCCCAAGGCCTGTGTCCGCCGCCCGTCGGACCCGGCGTCCACCCCACCCCCGATACCCACTGCCCGCTATCGCCCGTGAATCTCTTTTCCTGACACAGAGGGAAGCTCAGCGGACGAAATGGTTGCTTGACTTGGTGTTCCACATCGACCAGGACTACCGCCAGCACATCTCGCAGCAGGCCGCGCAGATAGTGAGTGGATAGGCCTCCCTGTCGTTCGGGGGACTAGCACTGGGAAGGGCAAGTGGAAATGAGAGTGGAAGAGCCATGCGCTTGGTTGTGCCAGGTACTGGGGCCATGCGGGGAGCTGCGCGGGGATTTACGCACGCGCGTTGTCAGGGGCTGCCTGCAGAGTCAGCCATGAGCCCATGACACATGGTCCATAAACAGGCCTCCTGCTGGCTGCACGTTCAGCACAAGCGCATCCTCATCATCATATTTCCAAGCGGCGCTGCGGACGCACTAATCGCCGACCCTTATCGTGCGCGGTGCTTTCCTGTGTCGCGCAGGCAGCGCTGAACGATCAGATCGAGCACACCACCGGCATGCAGGTGGCCGCAGCAGAGGCTTTGCAGACACAGGTACGGCAATGTACGATTCCTACGGTCACGTCAGGTGGTCGTGCACGCGTGCGCGGGCTGGTGCCCTGGTTTGTCGGGGGTCACATTGTCTGTCGGGGATTTCATTGTCTGTCGGGGTTATATTGTCTGTCGGGGATTACATTGTCAGGGAGCGACAGTATACATCTGTTTAACTCCGCACGATCGTACACAACGACACCGTGCAGTATTCCGTACCCTTCCAGCACCTTATTATGACAGCATTTGCGCCGTGTCATCACAGCCCTTCCCGGTCGTAAGGCACTCGGGTGTGGGATGTCTCATGCGCGCATGCCTGCTGCAGAACGAGCGGCTGCGGCGGCGGGTGGGTGAGCTGGAGCAGCAGCTGCGGCTCTCGCAGGGGGCCCTTTTGGACATGCAGGTGTGTGTGCCCTGGAGCCCCGGGAGGTTCACCCATGGGCCATGGCACCTGAACGAAGATACGTTTGTCACCGGAATCCCCGGGCGCTGCTCCGTATGTGCGTGCATCTGCTGTATGTGTGCGTGCGCGCGTGCACGTGCATCGAGCTTGGTTATAAGAAGGACCGCTCCTCGGGGACACCCTTACACCAGCGGCGGTGCCGGGGGGCCAAAGGCGCCGCAGCTGCAAACGCTGCGCTGCGCTCGAAAGAATGCGCCCAGAACCGGAAGAGGACGCCTCCCAGAAAGCGAGGCGGCAGCGGGCGCCAGCCGAACTCTGCGCGGGGCATGCGGCGCGACCGACCGTTCCATGTGCGCAGTCTGGGGCGCCGGGGGCGTTCCGGGGCGGCTTGTGCCGTCCGGAGTGCTACGAGCCGAGTGGCGCTTCCCTCTCATTCCTGCCTTCGGCGCAGAATCGCATCGCCGCCAGCGAGGTCGCGCTGAACGAGGCTGAGGAGGCATCGCGGTCGGCCTCCGAGGAGTGCTACCAGCTGCAGCAGGTGGGGTACCCTGGTCCTGTGGAGCGAGCACGACAGAGTGCCAACATAAAAATACGGTAGTGTTCAGCCCACGAACCCCGATTCGCTGCAACCCAATCTGTCCTCAAATGGCCATGCAGCTGGATGGCTTGCCCAAAGTAACGGCATGTAGCTGTACGGCTGTCTTGGGTTGGCAGCAACTTGCGGCCGCCTCACCCCACATGCGATGCACCCTCCCAGCGGATACCACCGTGCGCGCGTTCCACCACCACCTCCTCTCCTGTCTCCCCGCAGACCCACATGCCATTTTTGTCTCGAATATCCAAATAGCCAAACACACACACATACAGCTGCTTGGTTTGGTTCGGGCGGGTCTCTTCTCTAAACACTCCTGCGGTGACCTCCCTCCCGCCCGGCCCTCCACAAGGCGGTGGCGGTGCTGGCGGAGCACGACGCCTCAGCTCGCAAGCTGCTGGCCAACCGGACGCACGTCATGAAGGAGGCGCTGCTGGCATCGCGGGGGCGCGTGCGGCAGGCGGCGGAGAACAGCAAGCGGCACCGACTGGAGGTAGCGGAGGTGCTGGCGCAGCAGCGGCAGCGGGCGGAGGCGGACCGCACCGCGCTAACGGCGCAGGTGGAGTCGAGCCTGGCGGCTGCCAACACGCTTCTGGAGACCGCCACGCGGCTGGATGTGGACCGGTTGCGGCTCGAGCTGGAAGCGTACAAGGAACCCTGGACATATGCTGCGGGCGACAAGAGCCCCACAAGGAGGAAGGACTTGACGAAACGGCTGGGGCTGAAGCAGAAGAGCATGAATGTTCAAGTGCCGTTTTGAAGATGGGTTTGGGATCTCGAGCGAGGCCGTGGGCTTGGCTGGGGAAGGGCGACGGCGGGGTCACATCAGGCAGCGTCCGTGCGACAAAAGCGGACGGCAGTTATCGCGGAGCTGAGGGAAGATGGCGATGTTGTCTGAAGGTCAGTTTGTTGGGCAATGCCCTACACAGTTATTGCGGGATCGCAAGCTTGATGGAGACTGCGTGGCGGGGCATTCCCGACACTGCGTCATCCGGTGCTTTCGCGCCAAGTCAGAGTTACTTTGCTTGCTCATGCCATGCAGTCTATGCACTGGGCCGTTTTGTGTTTCCTGTTGACGTGGGGGCGACCGTGTTCGACAAGTACATACCATGGGTGCCGCGCGTATGCCGTGCTTCGACTTAACGAATGTCTTGCCATGAGACTAATTGTTTGTGCCCAAACTGTTATTATTAATGATGAGAGCTCGCATATCGGAGGATGTTTTGATGTTGTGCGACGTGCCGGTTTCGATTGACCCAAGGGTCAGCAATCCATTTTTGAGTCAAATACTTCAGGCGTTGAAGTAACAATGTCATATCTCCACTGCATTAACATGACATACATATCGCAGCTTCTGAAGGCTGCCCTGCCCCCTGCGATGTATTGGCTTTCGAGCTAGTCCGGCGCGACGCCACTATAAATAAAAGAATAGTATTCTTTGCATAAATTAAGAGTTGTCCCATCGTGTGCATCTTCGCCGATGCTGCGATGCAGAAGTGACTGTTGGCTCGGTACCTCGGTTGGCTCTGTGCTGTACTACACAAGCCCAAATAAAGTCTGGGAGCCACACCACTGTTATCAAACGAGGTACCCTCCACGCTAAAGGTGTTAAAGCTTTACAGTATGACATAAACCTCTTCGACGTTTGGAGGGTGACTGATGCAGATGTGAGGGATGCCTACTGCGGGACCCTTTTGCCCTTTGCGTGAAGCTTGAAATATAATGGCAGTCTTAGACCTGCCTCCCACGCTCGAGCAGGTTGCGGAGCTATGTCAGGCTTTGCTAGCCTCTTTGCCTGGGGGAGCCAAGCAGCTTAAGGCGGTGTTGCCGGCTGACCAGCTCGTTTCAATTTTGCGGGCTACGGAGGCTGAACTTCGCACGGAGCCAAGCCTGGTGGAGATTTCGGTTGAGGACCCGAACGCGGAAGTTCTCGTATTCGGTGACACTCATGGACACTTCCCTGACGTAGCGCACATGTGAGAAAGACAATCAAAGTGCGCAGTTATCTTGCAAGGTCATCTCAGTTGCAAGCTGTCAGATCCCAACAACTTGTTGATGTCGCAGGCTCAAAGAGCTCGGCAACCCATCGCCGACCCGCATCTTCGTCTTCAATGGAGACTACGTCGACCGTGGCAGCTGGGGTGTGGAGCTCATAGCGCTGCTCTGTTGCCTGAAGTGCGCCTTGCCGAAGTGCGTGTACCTGCTGCGTGGCAACCACGAGAGTAGCACGTGCACCAAGTACTATGGGTACAGCCAGGAGATCCGAGCCAAGTACGAGAAGCAGTCCAAGGTCCGGACGACTGGACACTGATATCGGGGATGCGGGGCAGGCTGATGTACGAGCTGTGCACGTGGCAAGGGCCGTGTGCCCTGGACCAAGCCGCAGTGTTTTACACGGCTGGCTAGCTACAGCTTTCAACACGCACTGCTGAATGCTGAATGATCTGTGCTCGCAGGACGTGTATTCGGCCTCGAAGAAGCTCTTCTCTGTGATGCCACTGGCTGCGCTTATTCAGCGCAACACGCTGGTGATGCACGGAGGTACGTGCGCGACAAACGCCTAAATTAGGACGGGATTATTTTGAGCGCGTGCACATCCTGTTCCGCACTGGACAGTGTCTCCTGAGGCCGCCGAACACGAGGGTCCCGAGTCATGCTGGTTGCTACTGTGTTACGAACGCCCCGCACCTTCGTGTGCGTATGCTCACTTGCAGGGCTGTTCCGGAAGCCGCCAGAACCGAAGCGCGGGGCGAAGCGGCGGAAGTCTATGCACCCGATGCGTGCCGGCGCAAAGCTGGAGCCTGGCAATTTGGATCACCTGCGGCAAGCCACCAAGGGCGGGATGGACCCTGACGGTAGGTCGCCAATAGCCCAGTTGCATTCGCAACGCGGAGCCGATGAGGTTGACCATGTGGCGCCGATAGCTGGCTCGGTATCCGTTAGATTGATGAACAGACTGGGTCTTGAACCTACCTTCGTGGGTCCTGAAGACAACAGATACCCAAGTCTCTGACTAACGGGAGCTGTGCTACCTAGCTCGTAAATAATGTTGGGCAATGTAAATAATGTTGGGCAAACAGATGATGCGGTTTGATTGGCACTTGTTAGCGTTGGAGCAATACTCCCTGGGGCACGTTCGTTGGATGTTGCCTTCCGCCTGAGCCTGCGTCGGCGGGCCTTGATGCAACATTTATACCCAAGTCTCTGACCAACGGGACGTTGCAAGATTTGGTCTGGCGCACTTCATTGTCTAGAAAGCTGTCTTTCACCTCCATCTTACCTCTTGTCAGCGTGGTGGTGGTTTGGACCAGTTCTTATTCGTTGGGCGTTGGGACAGATGTAGTCTGCTGTCGTCTGCTCATTGCCGGCGGTGATCAAGTCCCGGAACTGTACGACCAGGACATCCTTGTCAACTGTGCCTGGCGTGGGACTGCATTGCTCTATAAGCGGTCCAGGGTTGCAGTGCAATCGTAGAGCTGATGATCACATGGTTGCTGCAGGGCCCGGCATGGTCATTATGTGTGCACATTGACAAATCCCTGCAATTCCACTCGGTGCACGCGCGGCTGCAGTCGGTTGGGTTGATGAACAGACTCAGTTCTGTTGCCTTCCTCATGAGGCCGCCTCGGCGGTTCCTGATTCAACCAATATACCCAAGTCTCTGACCACCGACTGCTCCGCATGGCCTCCCGCAACTGACGTAGCGCTGGGCCGCAACCACGCGAACCCGACTGCCCACGTCCACCGTCCACAACCGCAGGCACCGGATCATCTCTGCTTGCCACGGACGTCCTGTGGAGCGACCCGGTTGCCGCGCCGGGCTTCTGCGAGAACGACGCACGCGGCGTTGGACTCACCTTTGGCCCCGACGTGACAGAGGTGGGTGCTGGCCTCGGAATTCTGGGTCGTATGCTTTGGCCCCGGCACTGTCTCCCTTGCGCCATTATGCAGCCGACTGTCAAGGTTGGCGCCACTGCATGATAAATAGGGCTTCACTCCATTCGGCAACACATTCTACCCTTAACTGCGTTCTCGTTAAATACTCAAGAAGTCATCAAGAAGTCGACGGCATTTGTTATGCCTCGACGATTTTAAATCTTCACCGCGCAATCTTCCCTGCCTGCTCGCGCAAACCGAAATTCCGTCCATAGGCTTTCTTGCGCGCGAACGGTCTGCGGCTCATCATTCGGTCCCACGAGGGTCCGGACGCGCGGGACAAGCGGTCGGATCTTCCGCAGGTGCTGCAAGGCTACAGCTACGACCATAACACGCCAGGTAGGCCTTGCGGGCACGTCGACCATGCGCGGGAACGGACACATGTTTGAGTCGCGTTGACAGTGACGCAATGAGGGAACGGAAATGCGCTGTATGGTGGCCGGAAGTGACTGGATCGCGCGTTGAGTGTCTGTCAACGTGATCCATGACAGGTTTCGTGAAGATTGCGCGTCTTCGGCTATGAGTTCATTGCCTGCAGCCTCGCCAGGTGGTTTGGCACAGGCGCAGTGACGCGGTGGCGCGATCCAGTTGGCCATTGCAGCAGGCTAGGGCCAGTCTGAAGAGAGTTATGTCGCAACCAAACTCTCTGTCTTTGGTGTCTTTTTAACCGAATGCGTGTGGGCCTCGAACGCAACCGCTCAATCATACGCGGTTAACCCAGTGGCCCCTTTATGGTCTTTCCATGCGCAGCGGGCAAGCTGGTGACCGTCTTCTCGGCGCCCGACTATCCGCAGTTCCAGGTGGTAGAGGATGAGGGCGAGAACGCTGGAAAGCGGTATGAGAACCTAGCGGCTGTGGCGGTGCTGGGCGCTCCGGACTTCGCCACTCCCACGATGCGCACGTTCGCTGCAGTGAAACCGCGCCCAAAGGTGCGTGTGAGCGGCCACATTAAGGCGATGTAACATCCCTGCTTTGGGTTTACTTCCGCTGCATGGTCTGTCCATCACTGCTCATGCGTCGTAGGCAGTCTGCCTTGTAAGCATTGCAAGCGGCCTTTCTCTCAAAGCGTGGCTGCGCTTGTTCACCAATGTCACACGTCGTCCCCTCTGGTGGGCAGGCGGATGCCTACTATGACTACGCGGCCTGCTGTGACAGCGACACGGAGCCGCCTGACGGCAGCGAGGGTGGTTCCGCAGGGGCCAGCGAGGCGGAGATGGAGGGAGACGAGGCAGGGGGTCCGTCCGCACCGCAGACGGTGGACATGGCGGAAGCCAAGCCCATGGACGCGACCGAGGTTATGGAGGCGACTGCCACCGTTTCAGTACCCTCTGATGTGGCAGCGCCTTCCGCGCTGGGGACCGAAGACGCTGTTCCTGTCGGCGGCGACGCTATGGACACTGAGGAGCAAGGCGGGCAGGCCGACGGCTCGACGGGCAATGAGGGTCGTGCTGATGATGAGGCCAACATGGCGATGACGCCCGAGCCGCGCGTCGGAGCCGCCACCGACGCGACCGCAGGACCTGCCTCGGCGGCGCCGCTGACCAGTGCGGTCGAGGCCATGCCGGCAGCTGCCGAGGGTGCAGCCGAGGGTGCTGAGTCGACGGCGACGGGGGTCGTGGCGGGGAGTACGATTGAGGCGGAGGCGGGTTGATGCATTATGTGAGGTGGAGGCGGGGTAGTGAAGTAAGCAAGCAAGAGCCGTAGCAGGGGAAGTCGAAGTAGGGGCCATGTCGATGCGTCGAAGGGACGACAGAGGGGTAGGCACAGTAGCTTAGGCGGTCATAAGGGTCGCTATGTCTGTCATGCAACTTGAACGGATGTGTGCGTCGGCGGCCCCTCCGCGGGGTTCGGAACGGCTTGACATTCTCAGTTGTTCGACAGCAGGCTGTAGTACGAAGTAAGCAGGTTGTCGATTATGCCGCCGCAGGAGTCAGTGTAACTTGGTTAGGTCAGCTTGAGGGTAGTATGCATCATTCGATAAGGACTGTTACAGGGAATGAACAGACAACCTTCATGCGCGCCAGCGGATTTGTACGGCGTGACTGTGTATGTGTCGGCATTCAAATGGCGTGTGCCGATTTCATCGGTGTTTGGGCGGTGTGCCGCACGGAGCGCTTTGTTAATCTGCCTTTATTTAAAGACATTACGATGAACATATCATTTCCATGATGCGGTGCCGGTGTTTTGGCGTACGTGTACAGGGGCCTCTCATCTCCTCAGGATGCTTCATAAAGTCCTTGGCCGTTTGGCAATCGGTTTGCCATCGTTTTCTGCTGTGTGGTTTGGGGTGCGATATCCTCAGCAATGCATTCAGTCGCTCCGGTTGAATGCGTGGTCTGTCGTACAGCGCCGTGACGTACGTGTAACGGTGCGTGTGCCAACTGCCAAGCCCTCTGCTCCCATGCTCATGCTGCGTGCACGTCCCGACAGTTTACCTTCTTCAATCATCCCCGTAATTACGTACCATTTCAAGCTTTGCAACGCATTGCTCATGGACTCTATTGATGCCCGCCTGGCCAAATGGGCGAAGTAGTTGGACAAAAATGGGCAAGGTAGTTGTACCGCGAACCGCCAAAATCAATATGAAACACTTAAGCATGCAGAAAGCACCATACCTTTCACAACACCAAAAGTAAGAAATGAAAATCAATAAAGGCGGGGCGGACATACGCCGAGGCGCAAATAGTCACACTACTGGGCAGCACTGCAACCCTGCCGACAACACTTCAGTCGCTCCTCTGTAGGCTCGGAGCGACCAACGACCAGGCCCACAGTACCTGCCTACACATCCATCGACACACGGTAGAAACCGCAGGCGCAATCAACCGGACCCGGCGAGTGATGGAGGGTGGCTGGGATAACATGACCGTGGCCCTGTGGTGCGGGTATACAGGGGTGAATACACCCTACCGTAATACACCACCCCTCAGTTCCCCACCCCCTAAATACACGCCAGGCTCCGGCCGGCGTACATGTTATTATTACCGTTACATCATATCACCACCGTTCGCAAGCTGCAGGTCGGTGCCACGCACACGCCGACCGACAGACATTGCTACATCCAATTACCGTACCTTGCGCATGTGTTTCATCGCGTCTCGCAACGGCTGGCAAAGGGACAGAAAACCTCCCCGATTGGCCAAAACAATGTACGGTGGCCAAGCCAGGACAAGGATAACAATGAATCGACAGATTTCGGTCGGGCAGCGCTAAGACACTCGTCCTGACATCGAGAGAGTTACATGTCGTACAAGGGCTGACATATACGTATGTGTCGATCAGCCACCGGCTACTCAGTCTATTCGCATGCAGTCGCGGCATTCATGGCGGGAACGAAGCCATCGGTGCAGGCAGTCCGAAGCAGTCCGAAATTATAACCAGTCGTCTGTTGTATGTAGCGCATAATCGCAAACTGTACAAACAGAACCAAGACAGTGGTCATGAGAAGGAGCCACCAACGCCCGCGAAGGCGGACCCCGCCAGAGCTCCTGCTGAGTGCAGCTAGGCCGAGGGCCGCCTCCGCCTCCACCGTTTCCAGCGGCAGCGCAACCGTCGTCGTCCTCGCTGGCTGGCAGGTTCTCGGTGGCGGGATGAGGTGTCCACCATCACCCCTGCCCTACGAGATCGCCCACCTCCACACGCGCCGGGGGCAAACGCGACACCGTACATGGTGTCCACAAACGAGTTTAGATGCGAGGGCAGTCGGGGCCGTGAGCGGTAAAGCGTGTGTGTTTAGGGGGACGGACCGGACACAGTATCGAGTGAGGCTGTAGGGTGATGGTGACGTTCCGTCAGGACGGACGACTGGACGTGGCCCACAGATTCCCCATTCACGGAATGCCTTAGTACGACCTGCATGGCGAGTGCAGGCCCCCTCGAAAAAACCAGCAGTCGGGTGGACGGCGAGGGGGCTGGGGAATACCCAGTGGCAGGATGTATGGAGCCGTCATCGGGGCCTGACACCCCAGGTACCACAAACACTCCCGTCCCCCCTTCCCCGCCGACGCCGCGCGCCGCCGCCTGTCCCACGCAGCGCCGCCTCCATGGGCTGGAAACCGTCGTACAGTACTGTTCATACGCGGTGCGTCTCCTGCTTGCGGAAAGGGCACCGCCGAGCCCAGGTGAACCTGGCGCGGGCGAAAAAGCGGATGAAGGGAGTGGGTCGGAGGATCAGGACATGGCTTTCTTTTCCTCCTCCCCCTTTTCCCACCCCGTCTACCAATCATCTAGACATACAATCCGGCCACTCGTGGGCTCATCGTTAACTATTGTGGCGTGCGTCTGTACCTCACCTCCAGCACGTGGGTATCCAGCATAACGCCCAGCAGCGCCGCCTGCGCCGCCGCCGTGTCGTCGGCCCCTTTGTCTCGGAAATGCTAGGGGATCCGGGAAGGGCGGTCCCCTCAAGCTCCCAATCCTCGCGTTCCAGCGCCAGTAAGCCGCCCTGGGACAAGACACCCGTACGACATGCGCCGCGCGCTGCTTTGAAACCACACAAGTTATACAACGGCCCTCGTTACGGGATGCATTTGGAGGTGGGTTTGTCAAAAGATTCATTCTCCATCGAGATCGAGCTCCAGGAAGAGATTCATCCACCAAGCGGTCAATGCACGCATGTCGGTAGGGGCAGTCCCAGAACTCCCCTTCCCCTGGACCTTGGCATGGCAGAACGCTTGGGGCCCCACGGAGGCAGGTCAGTCCCCCTTGTGTCAATCAATCTAGACAGCCAAGGGCCCCCCAGGGTTGTTTTTCTTTTTCACCCCCCACCACCTCCCAGAGCCCCGCATGCAAATCCCAAGCTTTTGGCCCATCAAGTCCCAGTCGCCTGATGCCGACCTACGGCGCTACGGGCCGACCTACTAGATGTGCACCCGTAGCTGCTGCTGTTGCTCCCAGCGACGCTGCTCGTGGCGCCGTTGCTGGTCCATTATGGCGTCCGCTGCGCCCGCCTGTGGTCCGAGCCAGGTGAGTGCCGATGGCGGGCCACCAGCGGAGCAGCTCGGAGGGGTCATCCGTAGCCATGCTGACGGTGTGCAGCAGCCAGTCGCGGAACTTGGCAATCGGATCCGGGAAGTCGAGGTAGAGGAGCCGCACTCATAGGAGTCCGGGGCCCGGTGATTGCGCCCCGGGGGCTGCTGCCAAGGAGGTGACAACAAGCCGGTGGTCAAAAGGTTGCCCACAGTCCACAGTGCAGGAGCGGACGTTGGCGGTTGCGCAAGAGGACACCATCACCCAGTCCAACTGGGATGCTCCACGAGGATGAGGAAGGTCAAGCTGCACACCGAGGTATGGAGAAGGCGGAAGCAGTTGATGAACAGCGGACAGGCGTCAGCGAAGTGGCCCGCTGTGGCAACATCACGGCCATGGTCGGTTCCTCGGGCATCGAGGGAGGGCTCGATGAAGTCGGGGCCCGGCCGGGAAATGAATCAGCGCCAGCCGAGAGAAGGCAGGTCCTGATGCGGACCAGCAGGGACGGCCACGGTCAGACTCCACAGCGGGGCACCACCAGCCCCAAACCACTCGGTGGCGCAGACGGTGAGAGCAGGGCTTTGCCCCGGCTTTGTCCCCTGGCATCGGTATCCTGGAGGCAGACGACGTCAAGCCGCAGGAGTACCAGGATCACGCAAGGGCGGGGAGGCACGCACCCATGCCATTCTGCAGCGCCCCCAACAGACCACACACATTGTACGAGCCCAGCCGCAGCGGGGAAGGGCCCGAGGGTTGGCTGCCAGGGCGCGGCCGCCGCATTACGCGTGCATGGCGTCCTTCTGCCCGCCCTCAGCGGGGCGATGATAGAGAAACTGATGTGCGTTGAGGCTACGAACAGTTCATTACGCATACTGCGATGCTGCATAAGCAAAGTCGACCAGGCAGTGGCGCTGAAGAGCGTTGACGACTCTTGGCACAACAAGCTCATGGAGTCAAGACAAGGTACCGCGGTTCAGCTCCTGGGGGCGCTTTGCTCAGACGGCCCCAAACAAGGCGCTTTCATCCAGACCAGGGCAAAAGAGACCTATTTGTTATTAATGCAAGGCAGGTGAAATGTTCGACGGCACAGGAATGCACGAATGCTGCTCGTTAGGATTCACGGTTACAAGGGGGACCAACAACCAAGTTGATCGCTCGCCGTACAGGCGTAGACGGACTGTTCATCCTACGCCAGGGGCATGCCCTGCACGAAGCAAGGAGCCATGCCAAAGAAAAGAAGCCAAGGAACCACCGGACCCAAGCCTTCAAAAGTATGAGCTGCCTAAGGGCAGGAGCAAACTGCGGCCAACAACCAGCCTAAAGACACATAGGGCTGCCAACTTAGCACCCAGAACCAGGGCCAACCTCCCGGCCCGGAAGACACAACGCACCGATGCAGCCAATCCCGCACCAGAGTACGGGATAAATCAAGCACTCATCCAGGGACCACCAGCACCAAGCCAACAAAGAGAAGATCACGAGACCACGAGCGCCAACGCAATGGGTGGCGGGACCAGAGGACCCCTACAACCCTCGTAGTTCAGTAAGTCCAGCACGGACACAGCGCGCGGAAGCGGACCCGGCCGAGCAGGCGGGGGGTATGACGTATGACACAGTGAGGTCATGCCACAGGCACTCAGATCACCCACGCGGGGACGCAGGGGGAGAGTCGACGTCCAGGGGAGCATGCAAGACAACACGCCCATTCACATTGCATAGGAACGGGTGTTGAGAGGGAACGGAACCCCAATTCCGAGGGGCCAGTCCCAGGGCGGCGAAGGAAGCGAGGCGGGCCCAAAAGTCAGCAGCCACCTCAACCGTGATCGCCGCGAGACGCCCGCGCAGCAGGGGGGTACGCTGGTCCCACACATTGTACATGCGTTGGCGGCCGCGCTCCAGGGCCGCCAAGGCCGCCAGGGCCACGACATCCCAGACTGGTGGATGCAAACCCGGTGGGCAGACCACAAGCCACAGGTGGTGCCGCTGAAGACCCGAACCTAGCCTCCCGATCGACGCCCCCAACGCCAGCCCTAACACCTCCCGCAGCGACTGCGCAACAGGGCAATCCCAGAAAAGGTGCCGCCGAACCCAGCACGATCCCGACCCCAAAATGGCCGCGCCACAGGGGCAGCAGGCCGCTGCACGGAGGCGCGGTCCGCCTGGCCGCGCCGCGCTGGCCGAAACAGCGGGGAAGCCCGCGACCCCATGCACCGCCAGCCGCCAGAGAGGCTCCTTGTGGCCGTTTTCCCACCGCAGGCGCCAAAGCCTGCGCAGGGTGCTGCGGAAGTCGGCCAGGGCGGATGGCGGCACCGGCAACTGCCCATATGCATCCGCAATATAAGCCAGGTGCCGGTCCGCCAGGTCCTGCAGGGGAGGGCCGAGCTGCAAGGCCGTGGCAGTCTTGACTGTGAGGCGCAGCAGTGGTACAGGAGGTCCGGCCGGTGGGCGCCACACAAACCCGCGAAGCAGTGTACGCCAGGCCTCCTGCTCGTTCGGGGCGGCGGCCGCGCCCCGGAGGACCTCCCGGGCGGCCGCCACCCAGCTGGCGGGTAGGCGCTGCAGGAGGGCGCCCAAGTCGTCCAAAACCTGCACGCCCGAGATGTCCAGAGCCGCCCCCAGCTCGCTGTAGCCGAGGACACCGCGGAGGGCACAACGCCGGAGCTCCAGCGTACACCCCCGGAGAACACGGGGGGAGAGAGGACCACCCCGCTGCCGAGCGGCAGCAAGAATACCGCGCGCGGCTGCCAGCGAACTCCAGCAGCGGAGCGCGGCCCCGATGGTGGTGAGACCCCGCAGGGCGAAGAGGACGGGGAAGTGGGCCTCCAGGCAGCGCCCGTCGGCCGCCCGGAGGGCGGGGTTGCCCCACAGGGGCGCACTGTAGCACCAGGGGCCCGCCATGGAGTCCGGGTGGAGCAGAGCCGGTGGGCCCAGGGGGGATAGGGCGCTGAGGAGGCGCCGGAAGGCGGGGCTGGCTGCCGGCGGCTCCACCCCCAGAACCAGGCCCTCATGTGGCGCGAGCAGGCACAGAGGGTGTGCCGCGGGGTGACATCGTCGGAGGAGGCGGAGGACCAGCGCCGGCCAGGGGGGGTCCGCCGGGAGGAGGCCCGAGGCGCCCAGGACACAGCGCACCGCCGCCATCGCGTGACGAGCCTGAACATGGGCCTGCAGCGGGAGGAGGCCGAACCCTCCGAGCGCCGGCAGAAGGGCCAGCGTGTCGAGGCCCACGCCCGGGAGCCGCGAGTGGGGATTCACGGCGTGCAGGCTGGGAGGTACGGCGCGGTCGACCACGGCCGCGACAGAGGCTTGCAGACGCGCCATCACCGCGCGGGCCGGGAGGCCCTGGAACTCGAGGTGGTAGAGGGCCTTGCTGAGGGCATAGCCCGAAGCGGCGGCGGCGCGGCCAAAGGTAGACAGGGGGAGGCGGGCCACGCGTTCCAGGGCGGCGAGGACCCCGGCGAATTCCACAGGCGGCACCATAGTGTCATTGCGGAAGCAGACCCCCAGGGTCCGGGCCTGTTCAACCGTGCGGGGTTGCACCGGCGCCACTGCCACCGCCGACGGCGCCGCCGCCGCCGACGGCGCCGCCACCGCCGACGGCGCCGCCGCCACGGCAGGGGCTGGGGCGGCGGTCGGGCCGGGGCTGGCGGCGGCAGCAGGGGCGGCAGGTGACGGCGGGGCCCCACGGCGGAGGAGTGCCGAAAAGGTGGTGGCGATGGCGGCCGGTAGGCGACGGAGGGCGGCCAGGAGCGCCACGGCGGCGGCAGGGGGCGGGGGGGAGGGGGAGGCAGCTGCCGAGGACTCCGGTAGCGCCACGCCAGGGGCCGGTGCGGCGGAGGGAGGCGCTGCAGCGGCAGCCCCCGCCGGTGGGGCGGGGATGCCGACATGAAGGAGCTCGACCTTGTCCAGGTTGAGCCGCTGCCCAGACGCAAGCCGAAAGACATCCATGACCGCCAAGAAGTCAGGGAGCTGAGTTGCGAGGGCCAGCAGCGGGGTGCAGTCGTCAGCGTACTGGGACGCCGTGACACGGCGGCTGCCGAAGCACAGGCCAACACCCCGGGACTTCAGCCACGCGAGGAGGGCCTGCCCGACCGCTAGGTAGAGCAGGGGTGCGAGGGGGCAGCCCTGGCGGACTCCCGACGTGATGGGCACGCGCTGGGAGCGATGTCCGTTGACCACTGCTGTGGCACCCGTGGCGGTGTGGAGCCGCTGCACCCACCGTAGGAAGCCCGGGCCGACCCCCAAGGCCGCCAGGCAGTCCAGCAGGAAGCCGCGGTCCACCGTGTCGTACGCCTTGTAGAAGTCGAGGAAGACTGCCAGCGCGGCGCGCTGCTCCACCCGTTAGATACAATGACCGACCTGTACGGCACGACGCATAGACATTTGACATCGCCACAATGACTTCACCGCTGCTGATTGCATCGTTGAATACAGGGAGTGATTTTCTTTTGATTGATCTTCCAACGGTCATTCACGTTTTTTGTGGCTGTCCGCCACTTGAAACGGTCCCCAACCTCCGTTCAGTCCTTGAAGTCCTTTGCATTTGTGGTACGACGTGCCTGCATTTGAAACAATCTTAAATATACATATTTAATGTGCTAAGAATATGTACCATACACGCAGCATAGACATTTCACTTATGGAGATTGACTTTGCCGGTGCTGCTGAGATCCTTTAATACAGGGAAGAGCTTCCTTTGCAATGATGTGCCGAAAGAAATCCCGCTTTCCTCAGCTTGCAACGGTCGCCACGTACCAAACGGCTGTTGATCGGCAACCGAATGCCACCCCGCCCTCCCGCCCTTTCCAACTGCGTACCGAGATGTCTAGGTCCCTGCTTGTTCTTTTTCATGTATTGTACAACGTGGAATCCCAGCATTGGAAAAGCAGCATGTCGACGGTTCAGGTTGTGATGTTATGCACCTGCTTTTAAAGCGCATCGCAATCTCATCCTTATTACATACAGGTAACCTAGCTATTTTAAATACACTACTTCTAACGGGCTCAAGGGCTAAGTTACACTTTTACTGGAAGGACAGACTCGCGGTGTAAGAAATTCGTCAAAATCCTAAGCCTGGACTTGCTGCGGTTATAGAACGATTGACACGTACTCATACAACTGTCAGCGCTATGCCGTTATCTTCGCCTTCGCTTACATTCATTTATATGGTTCTGGCACGACTGTTATGGCACGACATATATGCCCCTGAAGTTCCAGATTCGACCCCGACCGAGAGCGGGCCAAAGACCCTCGATAGTAAGAGGGCAAGGGTGCCCCCATGTCGATGGACGGTGAAGGACCCGATTAAAGTGACCTGCGAGCTGACCAGGAGCGGAGTTGACGCCTTAGTTGATTCGGCAGATTCCGCTGGATGCCGGTGGTGGGTGCTGAACCCGGGAAGAGCACTGATTTCGGAGAAGTCGGCATGGGAGACTGGATGAGGGTGCCCCGAAATACCGGGGAAGGTAGGGACTGCCAGGCTAGTGGCCACGGGTGAAGCTGAACCCCCCTATCCCACACAATCATTTACCTGTCTTCGCGCTTGCATACTCATCGCCTTACTTAGCTCTATCAATTTGTAACCCGCTACACACAAACACACGAATCCCGCGTCCAGGAAGAAGCACGCTTCTGGGATGTCAGAGTTTCGGCTTCCAGCCTTCTGATCGTTTCACGTTTAATCATGGACGTGCCGCTAAATTTTGAGAAAGCCCTCATGGGTATTCCCGGACTGACTGCTGAGCAGCGGCAACGCGCCAAGACCTTGTTCCTGCAACTATCCCCGGATATGCGGGGCTATGCAAGGCACCTTGACGATGGCCAACTGCAAACGTATATCAAGGTGGCTCTCTGTAAGTTGGCTCCTGCACATTGTTTACGAGACAGAACACAGCAGTTTTCCTTGAAACATGTTTTGCTGCCCCTGCCTGGCCATCTGCTGACAGACGATGATTGGGATATCTGCTATCTGCTGAAGCGGGGCTGGAAGGCACTGTTCCCATCCGGGTCGGATGCTGGTGATGAGAGCGGCTCTGCTGGTGATGTCCACCGGGAGGAAGCTCCTTCAAACTTTAATGAGAATATGGCGCATGGCGAGCCCGCGAGCGCCCATCTGCGCCGACGGAACGTCAAGTCGACGGTTCGCGTCACTTGAGTATCGAGAAGGTCCGCCGTTTGGGGCATCTGTATATTCATGGGGCTGACGTGACGCCGTTGAGGTCGGGCGGGGTTCGAAGATTTGAAGCCAGATGCGCGTAAGGATACAACTGCATAAGGAGACCCAACTGCTTGGGGCCAGCACATTAGGTCGCCTTTGGTTTGAAAATGGGAACTCTGTCCCCTCCGGCCACGGTTTGCGAGATGCGAATGTTGCGTTCCGCTTGATGGAACTAGATGCCCACTTGTTGGCAGGGGCAGCAACCCATCGAATTACGAACTCGCAGCGATTTGGGGGACATGCACCCATACCGCGGGCAGGATTCGGGGGGGATTACAGGATTTGGGTGGACCTGTGTTGCAGGATTTGGGGGAATATGTGCGCATGGAGAAGTTGGGGCATTTGAGGTAGTTGCGCTTTCTGCTTGTTGACGCAGTTGTACCCTGTGCGACGCGTTGCCGAGGCCCCCAAGACGTGTGAGACTGACGACGCTGTAACCTTGCATGCCGGATTCAATCTTGCTATCTTGTCCCTGCGTCCGCCTTCATTCGGTGGGCCATCGGCGACGTTGTACTTTATGGGGGCACCGTGATTGTTGCTGGTAGGCCCGATTGACGCAGCGTAGTAAGCTCTGCAACCGTAAGTCCCGTGGCCGCCGTACGTATTTACGGGCTTTGAAATGAGGGACAGGACTCCCGCACAACTACCTTCCGCAGCTTTGTTGCATGTCTCCGCTCCTTGCTATCCTATCGAAAGACAGCATTGGCGAGCAGCTCACTGGAAGTTTTTGGAAACGGAACGACGTCCTGAACTGGTGTACGGCTGTGTACGGAAACCGCAGCATTCCTCTACCGAGGAATATAGGCGCAACCGATAAGCTTTTGAAACAAGTCGCGGTCCCGGGTGTGTAAAAGTGTAACAAAACTGAGGAAGAAAGGCTGATTGCGAAAGTGGAGGTGAAGGCGATGTTTAGGCGTTGCATACCGAGAAATGCGAGAATGTCGAAGTGAGTGATGGTTATTTACGCCGTTTGTGTAATGGGCTAACGGTCTCCCGGTATCCTAGAACGTCGGGAGTGGACGCCGTCACGCCGATGCGGCCGATGCCGTTGCATGAGTTACCGTTGTCGGTTGTTCCAGTTGTCCGCATCCGCGCACAATTACTTTGACCATTCTTGAAGTCTAGTTGAGATGAAACGTGCTGCGCCCATAACTACTTTGCCCAACTACTTTGCTCATTTGGCTAGGTGGGGTATTGCACTATTGATGCTCGCCCGATAGCAACTGCAGTTGTACGGAACCACGGTCGGAATGTATCATGGTGCAGCTGCTGCGTGGAGTGGGCTTGCCAAGGTGTTGCACTCACATTGTGATCATCAGTTAGACCGCCATTGCCGTGTCTTGCCTTACTTCGCAAGCGGCTGTTGCAAATATAGAGACGTGCGTGAACGTGGTCAGGGCAGCACTGAATTCCAAAGCATTGCACTCAAGATGTCATCATAAGTGTCCGAGATTTTTCTTCCGCCTGCGCTTTTGAGTTATTATGGATGTCTGGCGTAACCTGGAACAGCTGAAAGCTGCTGTGCAAGAAGGCGTGAAAGAGTTTTCTAATGTTGCAATAAACGAAGTGCGTACTGGCGTTCAAACTATCCAGGTATGCGGTCTAACAGCGTTTGGCAAGTCGCTGGAATACCTTTGACACTAGACACCATGTTGTAATTACTGCAACAGGCAGCTCAGCAACAGTATTCAGAGCATGATGACAGGTGCGTGAGCGTAAAAGGAGAGGCAGGACACCCGGTCTTCGCCTTGCCTAACGTAACATGCTATGCCTTGCTGCTTTTCTGTAGATGGGGAGGGGCAGACGAGGTTAGCGGCGGCCTTGTAGGCCCTCCTACAATCTCTGATGGCTCAGTTCGTGTGAACAAAACCCAGGACGACGGTGCGCCCGTCAGCGGGGTCGCAGCCCTGACGGAGCCGTCTGCAGCACCGGCCTCCTCGCCTCAGGCAGACGGATCGCCCAGCATTTGGGATGTCCCACGGCAGGAGTCTGAATCAGCCAGCGGCAGGGCAGCCCGCCGACCGCAGGTGTCGCCGCTTGCACCCCAGCCTGCGGACAAGCCCAGGAGCCGGCTAGCTCCCTCATCCCCGGCGGTGACCGCGACGCAAGCTGTTGGCTCTGCAGGTGGGTGGGGTGCTCGTGGAGATCCCACATTCGTGCGGATCTCTGGTGGCACCTCCAGGCATGGCACCGGACATCTGTCTGCCGACTCCCGTGGTTGTTGACCTGCGGTCTTCCGCGATCGACCTTCCACGGACGCCATCACCTTCCTTCCTGGCGGCCCATCCGCGCCCCACCGCCCGCACCGTCCCGCCACAGGCGCAACCTCCGCGGCGGCGGAGCAATCCGCAACCAATGCTGCCCACGGCGTCAGCCAGCGCAGAGCGGAGCAGGCAAGTGACTTTTCCATGCTGCGCCGCCCACCGATTTCGGCCACACTCGACCACGCTGACGCTTTGGTCGCTTTCGCGACCCGAGAAACCCGCACGCGTGGCAGGAGCTTTTCCCGTCGCAGGTGCCGCGCCGTGCAATATGCGGCCTGTCCTCATCACTGCAACTGAGGCCGTCGAGGACGTTTCCTTTTGCACGCTTTGAGCTGCGATGCATCGCCATCAAATCTTCGCAGGGGGCGGAAAGCTTGGAACTGGAAAACGAACCCAGACCGAACTCAGGCAACCCAAGCACAAGTAATCGAAAAAATCGAAAAAGGAGAATCCGTATGCGTGCGAGGGGCGGGACAGATCGGGACTTCTACACAGGGTTGGACCTGATCGACCAGCCGCCCCGTCCGTGCCCCGCACTCTCACACCTCCTTTTCCTCCCTGTCCCGATGGCCGCATGCCCGCTGGCGCAGGCCTCGAGCAGCGGGGTGGCACCCGTGTCTTTGCCCGACGGCGCGCCTCCCGTCAGCGCCGCCGCCGATTCACCCTCCTACGCCTTGAACACGCGCTCCCGCACCGCGCGAACCGCGGAGGCCCTCTCCGCCGAGGCAGCGGCCACGGGCTCCTCCACGACCGCCGCCGGGGGCCCGCCCGCGCCGCGCACGGCCTCGAGCAGCGGTCTGTCGAACCTGGGCCCGACGTCGCGGCCGCCGCACAGTCAGGCTCAGGGCCAGGGCCAGGGCGAGCGGTCAGGATCCGACGGCGGGGCCCCAGCCACCCCGTCCGCCACCGCAGCGTCCTCCACGGCGGCTGGTGCGCCCGCTGACGCCACGTCCGCGGACAACACGAGCGGGGGCGCAGTGGCGAGCAGCGGCAACAGCGTCAGCGGCGGCAGTACCAGCAGGCCGCCGTTGGCGCCGGCTTCAGGCGCGGGCGGTGCAGCGGGCGGTGCAGCTGGGGCCGGAGCTGGGTCGGCGGGGACGCCGGCGCGCGATGGCGGTCGGCGGGCGAGCGGCGGCGGCGGCGGGGATGCGGGTCCGGGGGGGCGAGGGGCGCCGGAGAGCGATGCCGACCTGCGTAAGGCCTACGCGGACATGAAGAAGGTGCGGAGGGGGCCCGGGGCGGACATGAAGAAGGTGCGGAGGGGGCCCGGGGCGGCCGCCTGGGTGCTGGGTGGGTGGGAGGGACGCCCAAGGCCCAACAGTGGCGAGGGCGCCGCCGCTGCCCGGCCTCGTGGGCCACAGCATTGGGCACCCGTATCCTCAACGCGGCGTCTGTGTGGGGGGGGTTCGGTTGAACATGGACCATGGACGGGTCGATGCTGTGCCCGGCCGGTCTGTGGGTGGTATCATGGCTGGTAGCCCTAGGGCTGAAGTCACAGGATGTGGGCAGGACGGCCATTGAACCCTCACTGATGAGAGGGCCGTCGCCGTGTGTGACCCCGCTGCCTCGTGAGTCTTGCCGTGCATCACCGCCTGCACTGCACTGCGGTGGTGCGGACCAGGCGTACGATGACATGAAGGGGCTGCTGAAGAAGTCCATGGACGAGTGCGTGCGGCTGTCCGAGGAGGTCGTCAGGTGGGGCGGGGGAGGTGTACGGTGGGGGAGGGGGGTAACGGTGGAGGGGGGTCGAGAGGGGGTTGGGCGGGTAGAGAGGGGCCGGGTGGAACCCGAACGGGGTTGTAGCGGAATGGCAGGCCACGGTGTGGCTGGGTGAAGGGGAACGGCAGCCGACGGACCGACTGACCCGAGAGACAACGAAGGCCAGGTCGGCAGGTCGGTGCCGCGGGTCGTGCCTCCTGATCCTCAGGAGAGAGTGGTGGGGACTTCACATGTGAGGCCGGGGACTTCGCATATGAGGTCCAGGGGGGGGAGACCTATCAGCCGTGGATCGCCCCCCTGTGTGTGCTGCAACCCGGGTCGCCTCGTGAACGAAGGGTGGTCCTGCGCGTGACCGGGCCAACCGCCGCGTCCAACCTCCGATGCCCCGCACCTGTCTGCCGCCCTGCCCTGCACCCGCCCACCTGCCCCTCACTTCAGGGTTGAGGGCGGCGCCCGTCAGGCCCAGGCCCAGGCCTCGGAGCAGGCCGCCGCCGCCCGGGCCGCCAAGAAGGACGCGGCGGACGCCAACGTGGCGCTGGCTGCGGCCCGCAAGGAGGCGGCGGCTCTGGAGCGGCAGCTGGCCAAGGTCAAGACGCAGCTGGAGGCCAAGGAACAGCAGGAGAGCAGCAAGGTGCGCATATGAGGCGCGAGGGAGGGCGGGGGCCTCGGGGCTAGGGAGGGGGGAACGGGGGCGAGAGCCCACGTGACGGCTTGGTGTCACACTGCCCCACTAACCCCCCTAAACCCTAGAAACCCTAAACACAACCGACCCAACCCCTGCAGGCGGCGGAGACTGCGGAGCTGGACGTGCTCCACGGCGAGCTGGCGGCGGCGGTGCGGAAGGCGATGGCGGCCGTGGCGGCCAAGGAGGCGGCGGAGGCGCGGGCCGCGTTGGCGGAGACGGCGCGGCAGGAGGCGGAGACGGCGCGGAACGAGGCGGACCGGCTGCGCCGCGAGGCGGAGGTGCGGCGTCCGGGGCCCTCGAGGCACACAGCGCCACAAGGGGAGGGGGGGCGGAGGTGTAGGACCCCGAACCCGTGCCGGGGGGGGATGGTCGTACGTGCTGCAGCGCCTGGTTCCTCCACTGGCACAGCGACCTGGGTGACCCAGATCAAAATGTCTTCGCGGAACACGTCGGAGCGGACTTGTTGGGGGTCCGCAGGTCTCGTTTGACACGGTGCGGCAGTGCGGCTGCTTATTGTACAAGCAACCAATCAACAGTTCAGCAGCTTCCACAAGAACATTCCAGCACTGGGCACATTCGGCTCGGGTTTGGGCATGTTTGTTTGCTTCTGACACTCCAGCAGCGCGCGGCGTGGCGGGCTTCTGCTCCCCCGCCTCTGCCAGTTCGCAATCCTGATCTCCCAAGTGCACCCACCACTCTAGAGACCCGACGCCCGCTCGGGTTGGGCTCAACATGCGCCGCGCCGCCCGGACCCCGCGGCACACGACCCCGCAGGCTGAGGCCCACGCCGCGCTGGCCGCTGCGGAGGCGGAGCGCAGCAGCCGGGCGGAGGCTCAGGGCATGAGTGAGGCGCTCAAGGCGGAGAGCGAGCGGCGCGCGCGCGTGTTCAACAACGCGGTGAAGGCGGCGGTGGGGCGGGTGCAGCGGGAGCTGGAGGCGGAGCGGGACGAGCTGCAGGTGAGGGGGGTGGGGGCGTGGGGTTTTGTGGGGCGTGGGGGTGTGCGGGTGCGGGTGCGGGACGTGGGGGTGTGCGGGTCTGACGGGGTCCCATAGAGGAGGGGCCGGGTATGAATCCGTTCACATCGTCCAGAGAAGTGGAAGAGGGTAGCGGGTCACAGCACGCTTTGCAGCAGGACCAGGGATGGGAGGCGGGAGGTAGAACGGGACTAAAAAGCCCGGAACCAACCAGCTGACACCCGGGGACGAGAGATGCCGGGGGGGCGTAGGGAGTGGGTGCTTGCAGGAGAATGAGGGTGAGGAGCAGGGAACGGAGGGGGAGGAGAGCCAGACCGGTGGCGGGGTGCGGTGCATCGCGCGTCGGGATCTCCGTTCGCGATCTGGGTCGGCTGCAGAACCGCGTCCAGGGGGGGTGCGGACCAGGCGGTCTGCTCGGCGGGTCCCCGGTCATAGGTCCACGTGGTGCGACGAACAGGATTGCCACACCCCAGCCAGCTTGGTCAGGGTTAGGATCTTAGGAAGGGTTATAGAAACATGCTCCAGTACTGGTGGTGGTCCCAAATCACCTGTAGCAACCCTTCAGTGGGGGCTGTGCTTGGGGTCGGCTCGGTTCTGACATGGTGGTGGTGGTGCTGCTCGCCCCGCCTGCACCTGGCCCCCCAGGCCCAGCTGCGAACCTCACTGCGGACCCTGGAGGAGACCAAGGAGGAGCTGCGGCTGGCCCTGGCGGCGGCGGAGGAGGCGGCGGAGGAGGCCGAGGCGCGCACCCGCGACGCCGCGGCGGCGGGCAACCTGGCGGTGGCCGCGGAGGCGGCGGCGGAGCGGGCGGTGGCGCGCGAGGCGGAGGCGACGGCGGCGGCGCAGGCGGCGGAGGCGGCGAAGCAGCAGCTGCAGGCGGAGCTGGAACAGGTCAAGTTCGACAAGCAGGAGGTGCGCCGCCTCGCTGGTGGCGCCCGTTCAGTAATTCTGCCCGCACGCATACAGCAACGTACCATGGCGAAGATAGCAATGCAATGCCACTGTAATATCATCAATGATGAAATGCCATGGGCATCAGGTCAGCCAGGACTTCCCTGGGGAGGGGACTTCCCTGCCTCCCCAGGACCGGACCGGACCGGACCGGACGGAGGTTCACAGGCAGCTTCACGAGTGCTGGGGCGCTGTGCCGCAGCTCCTCAACCCGGTGTGAGCGCATCACCGCCGCATCACCACCTCGCCCCACCGAGCTCCTCTCAGCCGGTTGTTAACACAGCGGCACTGGCCTCCCCTATCGGCATCTGAGTGTGACACCGCGTCCAAGTCGTCGCCCCTTCTATCTCTCCCCCCGCCCCCCATCCCCGTGGTGGCTCGCCCCCAAACTCTGCCACACTCCGCCCCTGGCTCTGGCTGCTGCTGCTGCCCCCCAGTCCGACGCGCGGGTGCGGGTCCTGGACGCCGCGCTGTCCTCCCTCCGGTCCGAGGTGGAGCGCGAGCGGTCCTCCGCCGCCACCACCCTGGCGGAGATGGAGCGGGAGCTGCGGCGGCAGGCGGAGAGGGCGGACACGGCCACCTCGGCGCTGGCGGGGGTGGAGAAGCAGCTCGAGGGCGTCACGGCAGCACGTGGGTGCTGCTGTTGCTGGGGGGGGAGGAGGAGGAGGAGGAGAGGGGAGGAGAGGGGAGGGGGCGATGTTTGTGGGTTGGCACGGGCCCCAGGGAGAGGCGACGGTGTTTTAGCGGAGTGCCTCCTGTAATGGCCCTGCCCTGGACGTGACCCACTTGACCCGTAATCGCTGTGTGGTGCGGCCACGTGTTGCCACCGGGAGCCACGGCGGGGCCCGTACTTGCACGTGCAGGTCATGACGTTCGGCCTGCCCCCCCCCCTTCCCTCAGCAGCGCAGTAAAAATATGTCTACCAATCTCCTATACGACCCCCCCCCTCGCCCTCGCCCTCGCTCCTCCGCGGCAGAGCGCGACACGGCGGAGAAGGCCGCCGCGGAGGTGGCTGCCGCCATGCGGCGGGTCGAGGAGCTGGAGGGCGAGATCGGCACCCTGCGCACCAGCAGCCGCGCTGTCATGTCGCTGTTCCAGCTGCCCACCAAGGAGGACGTGCTGGCGGGTGGGTGGCGGCAGGCCTGCCTTGCCTGGCTGCCTGGATGGGGGGCTGGGGGCTGCTGGATGAGGGGGGGTGCGGGTGCGGATGCGGCAGTGGCGGGACGGAACGGAGGTTCGGGGTTGGGGCTGCCCTCACGGCCGGGGCTGCCCGGGATGTGCGTCGATCGCGTCTCTGTCATTCTGTGTCCGTCAAGGGCCACAGCCTCGATCTCGCTGTTGTGCGGTGACCTGGGCACCCGACCCCTTAGGCCACCAGCACACCGCTGACCCGCCCACGCCGCTCGCCACCGACTCGCCCGTGGCGCTGGCGGCCAATACCCTGTGCGGCCCCCCTATCTCGACCCGCCCTTTCCTTGTGTTGAATCAGAAACCCGCCCAGAACCGCCCCTTCCTACTGACAATCCGGGCAGCGAAATCCCCCTTATCACGCTGCCCCTCCCTCCCTCGCCTCTCCCCTCTCCCCTCTCCCCGGCCGCAGGTCTGGGTCTGGAGATGTGGAAGGACGACCGACTGCGGTGGAAGAGCGAGGACGTGGAGACGCCCGCGCCCACCGCCCCGCGGCCGCGCGCGCCCGCGGAGAAGGCGGCGGGCGGCGGTGGCGGTGGCGCGCTGCGGCGGGTCACCGGTCACATCTCTCTGCGCGTGTGGCTGATCATCAGCTACCTGCTGGTGCTGCACGTGGCGGTGATGGTGTCCTTCACGCGGAACACCCCGGACGTGGCCACGCTGTGCGGCAGCGCGGAGGCGCTCAAGAGCGTGGCGGAGCACAAGGTGCTGCCGGCGGCGTGAGGAGGAGCCGCGGCGCGGCCCCGTGAGGGCGAGGAGGGGGGGCAGTGAGGGGGGGGGCGAGGGCCGAAAGGAAGCAAAATCCTTTGTGGAACAATACGGGGATGAGGCGGGGATACGGGCAAGCGAGCGAGGGAAGTGGAGGGGTTGGGGTGGGGTGGTGGGGAGGCAGCAGGGAGGTAGGGAGGTGATGCGGGGGTAGGAGGGGGTGATGGGTCCTGTCGGGGAGGGGGCGCGCGGATACCAATGCGGTGCGGGCCGCGGGAGCGACCTAATCGGGAGCAGCGAGCAGCCCGGTGCGGTACGCGTCGGTGGAGCAGCGGATGGCGGTGGCGGATGGAGCGGCAGTGCGCGGCAGCCCGGAGGACTGCCGGGATGGAGGCCCTGCGGTGTGGAAGCAGCGCGACTCGGCCCGGGGGCGGCCGGGCGGGGGCCCATTCATGGCGCGTTGCTGACCCCGCCCCCTTTCCCAGGAGGGGCGCAGCTGGGATCGGGGCCCGGGGCTGCCGGAGGAAGGGGAGGGGAGAGGGCGGCCGAGCGCCGCGACGCCTTCTGCCTCGGAATGTTTCCAAGTCGGACGCGAGACAAGCAGACCACCTGACTGACCTACAAGGCCAACGGAGAGATGAAGCGGCGTAATCCCCCCTCAGGTGGCGCCCGTGATCCCCACCGCCCATCAGCGCCTGCGTGCATCTCCGTGATCTCTACTTTGATCTTGCGGTTATACCCGTTGTACCCTCTGCCGTTGTACCCTCTGCTGTCCCTGGGCGCGTGTGACTGGCCCCTCCGGTCGGGGGCCGCCTGTCCTCCCTCCAGAGGGGACTTGATGGAAACGAGCACGGCAGCTACTAAAAACCCGGGGGCCACGGCCATCTTGAACATGGCTGGCCCTGTCGGCCGTGGGGCATTTGGGGGTCCAACGCATCTTTACTGACGGACGCGCGGTCGTCTCCAGCGCAGCGGGTTGGGCCGCGCCTCCCTGGCTGTGGGCCCGGCTCCAGCGTCCTCCTCGCCCCGCAGGCTGGGCTGCGGAGCTTGTCTGGGGGCTGATGACCCCCTAGGACACCCCCCCCCCGCCCCGCTGGGGGCCAGCGCTGTGTACCCCCGCTGCTGCGTCATACGAGGGCCAGGCCTCGAAGCAGTGAGCCATGCCGGGATCGCGTCGCGAGGAGGGGGTCACCTGGGGTTTGTGTGTAGGCCGTACCGTACTTGGAGTGGATGGCGCTGGGGATAGCCGGGTGGTGATGTGATGTCGGACGGCGGGTGTGGCGGCGGGGCGTCCTGCCTTGGTGATGTGTCTAGACGTACGGCAAATGTTTGCAGTGTGATGCGACAGCTGACGCTGTGCGGCAGCAGCTATCGTGGAACAGAGGTAGGGAAAGAGAGAGAGAGAGACGTGGCTTGGTGGGACCCCGAAGCCGAGATCGGGATTTAAGCGCATGTCATGTCACGTCAAGTCGTTGTTTATCGCATGCGCGGGGAGGCGCTGGTCGGGGCCGTGGAGACGACGACCCTCACTCTGCTGAGGGCGTTACAGAGTACTGCGCCGTGATGATGATGAGGTTGCCGCGGAGCGGAGTCAGTCGCTGCGGCCTCACGGCCTCACAGCAGCCAGGAGCGCTTTCACCTTCGCGACTCCCCATCTTCGGGGACGTGCGTTCGCTGTCAGCGGGGCCTCACGGGAACAGGGCCGTGGCTCCGCCTTCCCGCTGCTCTGCATATGAATGATATGGCCGATTGTCACAGCGGCCCCAACACCGGGATCAGATCAGATCGTCGGTGCACATACAAGCCCGCACAAACGAGCTGCGTCCAGCCAGGCCGCAACGAGCAGAGTCCAGTACCGCCGGTGACCAGGGCCCCCCCCTCCCCTCCCTCCCCCCCTCCCCTCCCTCCCCTCCCTCCCCGCTCTCCCCCCCTGGCTGGGGCCGCAACCCCGGGACCTCACTCGGTCCCCGGTCGCCGCCACTCCATGTCGTACACCACCTGCGGGCGGGGGGGGGGCGTGCAGGCAGCAGCAGCAGCGGCCGCATTGAGCAGGCGGGGACAGGGGGGTCTAGGTCGTGAAAATGTGTCGGGATGGGCCACCGTTACGCCGAGTGCGGGGCTGGGTCCGTCCCACCCACTTGGAACCGGAGCCGAACCAGCAATTCCATTGTACGACATCCAGACATCGGCATCGGTCGATGAGGTCCGGGGGGACCTCAGCTGCCGCCCACCAGCCGCCCATCTGGGGCCGCCTCGCATCGCCGCCCTCCGCCTCCCCTCCCCTCGCCGCTGCGCCCCTGGCAGTACGAGCCCCTGCGCCTCAAACTGTTCCCACATCTCTACCCCCACCCCCCCCCCGATCCGTCCACCGCTCCGTCCCGGCCCCCGCCCCCCCCCCCGGGTCCTCACCGCCAGATGGTCGGACGGGAAGGCGGGGGAGGGGATGAAGGAGCTCAGCTCCGCCTCGCCGGGGATGGGCACCGAGCCAACCACACGCAGCGCCGACTCCTCGTACCTGGACACCCACGGGGTAGGGGGGGATAAACTGAAACAAGAAATAAACCAGGAGAACGAACCCGGGCACACCCAACATAACTCAGTATACTTACGTGGCGCGGTACCTGCACAGCAAAGGAAACACAGCGACCGCGCGCGGGCGCGGGCGCGTGGCGGCGCGGCCGCGCTGCCGCCGGTGCAGCAGCAAAAGCTTGATGCGAACCCGCGAGATGCGAACGGTAGGGGGGGAGGAGGGGGCAGAGGGGACACCCGCTCACCCGGCGTCGGGGATCAGCAGGATGCTCCCCCGGGGGGCTACCCACATCATCAGAGGCGCTGAAACCCTAGAGAAGCTGCACAGGAAGGCGCGTGCGACGGGGATCTCCTCCCCACGGCGTAAGAAGTACGGCAGGATGTACGACAGTTGGCAATTTCCAGGGAGGCGGGGTAGGTGCTGGTGCGCATGTGGGGCACAGAGGGGAGCAGAGGTCGCTCACCAGACGTAGTCCAGGAGGGCCTTGTACCCCGACGTGTAGTTGGTGTACGGCGTCGCGAGATCGTCGGCGCTGCGCAGTACGTACGGCGCCTTGATGTCGATGCCCGTGACGGCGATGGGCTGGTGGGGGGAGGCGGCGGCGCTGTCGAAGGCGTGGCCGTCCGCCGCGAACAGCGACTCCACGGACGCAGCCGTCGCCGCCGCCGCCGCCGCCGCCGCCGCCGCCGTAGCGGCGCCATCGTCGGCCGCCGCATCCGCGGCACCACCCTTTCGCGAGGCGGCGGCGGTCGCGGCGTTGGCTGCGGCGGCGATCTGAGCCGTCCCCTGCGCCATGGCCTCCGCGTCCTCCTCCCCCTGCGCCGGGTGTCGGGGGCAGGGGGCCGCAGGCGGGCCGGGGCCGAGTGCCGTGAAGCGGAGTCAGAGGATGGTGGGCAGCAGCCGCCCGAGCGGCGGCGGCCGCTGCCCCTGTCGCCCTATGGCCCCTGCTTGGGGGGGGGATATACCGGTGCTGCGCGCGCGTTGCTCGCCACCTCCCTGACCCCTGCGGTTGTTTGCTCCCCCGTGGGTCCCCACCCCCTCTCCCTCCCTTACCCCCCCCCCCCGATACGCACCATGCCCCACTTGAAGGCGGCGCCCTGCACCCAGTCCCAGTAGTCGGAGGGCAGCTGCCCGCGACGGAGCAGCTCAATGACTCCTTTGGGGGGGGAGGGGGGAGGGGGAGGGAGGGCGGTGGAGTGGGGTCGGGGTGTGTTTGTGCGTGTGTGCTACAGTCGCGGGGTTGGGGATGGGGATGGGGATGGGCATGGGTTCCCAATCAGAGTTAGGAGGGTTGAGACACGGGTATTGCAGACCCACGCAGCGCAATGTCGCCCAGGTCCTCCTTCCCTCCACCTCCTCCTCTTCTTCCTCCTCTTCTTCCTCCTCTTCTTCCTCCTCTTCTTCCTCCTCTTCTTCCTCCTCTTCTTCCTCCTCTTCTTCCTCCTCTTCTTCCTCCTCTTCTTCCTCCTCTTCTTCCTCCTCCTCTTCTTCCTCCTCTTCTTCCTCCTCTTCTTCCTCCGCCTCCTCCTCCTGGTCCTGCTTTTCCCCAAGGGGTCTTGCCCACCCCTAGGCAGTGCGTAGCTCAATCTTGCCGCATCATGAGCTAGCCCCCCCCCTTCCAACCCCCATCCCCAGCCGGCCCCCCCCGCCCCCTCACCCGGGATGCCGTCGTTGAGGTCGCTGTTGAGGTCCCCCACGAACAGAACCGTGGGTCGGCGGCCCCGCAGCGCCCCCGCCAGCTCGGGGTCGGCGGCGCAGTGCTCTAGGAAGGCCGCCACCTCCTCCAGGATGGCGGCGGTGTGCATCGTACGGATGTGGGGGGCGTACGGATGGAAGAACAGGTGTGTGTTCACCACACACAGGCAGCCGCCTGCCCGGGGGGCGGGGGGCGGGGGCGCGGGCGTCCGCGTCACCACAACGCGGAGGCAGGGGTTGCGGGCCATTCCACCCGTTCGGTGACTTTTCGCGGTTTCGCTGTCTTGATTGGCGGGGCGTAAGGGGAGCCCGATTCCGATGGGGCTGAACGACACCGCCAATGCGAGGGGCCATCCGGTGGGGCGAGGGGTGCGGAGCTGCGTTGCCACTTTTCCCCCCTCCCATCGTCATAACACGATTACAGTACTCCCTCCCCATCCATTCCTCCACCTACCCCCCCCGTTCCACCCCGTGCACGCACCTGGCCCCTGCTCTTGCCCCTCCTGTCCCCCCGGCCCCTCCACCCCCCGGGGCGCCAGCAGCGTGGCCTGGGCGATGGTGGTGACCTGCTGCAGCGCCCGACCCAGCTCCCGACTGGCGGCCAGCAGGGGCGCGAACTGGGAGTGCAGCGCCGGCAGCGGCTCCGCGAAGGCCTCCCTCAGCCGGATGTCCCGGTGGGCCAGGGCGTTGAAGCGGGAGGTGCGCCAGAAGGTGGCGCTGCCCTCGCGCACCTTGCCCTGCTTGTTGGTGTAGTGGCCAGCGTAGCCTTGGGGAGGGAATGCAGGGAATCGGGCGTTGGGGGGGGGTCATTGGGGGCGGGGGTGGGCTGCAGGGTGCAGGGTGGGGGGTGGGGGTCAACTGAGGGTAGGGGTGGGAGGTTCAGGGAGGTGCGGGCGCGCGATTGGGGAATGGGCCCCTGCACGCAGCGGGCTTCCCCCCATGTTCTCACCTCACCTCACCCCACCCCACCCCACCCCACCCCACCTGGGCACCCCTCTCCTCCCCCTCCTCCCTCCCCCTCCCCCTCCTCCCCCCCTCCCTCTCCCCCCCTCACCCTGCAGCCCCAGGTGCAGCGACAGGAAGTCGGTGAAGGTGCGCTCGTCCACCTCCTGCAGACACATCACATCCGCCAGGTAGCCCAGCAGCTCCCGGAGGACCAGGGACCGACGGTAGCCGGGGTCCAGATTGCTGTGTGTGTGTGGGGGGGGAGGGGGCGGGGAGGGGGCCGGAGAGGGGCGGAGGGGGAGAGGGGGAATAGGAAATTGGTAGACATTTCAAAGTGCGCTGCTGCCAGAGCGACGGGAGAGGGAGGAGGGCGAGAGGAGGGCCACGTTGCGGACGGGTCAGGTCAGGTGGGGTTACCGGGTGCTCTGAGCCGCCTCCATATCGCCCGAGGAGGGGAGGGGAGGGGAGGAGTACCGAGGAGGGGAGGGGAGGTGTACCGGCGATTGGGGAGGGGGCCGGAGGGGCGGGCAGGTGCTCACTCTTTGGGGCAGTAGTTGAAGAGGACGTTCTGCGCGTAGTCGGAGCCCGCATACTGGTCCGCCAGGATGTTGTACGACAGGATCCGGAACCCGGGCGGCTGTACGGCGGTGGGCGTGTGCACGCAGCGGATGGTCGCGGAGCACCGCTCCGGGCCCCTCTGCACGGGACCTGGCGCCAGGGAGGGGAGGGGAGGGGGAGGGGAGGTGTGAAGTGTTTGGGGAGGGCCAGGGGAAGGGCCCAGGGGAAGGGTGGGTGGGGAGCAAGGTTTGGGCAATGGAGTATCATTGGAAGTGTATCAGTCAGGGGATGGAGGCCCTAGGGGGTGAGGTGCCTCGTGCAGTCACGGAGGCCTCCGCCGTGCGCCGCAGTACGGCTCTGGGCTGGATCCAGAACCTGGATCTGGTATTGATCGTCCGCGAAGTGCCACACGCGCCCACACACCCGGGCACCGTTTCCGTGACCTCGGCCATTATAAACCCAGCTCTACACGCCCCAACTCTCCTCCCCCCCCCCTTGCCCCCAAGGGCTTAGTGCTAACCGCCCGGCCAACCACCCGCCCAACCAGCCAACCACCCAGCCAACCACCCACCCGTTGTCCCCGCCATCGGCTCCCCCAGCCACAACTCCCGATCCTCCTCGCCGCCGTCGCCCGCTACTACTGCTGCCGCCCCTGGCGCCGCGGCAGGCTCCGAAGCCACCGCCACCGCCGCCGCCGCAGGTCCGCCGTCGCTCCGCTGGTTTCGGAGCGCCCCCGGGGTGCACGCCACCCTCAGCACGCTGCCCTCGTCAGCGGCCGTGGGGGTGTAGTACTGCGTGCTACAGCCCAGGTCCACCCACTCAGAGCTGCCGGGTCGCTGGGCGCTCCACCGCCACTGACAGAGCCGGGGATCAGCGTACGACAGCTACAGCCGGTGCGGAAGGTCCGGGGAGGTGTGTGTGTGTGGGGGGGTATCGGAAATTGGTGGACATTTTGGTGGACCCCCACCGTCCGGGTAGGCCCGGGTAGGCCCGGGGGGGGGGGGCACGGCGGGAGGAGGAATCGCCAGAGGCAATGGGGACACCCACGTCTTGTCTGTGTGTGTGTGTGTGTGTGTGTGTGTGTGTGTGTGTGTGTGTGTGTGTGTGTGTGTGTGTGTGTGTGTGTGTGTGTGTGTGTGCATCACGGGACAGTGGACCCACGGGGGGTCAGCGAGTAACCCGCCAGACTGGCCACCCCCCCGTGGCGTGTGTGTATGTGGCACGTGGGTATTTGGTGTGGGTGTTGGTGTGGGTGTGGTCCTGGCGTGATCGGTAGCATCAGCTTGCAAGCGATTTCCCTTAAGGCAAACCGGTGATATCACGTGTCATGGAAAGGACAAGGTACGGAGCCGCCATCACGGAGCCGGAGGACGTGCGGGGGGTCGACGGGGGTCAGGGGGTCGGGGGTGCACAGCCAGGAGGGGGGGTGGCCGCCCGCCCCGCCCTCCCGCCCGTCCCTCCCGCCCGCCCCGTACTCACCACGACAGCTCCCGCGGTGGGGTAGCCCACCATCGCCAACCGGTCGATGTACAGCTGTACGGAGATGGTTAACAGTGGGGCGCGGGGGGAAAACGGTTGGGGCGGTTGACGTCCTGGGCCCCACGAGAGGTACACGTGCTAACTACCCATTCCCCCCCCGCCCGCGCTCGGCCGCCTCCGTTGAGACGCCGGTTCAGGGCTTAGCACCCCCCCTCCCCCTCAGACCGGCCAGGGCATTGCTCCCATCTCACCCACACCTCCCAGGGCCCCGCAAAGCCCCCTCTCGTACCCCTCCCTCACTCCCCCCTCACCCTCCCCCCCCTCCCCCCCCTCCCCCACCTTATCCACGGTGGGCGGGTTGACCTCCACATCGAACCTGACCCCCGCCACCTCCAGCAGCGCCGCCCGCCGCCAGGCCTCACCGTTGGGGAGGGCGCGGTCGAGGGGCCTGGGGGCCGGACAGGAGAGGAAGGGGTGGGGGGGGCGGGGGCTGAGGCGGGGGCCCCCGGGAGCCGGAACCAGGAGCGGACACACGCAGGGGCGGGGGTTGCGGCCCCGCGGCGCCTGGCGCGGCTCAGCTACTGCTCTAGCCCCCTGGCACTGCTGCTGCAGCCCTCGCGCTGCTGCGATGATCACTGCAAGGGCCCCAGTGCGGCCGCTGTCTCAATGCTACAGCCGCTGCGTGCTGAGCTCCTCACCGGGTTCCCTCGGCGTCCTCGTACAGCACCGCCGCGGGCTCCCCCTGCTCGTCCACTGACGTGTCGGCCCCGCTGCTGGCGCCGGCGGGTGGCCCCGAGGGCTTCTTGCGCTTCTCCTTCTCTGACAGCCAACGAATCAACCAACCAACCAACCAACCAACCGGGCGGCAGGGTGGGGGACACAACAGGTCGGGACACGTCACATTGACAACATTCACATTCTTTGCCTGATGCGATATGTTTCCAATCCTCCGAACTGACCGTACCGTACTCTGAACTGATTACAGATCAGTTGAGAGTACGGTACGGTCAGTTCGTACACGGCCTTACTTGAGGGCTTGGTCATGAGGTTCTTCGCCAGCCGGGTGAGCGCCTTATCTAGGGGCTCGTCCGTGGGCCTGATGGCGGGGGGCGAGCGGGGGGGGCAAGGGGCCCCGGCGGGGGGCGAGCGGGGCGGGTTAGACCCCGAAGAGGGAGGTAAAATGGAGGTAAGAGGTGGCGGTGACCAAAGGCGCTGTCCCATCGCCCGGGGGACCCCGTGGGATGGGGGGAGGGGCAGCGTTGAGAAATTCCCCCACGATGACGACGACGATGACGACGACGACGACGACAACGACGACGACGAGGGGGGCCCCGCAGTGCGGAGTGTCCACGGCCCACCGCACTCCGTTCCGCCTGTACGGCACCTTCCGTACCGGCATCGCGTGCGCGGGGGTTCCCATGGAGACAGCGAGGAGGTCGCGGGGCCCTGCTGGTGGTGGTGGTGGTGGTGGCGGTGGCGGTGGCGGGTGGGAGAGGTCTCGACATCGGACATCCAAACGACCCAACCCGACCCGACCCGAAACCCCTTCCCCTCCCCGACAGAGTGCCCGGTCCGGTCCGCCCGCCTCCCCCCCCCCTGGACCGCCACGCGAGGAGGGCTTGCCTGTTCAGGTTACACGTCTTGGGGCCCAGACTGACCGTCACGACCAACGTGTCACCGCCGGGGGGAGCCCGGACGTACGCCTGGTATGACAGTACGGCAGTGAGCGAAGTACCGGAGATCAGGCCGGAGATCAGCGTCAACGCAGTTTGTGAGCTGACCCGTTCCAAGTAAAGTGTCCTCTTGAGGCCGCGGGGTGGTGGGGTGGGGGTGGTGATCGAACGCCCGGTGCAGGTTCGGCCGGCAGGGTGGAGTGGGGTGGGGTGGGGTGGGAACTAGGGGTGGGGTGGGGTATAAGAAATTGGTAGGCATATTCAAAGTGCTCTGCTGACACAGCAGAAGGGTGGGGCGGTCGTGCAGCAACGCCGCACCGGCCCTAGGCCCCCCATGTCGCACGTGACCTCCGACTGCGCCCCTCGTCCGTCACTCGGTCCTCCCCATGTACGGATACCACTTGTACGGAAAGAGGTACGGATCTGCGGGGCCCCGCGAGTACCGGTGACCGCGCCCTACCTTTGGCAGCGCCGCATGGGCCCCGGATCCATCGGCCTGGGCGGCCGCGGCCGACTCCAGGGAGGGAGGTGCGTCCACCTTCATGGCGGTGGTGGTGGCCTGGGTCCGGGTGCGGGTGCGGAGGCGCCCGCTGCTGCTGCTGCTGCTGCTGCTGCTGCTGCTGCTGCTGCTGCTGCTGCTACTGCCACTCCTGGTGGTGGTGGTGCTAGTGCCGCCGCTGCCTGTCCTGGTGCTGCAGCGGCTGTTCCCGCCGGGGGTATGGCTGCTGCTGGACCTGGCTACTTTGGGGCTGTGGGGTTTTGCGGGGAGGGTCGGGGTCGCTGATGTGCGGGGCAGGACGGCGCGTCGGCAGGCCGATGCAGCAGCGGGGATGGTCGCCCCCGCGACGGCCGCTCCAAAGCCCAGCGGCCCCGAAGCCGCGCGAGGTGCTACTCTCACTGTGCGCTGGGAGATCAAAGTGATTCGATGTAGCAGCCGGTAGGAGGCGTGGAGGGGACCAAGCGCGTGCATGCAGTCGTTGAGGTAGGTAGGCCGCCCGCTGGGACGTGGAACGATAAAGCGCCGATGAGAAACGAATATTGTGCTTTATTTAATTGTTCTCAATGTGCAAATAAAGCTATTTCGAATCGAACGGTGCCGATCGGGGCGACAAGTCGCAAATTAACGGCCCAGCTTCCCGCGACGGCAGCCCCAAGTCACTAAAGCTGGTGCGCGCTCTTGACGCTTGCTGTAGCGTGCGCGTAATGGGCGTCATTAGTAAGGAAAATTATGCATTTTGATTTACCAGTAATCCGCGTGTACGGCGCGTACGACGCACTTTCTGGTGACGGCCCCAAAATGCGCGGCCAAACCTTTCAACTTCACACTTGCGCTCTATTGACTTGTGAGTGAAGTGATCAACTCCGTATTACCTACTTGACCCGCTTGACTACGCCTGTTTTTCAGCGCGGTAATCGTGCATCACGCGCCATGGTCGCTGTTCCCGCCGTAGTCACCAAGACCGTCGATCGGCTTACCGCCGAATTCGACAAGCTTTCTACCACTCAGAAATATGCAGTCGGCGTTGCGGGCGGCGTGGCGTCGCTCTACCTGGTCGGCAAATTGTTCTTCAAGTCGACCGATACGTCGAAGCCGACGACATTTCAGTTGACTGGTGGATCGATTGATGCCACAAAGGTCAAGACTGAGTTCGATGCGTACTCGGACAGCTACGGCAAGAACGCGGGCGAGGGCATCGTTGATCGGTCGAAAACCGTTCACCTCGTCGACGTCTTCTACAGCCTTGTCACCGACATCTACGAGTGGGGCTGGGGTCAGTCGTTCCACTTTTCGCCCAAGCTTCCGAACAAGGACCTGCGCGCCTCGGAGGCCGCGCATGAGGCGCGCATCGCCGCGCTGCTGCGCCTCCGCCCCGGCATGAAGGCCCTGGACTGCGGCTGCGGTGTGGGTGGCCCAATGCGCACTGTGGCCTCTGTTAGCGGAGCTCACGTCACCGGCATCACCATCAACCAGTACCAAGTGGACCGCGCCAAGGCTCATAACGCGAGGGTACGCAAGCGCGGGAAGTGTAACGCCAACAAGAACCTCGTTGGCGCGAAAATGACCTGTCATATTAAACAAATAAACTAATCTCTAACCATGCACCTTTTTTTGCTTGCAGCAAGGAGTGGCGCCGCTCACCGATGTCGTCCGCGGCGACTTCCTGAACATGCCATTCAAGGAGGGCACCTTCGACGGCGCCTACGCTATTGAGGCGACTTGCCACGCCCCCAAGGTACTGGTTACAATGCTTGTGATGCTGGCGCCGCGATGTATCGTTAGTGACTGCCAAGCCACTCGCCTCATGCTTCTCCCATATCAACTTGCAACCCGCGGACTCGGCCGACTCAAACCCCCCCTTCCGCGTTGTGTGCGTTTGTGCCCTATTGATGGCTCCCGCAGCTGGAGGGCGTGTACAGTGAGATCTTCCGCGTCCTGAAGCCGGGCAGCTTCTTCGTGTCGTACGAGTGGGTCTCGACGCACAAGTACGACCCCAGCAACCCTGAGCACGTCAAGATCATTGACGAGATCAACTTCGGCAACGGTCTGCCGGTGGGTCCCACTACCAGAGTTTGGGAGTGACGTCCAGGGGTTGTGATGGTGGATATGGGTGCGCGTGTGGGTGTGGGTAGGGCTACTCTTGGGGGTGTTCCGAGTGGAAGGGCTCGCCACTTCTTAGTTGTTGACCCCGGAGGACCCCAAAATAGTCGTGAGCCGAACCTCCCTTGCCACCTCGTGAGTGACCATCCTATGGCACTGGGCGTCGACACAGCAGCCACACCCCCACCCCATCCCTCCAGAACTGTTAAGAACACTGAACTGCGCCCAGCCGTCCTCCCACCTGTGCTCGCATGCCTGAGCGGTGGACTTGGTAGGTAGCTGGCAGCCCGCATACCACCCAACAGCGTTGGGTCCGTCCCCTCCGACCGCCGTCGGCCCTCCCTGCCGTTGCAACACCCCGCAGGAGATGCGCACCTGGAAGCAAGCCGAGGACGCCGGCAAGTCCGTGGGCTTCGAGCTCGTCATGTCGCTGGACCTGGCCACCGCCTCCGTCGTGTCGGGCCCCTGGTGGGTGGCGCCTCTCCTCTCTTTGAAAGCGGCGGCGGTGGGAGGGGTCTTCGGATCGGGGGAAATCGGGGGCCGGGGGACCCCTTTCGGGCCTTGTTTCGCGGCCTTGCTCACCCGGCCCCTGCGGGTCGGGGAAGGGCCGAGCTTGGCCCCGGCCTCTATTGACGTCTTCCAGGAAATCGAGTTCGGTGTTCGGTGACAACTCCGTGGGTGGACACGTTGGGGATCAGCGGTGCGACTGTGCGCGTTTCAACAGTCAGTGCTTGATTAGGATGCCCCCGAGGGACAGCGTCCCGGCCCCGTTTTGCCTGACTTGCTGTTGAGCTTCCGGGGGCTGGGTTTCCCCTGACGGCCCTGGCCGTTTCGTTTTGTACGGCATAGGGAGGATCCTGGAGCTCTGGCCGCTGCGCGCAAGAGCACGGCCTGGTGCGAAATGCAGTTAATGTGGTGTTATGAGCCTCTTGAAAAGGACTTCGACGTTGTTGGGTGGGAGAACTCTGCCCCGGACGGGTGCAATTGAATCCGGTTCGGACGCAGTCCCGGGGCGTCGCCGTAAGGCTTTGATGCATTCTACAGGCCCGGTTGCCCGCTCTATAATCTCGTACATTGTTCCACAAGAGTGTGCAGGGATGTGTCAAGCGAGGAAGCGAAATCGGCCGACAGCATATGGCTGATATTGATGTAGCTCATCGGCGACGCCGATACCTGCCGCCGCCAAATCCTGTTTCGTGCAGGGTGCGGTGGCGTTGATCGATCTCATCTGTCACGGCTATCTCTTACCATTGACTCTTACACCTCATTGTTCGCCACCCCGATCCTTTGCGGCTGGCCAGGTACGAGCGCCTGCGCATGGGCAAGTACACCCACGCCATCAACCACGCCATGGTCACCGCCGTGGACTCCATCGGTCTGGCCCCCAAGGTGGGTGGGTGGGTTCGTCCCCGCTTGTCCGTCCAAAGGGCGGCCGTGGCCGTCGCCTAACGGCCGTGTGGTGCTGGATAGGAGTGGAGACACGAGACAGAGACGGAGGAGACGACGCGGCGGGCTGTCAACCCTTATCCCGCTGGGCATAGGCGGGGGGCACCGAGGGCTCCCCCTGCGGGCCTCTTGAGGTCCCCCCCGTGTGCCGCCCACACGGGGCGGCAGGGGACCGCAATGTGGAGGGGCGCAGTGGGCGGGAAGAGGGGGTGATGCGTCCGTGCACATCGACATGGCTGTGTGTGTGTGTGTGTGTGTGTGTGTGTGTGACACGGTGTCCCTTCCCCTGCTGCCCTGCCCACCCACCTCTACCCACCCGCCCCCTCCCCCCCCCTCGTCCTCCAGGGTCTGAAGGAGGTCCATCACATGCTGGTCGAGGTGGCCAAGAGCCTCATCCAGGGAGGGGAGACCGGCGTCTTTACCCCCATGCACCTGCTGCTATTCCGCAAGCCGGAGGCCCCGGCCAAGTAAAGCGCCCGCTGGCGGAGAGGAAGCTCCGAACTGTCGAGTAAGCTCCCGACGGCGCTGCGTCATCACAGCTGCACGTGGTAGCTTCCCTTACTGGCACCTGGGGCTCTGAGGCCCAAGCCGGGGAGCCGAGATCTCCGGAGAGCGTTGGGCGGATGTGGACGTCTGTGGTGCCTGGGACGAATTCAAGAGAGGATGATGAGGTTGCGTGCGTGGAGGGAGGGGGTTAATGCATGGGGCCATTCCTGTTGGCCCGGGTGGTAGTTTCGAGACAGATTCGGGTTCTCGTGTTATGGTAACAATGATTGAGAGCGGCCTTGTTCCGGTCGGGCGGTCGTGGTGGATTTGTTGGCATCGCAGGATAGTTAGTTCTGACTTGGTGCGTGACAGAGTTAACTTGTGCTGGCTGTGGCGGTAATCGTGGGTGCTTGTTAACGGCTTCCCCTGTGCCGATTTTGAGGTTGTTTCCCGGTGGTGCGTTCTTTGGAAGGGGATCACTGGTCGGTGTTGAGCGGGTTGCGGTGTGGAGCAGATCTCTAGACGTACACGATCCAAACCAAGCATTTTTGACGACCAAATCACTTCTGACGAGACCTGACGGCCGGCGACGGCCCAAGAATAACTCCCGACAAGGCCTTGGCGACTTGTCAGTTGCATGGATATGCGCCTTCCGTCCCTTCCAATCTTGTTGGGATAGAGATGGAAAGCCAAATGGTATGGAGGTGGTAGCGCAGTGGTGGTTGGTGATGGTGGTGGAAGGATGACGATTGATCTATTTACCCACGTGTCAGTACCCGACGAGGGAAGCTTTCCCAATGCCGGCATATTTATCTGTTGCAGGCTGGCGCCGGTGGTGGGTTGGGGAACTTCGGGGGCTGGGCGATCGGGGCTCATCGAGGGGGGTGCCACCTCCCTCCCTTCGGTCCGAAGGGCGGCGACGCGTTGACGGGGGAGTCCCGCTGTCCCCAAAGGGGTATCAGGCGACGCGGAATGAATGTGCGGCACCCGAGCCGTCCGATTTTGACGAATTCAAGAGGTTTCTGTTGGGTGTCGTCCGGCACGGACGTGCGGTCAGCAAGGTGGGGGTTCTGTGTGAGAGAGCGAGTCGTGTGAGACGTGCAGAGACGGGTTTGTGTGCACTCTTTGGTGGTGTGCTTTGTGTGGTGGTTTATGCTTGAACCTGCTCTAATCGCGCTGGTTTGGGTCTGGAGGACATTGGCGGGGGTCACCGTCATGACCGGCGGGCTACTCCCGACCGCGACCTCTACAGCACGGCAGTGTGGGTCGCTGTCGATCCCCAACCCTCGTCATCCCGGTATGTGCCGCATCCTCCGTGTAATGGATAACGCCCGCCAAACAGATGCCGTCCATAGTTGCCCATCGTCATTGCCCGGTCAAGAGCCTCTGATGTCGCTGCCCAGCCAGTTAAAGAGTCACCCTGCCCACTCGAGAAGGATTCCGGGACGAACGCAGAAACCAGCAAGACTTCCGTCCTAACATCTGGCCACAGCCACCCTCCTCCGTATACCGCCGTCGGGGTGTTCACCCCACTCCACCAACGCCGCAACCCCCCTGGAGCACATTCGCCCCGTGCTCCCTCTCCGCATCCAAGCTGCTGGGTGCGTACTGGACTCCGCCATCATGGAGTGCATTTCAGATCACAACGGACCTCAGCTGTCTCACCGCCGTGACCCACCAGAGAACGCATTACGGTATATGTTACAGTGGACCCCGCTAGGGTCATCGGTGACAGCCGCAGCTTCCTCAGCCTACACTGCAGCAACGCCACCGCGCCACCACCGTGGCGCACCGGACGGGCTCTACAAGTGCACCGAGCACCACCTCTACCTGGGAACCACCCCGGTCCTGAGGACCGGCCATGGATAGATATGGTACACCCTTCGGTGAAACAGCGCCGATGCATTCATCCTAACTTCCTGAGAGTCCGCCCCTAGGCAGCCCGATTCCGGACTGCACCAGACATACCACCTACGACGATGTCTTCCAGAAGCCTGCTCCTAACTGTCCTCCCCCCCTCATGCGCCACCCTGCTGCGTCCATTCCGTCTTCCCCGCCCGCTGTGGACGCCGCGACCGATCCTGCTCAGCCCCGCCCCCCTCAGCCCCGCTCAGCCCCGCCCCGCCCTGCTCAGCCCCGCCCCCCTCAGCCCCGCCCCCCTCAGCCCCGCCCCGCCATCGCCATCCTGGCACCTGCCCCGCCCTGCGCCTCCTGCTTTGCGCCGCTGCACCCGCTGCGCGCCAGACCCGCCCCGCCCCGTGGCCCCCGCCCCACAACCCTCGGCCCCCCCACACACACCCTCGCTCGCCCGCGCGTGTCGGACGTTCCACGAGCTCCCCCGTCACGAGCTGCTGCCCTTTGGGGGCGGCGGTGCGGCCTTGCTGCCGCTGGGGCCGCCGCCGCCGTAGGCGGACGAGCCGACGAACGCGCGGGCCGTCTGTCGTACACTGGACTTGCACTTGTAGTCGTACTGCTCCAGGCAGGGCTTGGTGCTCATCGTGCCGGTCGCCAGGCGCTGCTGCTTGAGCGCCTGGACGGTGGTCGCCACGTCGGCGCAGCTGCTCTGATCCATCTGCCAGCAGACGATGCGGTGGAGGGGGTGCGGGCGGGCAAAGAGGGGGCGGGTCCATGGGGGCAAAGAGGGGACGGGTCAAAGCCGGAAGGGGAGCTCGGGTGTTCGTAGAAAGCAAATCGCTCGCGACTGCAGTGCGGGCGATTTTGTGGCGAGGGCTGCGGGCGGCGCCCTGGTTTCGGAGAGCAGTCCAGCGGCTTACCCCTCCAGGACGGTCGGGTGGTGCAACCTAGCAACCTAGCAACCTAGCAACCTAGCAACTAGGATATGAGCAAAGCATGTACAGGCGACGCTCGGGGCTCGTTGACCGTATGCGCACCCCGCACCCAGGTGTGTGTACACTAGAGACCCGGTGCGAGACCCGCGGTTCACGAAGGCGAAGGAACAACTCTACTGTCGTACTACTGTCGTAACTGTCGTACCATCGCGCGCGGCTTGATGGATATCCTGGCGGCCCTCGTCTGCTCCACCAGCGCCGACACCGCCTTCACTTGCAGCAGCGGCGACGTCGTCAGCTTCAGCAGCTGCTCGTCCAGCACCTTGTGCGCGCCGCTGACGTCACCCGGCGGCCCGGTCGCCGCCGCGAGCTGCGCCGCCTCGATCGCGTCGACCGTCTCAAACCGCGCCGCCGTCACAAACACCACCTCAGCCGGCAACTGACCCGCGGGTCGCGGCGCCGAGCTGCGCTGCACTCGCAAGACCGCGTCGCGCGCGACGCGCTGCCCCCTCGCCACGTCCGTGTACTGCAGAGCGACCTCAACGAGCTCCGAAACCGCAACGGCGTCCGCCGCCGCCGCCGCCGCCGCAGGCGGCATCCTCAGCACCAACAGGCACTCGCGGCTCTCCTCCGCAAACATGTCATTGAAGGTGGCGCCGGTGGGTACGGCGGCGGCGCCGCCGCCGCCGGGGGCCTGCCGTGCCGTACGGCCCCGGGCGGCGCTGGTGGATGCGGTGGAGGCGGGTGAGTAGGGGGAGGCGGAGTGGAGGACACGTCCCCCGGATCTGAAGGCGGTGAGGGTGACCCCGGGTCGGGTCCGCACCTCCAGGCGGACCGATGTGGCCACCACCGCGAGGAGACCGCCCAGGGCTGCGGCGGGGAAGGAGAGGGGGAGGGCGTGGAGGGGCGCGGAGAGGGGAGAGGGGATGTCGCGACATTGGAGCCTGGTTGGCACATCAGTCAGTTACAACTGCGCTGTCTGTCGGGGGGGGGAGAGGGGGGACGGCCGCCACTCCCTTCCCCTCCGTGTTGCCCATCACACACCCGCCCACCCAAGCCCCATGCGCCAGCTACCGGGCCCCCAGACCACCACCGCCAGCATCAGCCCCACAGCCCCACCCCAGTTCCAGGCCCCCCCAACGACGCACCATCTCCGAAACCACAAGCGATGTCGTCCGTACAGCTGATGTAGTAGTACACGCCGCTCTGCGCCTCCGCCACCTGCTGCAGCAGCTCCACGCTGTGCCCCGACCCGAACCCGAACGTGTGGACCGTCACGTGCTGCCCGGTGGGGGCCTGTACGGCCTGCAGACTGGAGATGATCTCGGCGGAGGTGGAGGGACCTGGCGGGTGGGGAGGGGGCGGGGGAGGGGCCGGGAAGGGGAGGGGGAGGGGAAGGGGGAGGGGAGGGGCCGGGGGAGGGGGAGGGGCCTCGTCAAGAGGTGATTTTTCGGAGTCCGCAGGGGGCCCAGAACGAAGGCCGCGATGACATTAATTACCCTAATAGACATAGCATGGAGGAAGAGGTGTGTATGTGTGTATGTATAACAAGAAACTCACCCATAACCGCCCAGAGGTGTGTGTTATTTAAGCAGGCAGAACAGAAGTGCGTGCTATGCGAGGGACCGCCCAGAGGTGTGTGTGTGTGTGGGGGGGGGGGTTGAGGGGCCACCGGGGCATATGCCTTGCCTTGCCCGCCGACTGGGGGACACTGGCTGATTCAGGCCTACCGTTACTACGCGAAATGAAAGTGCGGGGCTTAGCGGCTGCGGTACTAGTAATCAACAAACAACCTCCTGACCGCCCATAGACCCACCATCGGTGGCCTGGCCGTCCGTAAACAGGAAACAGCTGTGCACCAACCGCGACGCATCGTCTCCGCCGGCCGCCTTGCCGCGGCCGCCCTTCTTGCCGCCGCCGCCACCTTCACGCAGCGCCACCTCTGCCTCCATCTGCTGCCGCACACCCGCCACCAGACCGTCGTACAACGCCGTACTCCCGCTCGCGTGCAGCGCCTCCACCGCGGCGTGTGCCAGCGCGCGCGAGGGCGGCGTCATCCGCAGCAGCGGCAGGTCCTCGCGCACCTCCCCCGCGTAGCTGACCAGCCCCAGGTAGTCCTGGTCTGACAGCTGGTCGATGAGGAAGTGGCAGGTCTCCCGCACCAGTCGGATGCGCTCACCGGACATGGATCCGGAGCGGTCCAATACACACGTGAGGGCCACCTGGGCTCGGTTGGGGACCTCGGGTATGGCCTGGAGGGGGGCGGGTGGGCAGGTTGGGTGGGGGTTGGGTGGGGGCGGGTTGGGGGTGGGAGTGGGGTTGGGCTTTGGGGAGGATTGGGGGGGAGTGGGGGTGGTAACAGGGGTGAGAGTGGGGTGGGGAGTTTGGGAACTCAGGATGAGGGCCGGGGAAGAGCGCCAGCCGGGGGCGAGGAAAGGTCTGCGCGGGTCGGGTCAGGTGCCGGCAATGGCTGGAGGATGTGAGGGAAGGCCGCAGCTTGAGGCCGTTTGCTGCAGTGCAGGAGAAGCGGAGGTCGATGGCCACCGCCGCCTCAGGGCCCCCACCCCCCCTGGGTGCGGTAGAAGGGTTACCCTCCTGATATCAACCGCATCCATCGCACTGCGCTACCGGACTACTGGGTACGGGTACCTTGGGACGTGATACCGCTGGTCCTTCCCGTCCCTTCCGTCCTTCCCCTATCCCTGCCCCCATCCTGGCCCCCATCCTGGCCCCCATCCCTGGCCCCTATCACCCCCCCTCACCCCGCCTCACCCCGCCACCGGCGGCTGCTCACCTTGAGACTGATTACGGCGCGGACCTCCTCCTCCAGAATGCCGTACTGCTCGTACTCGGGTACCACAGACACGGAAAGCGCGTCGGCCGCTCCCTCGCTCCCCTCCTCCTCCTCCTCCTCCCCGCTGTCCGCGGCGCCCTCCCCCGCGGGTCGCTCCAGGGGGCACCCACTGGGCTCCGCCGCTGGGCCGCGCTTCACCTTGTCGACCAGCTTCCTGACCTTGTCGCGCAGCTCGGCCGGGTCCACGTCGAGGTCGAGGTCAGATGTGGGGCCCGGGGCTTGGCGCAAGCAGCCGGTGACAGGGTCGACGGCGGGGACGGGGGGAGGGACGGGGGAAGGGGCGGGGCCAGTGGCGGCGACGGGCCCCAGTTGGAAGAGCGGGGCCAGCTCGGGCAGGGTCGCGGCCACCGCGGCGAGCAGCTCGTGGCGCCGGGTCAGTGGAAGGCGGGCGGCCTGCGAGTGGGTGGCGGGGGCGGCGGGGTCTTGGATGAGTTGTGTGGTGGGAATGAGTGGGATGGGAGGTCAAAGAGTGAGGTGGGCGGGATGGGTCGTTGTGGGGGTTAGGGGGTGGGCGCGGGGCGGACGTATCGCCACACGGGCAGCTTTTTCTTTCTCCTCCTTTTCCTCCCCCCCTTATTTCTTCCTTTCCCATGAACCGATTCAGTTTCCCTCCGTGTAGCTCTACGGGTCTTCGGCTCGTCTAGACCTTACATGGTGTGGTTAGAGGCTCTCAGGCGAGAGCCCCCACCATGTAAGATGTAACCAACTTACAACTAACACAGGAACCGTGCAACAGGAGACGAGGGTTTCTCCGTGACAAATGGTGGAGGGCAGCTCTCCAACCGGCCAGCCCTGCTCCTTTGGGTCAGAGGTCGGCCCCCCCCCGCACCCTTGACTTCACACCAGCGATGCAACACCGATGGCAAATGTATTTGCTTTTACTGTTAAGACCCCCAACCAAGTTGGTTGTGGCCAACGGTCCCTGCCGCCCATGCCCCATCCCCTCCTCCACACTTCCTTTATCGCCCCCTCGGCCGCCTCACCTCCTTGAGGATCACCGCCGCGGCTTTGGCCCGGGTGCCATAACCGGACGGGAACCTGTCATCATCATCGCCGCCCCCGCCGCGCCCGATCAAGTGGTTCAACTTGGACATGACGGTTTGGCGCGACCCCGGCCTCGCCGCCGGCACCGACTGCTGCTGCGGCTGCTGTTGTTGCGGCTGCTGTTGCTGTTGCACGGACTTGGGACGGCTGCCCCAGGGTTTGGGGAACCTGGGAAGGCTGGTCAGGATGCTCTGGGAGGTGCTGCCGCCGCCGCCGCCGCCAAGGGTGCCGTCGTCGTCGTCGCTGTCAGCAACATTGACGTTGACAACGGTGAGATTAGAGTCACCGTTACCGTTACCGTTGTCGTTACCGTTGACGGTGGCAGCTGCTGCGGCGTCCTGGGGAGCACGAGTGGACCCCGCGCGGCCGCGAATGCGGTCGAAGAAGTGCTGCATGGCTGCGGCGGTTGGAGGACTGCGACGAGCAGGCGAGAGGAAGACCTCGGGGAGGGGAGTGCGGCCCGGGGGAGAGGTGCCGTCTGGGTCCTGCAGTGGGAGAGGACAGAGAGGCGGCAGGGTGGCAGGTGTAGGTGCTGGCGGGTGCTGGCCGAGGAGGCCTGTTTGCGGAGGAGGTGCCAGTGTGGCGTTGCTGCGGTCTGGTGCGAGTTGGAATCAATATTAGGATGTGTCGGGATGTTGTCGTGACCACGATGGGACACGGGACGCGATAGGGGGCTGAAGGATTTGTGCCCACAGATGTGCCCACAGATGCTCGGAGATGTGATCGGGAGGATGAGCGAAATAACAACGTTTTTTTATGTCAAGGATTTGAACACCAAGAAGTTCATCAGTTCGACCACCTGCCCTTCGAAGGAAGTACGGTACCTGCAGAATGCGCAGCAATTCGTTCCAAATTGCGTTTTTGAGATCAGTAGTCTTGCTGCTGAAGAGCCCCCGCACAAGAAAACCGAGAGTTCTTTTATCGGCCGCTGGCGAAACCGTGAGGACGAACAGTGGCGGATGCTAAGCACGTAGGTAGTTTACTAGGAGATTACCTAGATGCCCCTTTGCAGACACTGCTAAGGTAAGATGTGCGCAAGGTGGCGTAGCAGGATTACTATCGCCAAATCTCGTCACGTAAGAGAACGTCAGCTTGTACTCGTGTATTGGGTTAAATGTAGTATGCTTCAGAAGCTGCGTTCTAAATGCACACCAACGCAGCTTCCAGCCGCGGCTCCCAGCAGGCGGTTGCCCAACAGGGCCCAACCGCCAGACGCCGGCAGCCTCCGGCAGCTCCTCGGTCCACGACTATGCACTCACGGCAAATTTCGGCTGCAAATATATTATTCTGCGCAACTGAATCGTTCCCTGCGTCGCGGTCCCGTGCCGCCCGTGAGCGCAACGGGATGCGTAATTATGTCCATCGCTATTCCTGATGTCTCTTTCAGGTACTAAATCACTATTTAGGGGTTAATGTTTTAGATTTGATTGCAAAGTTATCGACTTCGGGTGCTTTGGGTTTTGGTGGCTTTCAGTCGGGCTATTGAATACCCCTTTCGCCTTGTAGATGCCAATCCAACTATCATTTGCAATCATGTCTATAATCCTACCAATAACAATAAGTCCTGGGGATTCGCGTTCGGGCACAGTGAAAACGGCTTCCAGTAGCAACATTGGCCATTGTCCGTACACGAGGGACTCACGTTGAACTGACCCCCAGCGGTCTGTAGATTCACGCACACTACAGACTGCACCACGGATCGCACTGAAGGTCTCAATGTAACTTATAAGACGCATTGTGGGCAATGCATGTTCCTGGGTGTGAGGCGTGTATGTAGGGTTTAGGGTTTAGGGTTCACTGCGAGGTATGTGCTGCACACTTGATGTGCGGGTGGAAAACATGGTGGAAAATATGGAATTTCTGTTCCCGATTTCTGACACAACATCGATATTCCCGCTTTCTGACACAACCAACCCTGTGCGAGAGGACCCCTAGCCGCCAGGGGTGCTAGGGCTAGCGGCTAGGGCCTAGCCGCTAGGTGGCGTTGGGCTGGCGTTGAGCTAGCAGGCTAGCAGGCTAAGCTGCTATATCGGCCCTATCAGCTAGGCTAGCCGGATACCCTATACTATCGGCTAGGCTGTCAGCTAGGCTATTGGCAAGGCTATCTGATAGCCTACTAGCCAATAGGCTATCTGACAGCGTATAGGCTAGGCCTAGCCGGTTAAGCTATGGGATAGCCTATCAGATAGGGCTAGCCGCAAGGTTATTCACTAGGCTATCGGCTAGGGCGGCTGGCTTTGCCAATCAGCTATGGCAACAATAGCTGCTGTTGTACTTTGCTTCAGCCGTCAGAATGTGGCATGACAGGCAGGCATGGCAGCAGCAGGGCTCGATGGTACACAGTGTTACGACTTGTCTACGTGAACTCCCCACCACAGGAAGTGGTGTGCGGGTTTTCAGTTTGCGAAGTTGCTGCCCGAATCAAAGATGTCAGGACCGCCTCAATATGTCACAAAGCTGTAGACGACACAGACAATGGGACAGACACTGGCATTCTGTCCAGAGATTGGCGGTTCGAATCCCCGCCCCCTCACCGCCGTGTGATTAGGCGGGTCTGGCGCGGTTGCCAGGAGAGGCAATCCTGGCGCGCTGGTAACCTGGTGTAGTGGCCGGTATGGCTGCGTGACCCCTCCCCCCCGGGTGATGGAGGATGGGTGCGCAGTCCTTGGTAGGGGTTGATGAGACGAGGCGCCTACGAGCTATCTGGGCCCCTACAGCAATCAAACATCATCATAAAACAGAATATTTGGAGCTAAAGCCAGTCATCGACACATCCAGAAAAAAACAGAAGAAGGGTGCACGCTTGTGCACACAATGAGCCACTATCCAGTGGCCACCATTCAAGGCTGCAAAACCCGCGATCGGTGCTCCCGTGCGGCCGGCTCCTCGTCACATGTCCCCAGCCGCGCGCCTGGCTGCTGAGCGTGCCATGCCATGCCACGCTGACCATCCGGGTACTGACGTGGCGGTTACCTGTCTGGCCGGTTGCCTGGCGGCACCGCTGGCTGGGAGACAGGCGCAAGGGGGGCACGTGCACGTGCACGTCAGTAGTCCGAATCCATGTTCGATCTGTTACGAACTGATTTTTCGTTGGTAATACAAAGACAAGACGGCCGCCCCCCCACCCCTCTCTCACCCTCTCCCTCATCCCTCATTTTGGACATGTTTCCCAAAGTGTGGCCGTCCTTCTCCACCGTGTGTCAATGGACATGCCGTCGTCCTACATGACCCTGGTCTCCATCACTACTGGCCCGACGAGCCCGTTGATCCGTCCATCCTTGAGCTTTATTGCGCTCTCTCAAGGCCCAAGTTTGTGATGACGTCTATTGCCGTGCTCGTCGACCTCGTAATGACGGAATGACGCCATAAAACGAATATGGTACGGAATCGCGCCACAACCGCCACAAGGCACAAGCCGACGGTTCCATCTGTCCGCGCGCAAACGTTTATGAAAGAGGCAGTCATACGGTGTTCAGAAACGATGTCAAAATTCCTTATGGTTTGGGTATGGCCAAAACCGAGGCTGTAGGCACGGGTTGTCGCTTGTCGGCACACGTACGGGACAAGGCGCAGGCCGCACATACATCACCCGGCGCGCACGCGTTGTTCATCATAATTTCATATGAAAGTGACTAAGGTAACACGCGAATCTTTTTGCAAGTTGCTTTCATGCTAGCGACCGTCGCTCTCGCGTCATCTCGCCGCCTCGACGGCAGCGATCACCGAAACCCACATACAGCGCCGCGCAGCGCCGCCCAGGAAGAGCGACACGGAGAAGGCGCTGAAGACGGCGGCGGCGGTGACGGAGGTGCGCTGCCAGCCATTTCTGCAGGTGTCGTGCAGTAGTGCAGTACACTTGAGCACGCTGCTCATTAAACCCATTATTACTGAAAACGTCCTGTTCCGAACGAAGAGGCCCCCAAGTAAGTACAGTAGTACACAGCCGTCCACCTAACCTTGCGCGGGGCTGCACCGGGATTGCAGACATTATTTCCCCCGCCCTCCCCCGGCCGCCCTCGACGCCCCCTCGTTCAATTGTGCGCAACGGCCGCCGCAAAGCCACAAAGCGTAATTTCTTAACCTGCGTATGCTTTCCGATAGTCGCCTTGACCAGCAGCTGCAAGTACCCTATCGTCGACGATTCTACAGGATGCACCGGACAATAATTCCCGGACACCCTGCGCGACTTAAGTAATGTTTACAGTTTTCAGGGGTGCGCAACGATACCGGTACCCCGGCGGAGGGTCGGCATGCCGATTGCCGAAGCCGGTGTCCAAAGGAGCCCCGGTGCACACAGCCGCGGGGTGCACACAGCCGCGGGGTGCACTGTAACATAACATTATTAATACTAGTAGCCGCAGGATCCCCCCTGCCCTCGTGCGCGCAGGTGCGTGCTCCGGAATGTAAGGTACCGTTAACAGCACTAGAGCGCAACTACACTAGCAACAACGGCAACAACAGCAACCGCAATACGGTTACGGTAACGGTTACACTAAAACCGCAGCAATAACAACAGCATCAGCAGCACCAACATCAGCACCAACATCAGCAACAACAACAGCAGCAGCAGCAGCAGCAGCAGCAGCAGCAGCAGCAGCAGCAGCAACAACAAAAGCAGCAACAGGAGGCCCTCCCCGCCCGGCGGCGCTCCACACACCAGGACAACAGGCGCCGCGGTTCAACAACATCCGCTGGACTCACCCAAACCGCTCCCGATCTAAAGTCCCTGCCAAGAAACGCGTGCGCCGTACTGAATGAATGGACGTTACAGCGGATCCCAAAAAGGGATCAACGGTGTATACCAGGGCGAGCCCCAGCAGAGCCGTACTGTCCCCGAAGAGGTGCCGGTGCTGCCCATCAGGGTACAGGTCGCACGCGGCACCTCGGGGTGGGCTGGGCACCTGTCTGCATCGTACGACAGGTCTGTTCGTACAGGAAAGGACCAAAAATGGAGCGCGGGCAGGACGGCTGCCCGCCCGCCCTTCCCGAGGTCCCACGAGCTGCCGCGTGTACGGAAGCAACAGGTTGTGTGGACACATGGGTCAAGAGGTGACAGCCGAAACCTCCTCAGCCGAACAATTTAAAATGATAGAACAAGCAACATACATCCATTCCAGCACGACGACGAGCCGAAAGGGATGACCTGTGTATGTCGTGTGTTGCTTAGGCGTCCTTGGGCTTATTGTCCGCTCGTCCACGCAGCTCGTCCAGCCACGTGGCCCTCACTTGTGCTCCAGCTGCTCGTACATCTCGTCCACCTCCCGCCGGAACCGCCGCATCAGCGCCGCGCGGCGCAGCTTGAGCGTCGGTGTCAGCAGGCCGTTGTCGGGCGTGAAGGGCTCCGGAACCAGGTGTACGGCCCGTACGATCTCGAAACCGCGCAGGTGGTTGGCGCGGCCGACTTCCTGTGTGCGGTACCGATTCAGGGAGGTTGCCCGGAGCAGTGAATTCAAAGAAAATTCAATAAAAGTAAACACGGGCTCCCACGCGGAACCCCCGCCACCTGCCGATGTCACCTACCGCCCTCCGCGCATGCCCTCTTAATTTGCCCCTCCCCCGCGGGGGCCCCCCACCTGCAGCTGCTGCAGCACCGCCGCCACTACCCGCGGGCTCCGACACAGCGACCCCACCACCGTGGGCGCGTCCACTCCCGGACCGCCGCCGCCTCCGACGTCCGCCTCCGGCCCGCTTCGGCTCACGGGCATCCCCGCCTCCTCCGCCAGACGACCCGCGCCGTAAGAAGAGGACGACGACTCCGCCGCGGGAGCGGCGGCGCCGCCGCCGCCGTGCTGCTGCCGCTGCGGCTCTGCCGCTGCCGCTGCTTCCACCGGGCCCGCCGGCTCGGCGGCGGCGGCGCCGCCGCCGCCGCTCCCGCCGCCGCTGGCGGCCGCCACCGGCTTCAGGTCGACCCTGCCCGCCAGCGGCAGTATCTTGTGGCGGTGCGGCACTGCCACCGCCACCAGGCAGCTCCGGCGGCTGTCCCCAGCCACCCAGATCTGCTCCAGGGTGTCCGCCTCGCCGTACACCGACTCGAGTCGCTCGGGGCTGATGTACTCACCTGGGGGAAGCGGGTGGGGTACAGGTCGGACCCACGGGATGATCATCAGTGTGGCACATCCGTATGACGATCACGAGACCCATGGGTCGGCCGGCCGCACCCTCCACCCACCAGGCCACCACTCACCCTGGCTGAGTTTGAACATGTTCTTGATGCGGTCCACGATCTCAACGGTGCCGTCCGGCCGCAGAGCCGCGATGTCGCCGGTGCAGAACCAGCGGCCGACCCGTGGGTCGGTCCCCTCCGGTACGGGCGGGGACTCCTCCGGCGGCACGTTCCCGGGATCCGGCACCAGGGCCTCCCGCGTCAGGTCAGGTTGGCCGTAGTAGCCTTACGGTGGTGGGTAAGGGGTAAGGGGGTGGGGCTTTGTGTACTGCTGCTGTACGAGTACGAGTACGAGTACGAGTACGAGTGCGGGTAGGGTGCGGGTAGGGTGTGGCATGTTCCAGCTCGATCCGCTGCAGCTTGAGACCCAGTGGGGGTGCACACCCTGACACGATACGATACAGGATGCAGGGCCCCGCCGACCCACCGACCCACGCACCCACGCACCCACCCGTGAACATGCAGGGCCCCCTCAGCAGCAGCTCCCCCGCCGGCAGCTCGCACTGCTCCCCGCCCCCCTCCGCCAGGTAACCCATCTCGGGAACGGAGCGCAGACGGAACTCGGTGCCGGGCAGCGGAGGACCCACGGAGCCTGCGGGGGGGGGGGGCCGGGGGGACATTCGGGGCGGGCGCGGGGCGGGGTTCGCGGGGTTGAGGTTGGCGGGGTTTGGAGGTTGGGGTTGGCGGGGTCGAAAAACCGGAGGCTCTGAGGTCGCACACCCCTACGGCAACTAACAACTAGCATCGTCACCTAGTACGGCAGTGCCGTGCCACTCTCGGCCCTCCTCGAGACCCATCCCTGCAGGCTAGCGATCTCTTCACAACTCGGCATCCGACCCGCCCCCCCGCAGTCCGCGCTGCCCCCCGGCGCAAGGGCGCGTTGACGTAGCGACCCACCCGACCCAGCCGACCCCAGCCCACCCAGCTGCCGTACCGAACTGCTCCCAGCTGTACGGCTCCTGCATGAAGGACGCTGCGCAGCTCTCCGTGAGGCCGTACCCCTGCGACACGGGGCAGCCCAGAGTCACCCGGAGGAACTCCTCCACCCGACCGGACAGGGGGGCGCCGCCGCTGGTCACCAGCCTGGCCGCGGAGGGGCGGGGACAGGGAGGGGGGGGGAGGGGAGGGGAGAGGGGGGCGGAGCGTTGGGATGCCAGCTAGAGGAATGCGTATTGCGTTTCGAGGGCGACCCGTGGGCCGCTGCGGCGGCGAGGGGCAGGGTCACCGAGAGGCTATTCAGCCCCCCCAGCAAGGCAGCAATCCTTCCTCCCGACAGGCGTGTCACAGCTATGCTGTGTGTCGTCGCAGGGGTACGGCCAAAGTGGCCGGATGGGCAGCTCCGGCCCCCGGTCCACCCCATCCTCGGATACGGGGGCTGACAAGTCAAGCCGGACAACAGCCGAACCGGACTAAGAGGGTCAACGGCCCCGCCCTCCTGAATATGTCTGCCAGTTTCCTATACGCCTCCCTTCCTATATTTCTTTTAGTCCCCTCCCGCACACCTACAGTACCTGGCTACCTGCTCCCTTCCCCCCTCCGCCCTCCCCCTGCCACACCCACCTCAGCTGCCCTCCCAGCCCCCGCCGGATCCGCCCGAACACGAGGCTGTCCAGGAAGCCCAGCCCCAGCCCCGGCTCCGACCCGCGGGGCGGTGGGCCAGCGGGGATGCCGCCGCCGCCATCGCCCGCCGGCACCGCCACCTCCGGTCCCGGTCTCCCGGTCTGAGGCCGCTGTTGGGAACCTGGCCGACAGCCCTCCGCTGGCCCCGCCTGTCCAGGCTCTTGTCCCTGTCCTTGTCCTTGTCCCTGTCCCAGGCCCAGGCCTAGGCCCACCGCCGCAGCCGCACCGGGGTCGGGCCGGCCCCAGGGCAGCAGCCCGCCCAGACCCTGACAAAGCCGCAGGAGCAGCGGCGGCAGCGGCAGCCGCAGCGTCGGCGCGTCCGGCCGCGCGCCGCGCCGCAGCACCTCGAGCTTCCTGTCGTACATGGCTCCGAAGATGGTGCGGCGAAAGGAGTTGACCCGCGACAGACGGTGTTGCACCTGTGCGGATTGCATACCCAAATACGGCAGATACAGCCATGTCACAGACATTTGTGCGCATTGCATCTTAATATATTTATACGGCCACATGTTCGTATCGTATCTTCATTGGTACAGCCGCCGCGCGGCCGGCTCCTCATTGGAGCTTCGGGCGCGTGCCCGCCCACCCACGTGTCGTACCGTTTCGTACACCTTGTCGTACACTCGGGGGACTCCGATGAAGACGGAGGGTCGCAACGCGACGGCGTCCTCCGCCACTCGCGCCACGTCCCCGAACCAGTAGCCGATGCAGGCGCCCGCCGCCAGGCACGTCTCCTCCGAAACCCTGTCGTAGATGTGCGCCAGCGGCAGGTACGACAGCAAGGAATCCCCCGGGCCCACCTTCTCGCTGTAGTACTCGAGTGCCCTGGCCAGACCCGCTACAGCCGCCACCACCGCCGAGTGGGGCAGTTGCACGCCTGCGAAGATGCAAGTCGTACACGGGAGTGTACGGTGTGTATGGCTGTGCGCCGTACCCGCCGTCCTCCACCGAACCTTGTGGTAGCTTGCAACTGCGTGTACTACAGTGACAACTGCTGATGTCTTCGAGCTGTCTGGGTGACTGTAACGGTTACAGTCGCCAGCACCGTACTGCACGGCTACGATCAGATACGTACTCACCCTTCGGCTGCCCCGTCGTCCCACTTGTGTACATCAGGGTGGTTAGGTCAGTTGGTTGCGGCGGTTGCGGTGGCACGTCGCCTGCGCGGGCCCCGGCCTCCAGCAGCTCCGAAAACGACATGTACCGTACGTACGACGGTCCTTCCTGGCCGCCGCCGCCGCCGCCGTCCTTGCCAAATGGCGCGCCAAAGCTCGCGGCGCCGCTGCGACCGCTGGGCTCGGTGCCGCCGCCGGCGTCGGCGGCGGCGGCGCCGCCGCCGCCGCCGTGCCGGCGGCTGCCGTCGCCGCAGAGCACGCGCGCCAGCGCGGCCGCGCCGTCACTGGCGGTACGACTGGCGGGCTCCATGTGACCCATGGGTCGCGGTCCCCAGTGGACGAGCATCAGCAGCGGCGCCGTGACGTGCTGCAGCGCGGCTGTCGCGCTCTGAACCTTCTCCGACGCGACGAACAGGACGCGCGCGCCCGAGTGGTTGATGACAAATTGTACGGAGTCTCGTCCAAGCGTGTCGTACACTGGCACGCACACGTAGCTCATGCGGTTACAGGCCTGCGACCCGCGGGGCCCCAGAGCGGACGGACGAGAGTGGAGGCTGGACCCGAGGTCGGGGTTTCGGAGCGATTTTGGGCTACCCACGAGTTCACAACACCTAACCGGTGTATCCTTCATTCCATCTGTATCCTTGTACGGCACCAGGCCGACGGGTGCAGGCGCGCAGGGACCCGGCCGCGTCAAGGCCCCTCCCGCCGCCACTCTTGCCCCACCCACCCGCCCGCCCGCCCACCCACCCGCCCGCCCGCCCACCCGCCCACCCAATCGGCATCCACCCGCCCAACCGGCACCCACCCATCCGCCCGCCCGCCCAACCTGCAGCACCAGCATCCACTCCGGCGAGTTGACTGCGTACACCGCCACTCGGTCGCCCGCCCGCAGCCCCGCAGCCGCCAGCGCCGCCGACAGTCGACACACCTGTGGCGGCGGCGGTGGGGAGGGTGAGGTTGGGGGTATAGGAAATTGGTAGACAAATTCAAACTGCGCTGCTGCCAGAGCTACGGTTCGACTGGAAACCATTTTGTGCAGTTCTCCAAGGAGGGAGCCTCTAGGGCGGGGGAGCCTCCCGGGGGGAGGAGCCTCCCGGGGGGTAGCCTCCCGGGGGGGAGCCTCCCGGGGGGTAGCCTCCCGGGGGGGAGCCTCCCGGGGGGTAGCCTCCCGGGGGGGAGCCTCCCGGGGGGTAGCCTCCCGGGGGGGAGCCTCCCGGGGGGTAGCCTCCCGGGGGGAGCCTCCCGGGGGTAGCCTCCCGGGGGGGAGCCTCCCGGGGGTAGCCTCCCGGGGGGGAGCCTCCCGGGGGGAGCCTCCCGGGGGGTAGCCTCCCGGGGGGGAGCCTCCCGGGGGGGGGGGGAGCCTCCCGGGGGGAGCCTCCCGGGGGGGAGCCTCCCGGGGGTAGCCTCCCGGGGGGAGCCTCCCGGGGGGTAGCCTCCCGGGGGGGAGCCTCCCGGGGGGTAGCCTCCCGGGGGGGAGCCTCCCGGGGGGGAGCCTCCCGGGGGGTAGCCTCCCGGGGGGGAGCCTCCCGGGGGGGGGGGGAGCCTCCCGGGGGGGGAACGGCTGCCGCCCTGCCCGTAGGCGCGCAGGTCAGCAAGGGAGGGTTGGGTCATAAGAGGACGCCGTACATGAGATTGCCGTACGAGGGCCGTACGAGCAAGGGGTGAGATGACGACCGTCCACTCGTGCCAACCACACACGCACAACGATATGTGGTGAGACCAGCTCGCGAGCTGCTGCTGGCAGTGGAGGCCTCCTACCTGCCGCTCCGCCTCGTCGTACGACATGAAGGTGTACGGCCCCGGCTTGCCCTCCGGGCTGACCTTCCGCCAGCCCAGGCAGGGCGCCCCGCCGAAGCGCGCCACGCTGTTGCGCCAGATGTCGTAGCAGGTGGTGGCGCCGAAGGGGCCCGGCGGGAAGCCGTCCTTGCTCCAGACGTGGCGGTAGACGGGGCTGAGGGAGGGCCGGGCCCTGCCGCCCGCCCCCCTCGAGGCCCCGACGCCGGGCTCGACCTGCAAGGGGGGGCGGGGCGAAGTGCGACACGACACCAGGGGCACCGCGCGACGGCGAGTGCGTCATCAGGCCGGTACGCGGTGGTTGGGTGAAGACGCGGGGGCGGTGTGCGGGGTGAGGTGAGGACGACGGAGGTGACGACGACGGAGGTGACGACGACGGAGGTGCGATGAGGCCGGGCACTGGGGCCCGGCGGGGGGGCGAGGGGTATCGGAAGTTGCCGCCGGGGTGCACGTCGACCTCCAGGTAAGTGCGCATCAGGCCATCACCATCAGCCCATCATTACCCTCAGGGCCCGCCGGCGTGCGTCCGTTCCAAGGGTGGGCGCTAAGGCGGGCCATTCGGAGTCCCCACGGGCGGGTAGGGGGTAGCTGGGCGGGGGACTGGGGTTCGCCGGACGTACCTCGAACAGCCACTTGTAGCTCGGCCGCGGGGAGGACGGACGGGCCCCGGGGGGAGACGGAGAGGCCCCGGAGGGGGGTGCGCCTGCTGGCGTGCCGCCGCCTCCCGCCGGGTCTGTGGCTGCAGCGCCGCTACCGGGATTCGGAGCAGTGTGCTGGTCCGCGACACCTGTCGTGGCTCCCGCTCCCGTCGGGGCGGACATCTTCAAATGTGACGCAACCAACGCGCGCTGCGGATGCTGCTAATGCTGCGAATGCTGTTATGCTGCTAATGCTGTTATGCTGCTAATGCTGCTAATGCTGTTATGCTGCTAATGCTGCTATGCCGATACAGGGGATACCAAAACAACCACTGTAATTGGAAGTAAATGAATCGATACTTCGGTGTGGGTGGAGAGAGTCCTGAGGACTGTATGACTGGGAGCTGTGTGAGTGGAGGAGACGTTTGTCAAATGAGGGACAAGGACCCAAGGGTCGTTCTGACTGCGACCATTCACCTCGCCCCTCCTTGCCCGCCATCCAAGGCGAGACGGTTGCTCGATGTGTGCGGGTTAGCTTGGTTCGCTCTCTTATCGCCGCCGACGAAGGAAGTCGGAGTTCACGATAGACGGGATGGGCCGTGTCAGACACATACAACGAAGGCCCAGAGGCCCATGCATCCAGCTGCGTAGGGATTTCAGGCCTTTATTTGTAGATATCTTTTTGCGCTTTTTCGCTTGCCTTGGCAAAAAAATGTACATAGATAAATGCACCCATGCAGTGGGGCTCCGCAGTATGGTGGGTTGACCGTCGACAGCAGGATCCATTATTGAAACGTCGTCAATCTCTACTCGCCATGAGGACACGGCCTTCGCATCGGTCTGGATTAGAGCAAGCGCTGACCGGCAGCCCCCTGCAGCCGCGCGCAAAGGTTCCTTGCTGGCTCAATCGCATCGTCCGGCTTGTTTCTGTTTACCGTACTTGCTTGCTGTCACGCACGCGCACGGCTCGACGGCTGGTGCGCACGACCTTGCAATTCACAAGCGTGGAAGCTGTCCCTCTTCGGCGCCGTGGAGCTTGTTGGGTCGCCGACTCAGCCGCCGCTGGCGGTGCTGTCCTGGCACGTCCTGGCTAGGGATGAAGGGAATGCGTTATGGTGGCGAGATTCTACGATCGTATGGTTTCCCAAAAACCTTTGTCGCGTGCTCATTCTGGGATATTGTTTTTAACCCGATTACAGACGTGGCCATTGCAGGGCATCCTACGATTACCATTAAGCAACCGTCTCAAGTCTACTGTCTACTCAACATCTTTGACCTGCGAACCAGGCTCGATCGCTGATGTCCGAACACAAGAGTTTATAAGGCAGGAAAATTTCCCACGATCGCGGCAAGAAATGTGACCCGTTGGGCGAAAACACAACTGCCAACGGTGTTCGGTCGTGTCACGGGAAACAATTGCGGAATTGACGATTCAGTAACCCTGTGGCCCTTCCTTGCAACCAAAAAGGTCGATGCTTCATTACATTGCATGGCCGCTGGAACCATGAAATGACGAACGTTTTCATGTTTTTGCCTTGCCGAGGACCGCTGCGGCTTTGAAAAAATTATCCTATATTACCCATTATAATAAATATTGTTAGGATTTAAATCTGGCCTCAGCGCTTACTTTCGTAGGCCTGCAGGAAGCCTTGCGCGAGCCACACGCGAACCAGATCCGAGCTCCCGGCATTCACCAACCTTGATCACACCAAGGGATAAACGTTATAATCATTTGATCTATTTATGTCGCGCGCGACCGCCCCGCCAACCGGCGCGCTTCTGCCGGAACCAGCGGGCCTGCGGGCCCCCAGCCGAGGCCGCCGAGGGCCGCACCGCAACCCACCCATGCGACCCTTCAGCGGGCCACACGGCAGCGGGCCCCGCGGTGGCTCCTACCACTCCACCGCACCTCCCCGCCAGGCCGGGCCCAACCAGGCCGTGAGCCCAGCAGCTGCCGCCGCGGCGTCCCCTCGGCGGCCCGCGACCGCCGGCGGCGGCGGCGGCGGCAGGGTCGGTTCAGCAGTACCGTGTTACAGCGCCCGCGGATGGCCGGGGGCCCCTCAGCTGGCCTCAAGCTCCTCCCCCTCGGCCGCCGCCGCCGCCTTCCCCCGCCGCGGCGACGTCGCCGCGGCCGCGTACCTCGGGCCCAGCGGCGGCGACGCTGCCATTGGTGGGCCTTACCAGACCCATGGGTCGCCCCGCACCTTTTCCCACGTGCGGCCCCCGGCGGGGGGGCTCGGCCAGTGGCCCCACCATCACCCGCACCACCACCCCCACGGCCCCACACGCCACCCGCTCTACGGGAGTCTTGCTGCCGTACATGGGCACGCGGCCTCCCGGGAGCAGTGGATGGCCGCAGCTCGATTCAGGTGGGTGCTCTCCAGGGGGGGAGGGGGGGTTTGGGAATTGGGGGGAACGGAAGACTATGCCGTGGGGCGTCAGAACGTCGACGCCGTAGACCTGTGTGATTTTGTTGTGTGTAAAAGGAAGGTTAAACCGTTGTATGCGGGTATGGGGGTATGGGTATGGGGGTGTGGGTATGGGGGTGTGGGTATGGGGGTATGGGTATGGGGGTGTGGGTATGGGGGTGTGATTGTTTGGTGTGTATGTCGGCGCACTGTTACCACAACTGCTACAACCGGGTGGGCGTCGGCGCTGCGTCCCGTTCGCCGGTACGTGCGGTGCCCCGCAGGCTGCAGGCGGTCAAGTCGGGTGGCGGCGGCGGCGGCTCGGCCGCGGGCGGCAGCGGCGGCCAGCAGGGAGGGGGCGCCCTGCAGGTGGGCTGGGGGGGGGGCTGAGGCCGGGGGCCTGCCAAGGAGTGGGGTGCGGCCCGGTGTATCCGGGTTGGCGCCGACAGCTGGGGTTAGTAAAGGGATGGGCGCGCTTGGGGGGTCCCGGTTGAAACGGCCGCCCCATTATTGAGGTCGGCGGGGGACTGGTCGGGTTGAGGAGGGGCTGGGCGGGTGGGTGGGAGGGCGGGTGAGGGAGTTGCAGACCGGTGGGAGTGATGGCCGCGCTGACTGCCGTACAGGAGTGAGGCCAGGCGACTGGGGGTCAACCTGTGCGCCCACACACCCTCCCGCCCTCCCTCCCCTTCCCCCCCTCCCCCCCCCGCTGCCCAGGTGGGCTCCCTGGTGGAATATGAGAAGAACGACCGCGACGTGTTGGCGGTGCTGGTGGCTCCCGACGGCAAGAAGAACTGGTTCGCGGTGGACCAGGTGGGGGCTGAGGAGGGGGGGGAGGAGGGGGGGCTGAGGAGGGGGGGGAGGAGGGGGGGCTGAGGAGGGGGGGGAGGAGGGGGGGCTGAGGAGGGGGGGCTGAGGAGGGGGAAGGGGGGAAAAGGGGGGAGCCCGCTATGGGGGGCAGTGGGGGCTATAGGAAACAAGAGGACGGCGGTAGAACGGTGTGGAGGACGGGCCGCCGCCCCTCACCACTCGCCCAGCCAACACCCCCGGCTCAGCGATATGTCTCTTACCGCGTCACCGGCCTTGTGGGGGTTACTTACCCCACCCCTCTTCCCCTCCCGCCCCCTCCCCCCCTCCCCTCCCGCCCCCTCCCCCCTTGCCCCCTCTCCCCCCTCCTCCCCCTCCCCCGGTCTGTCCCCCCCCCCAGTCGGGACGGCGGCAGTCCATCACCCCCAAGCAGGTTCACCTGGTGCTGCCGGGTGGTGGCTACACGGAGGCGGATGTGGCGGCCTTCGCTGCGGAGGCGGAGGGGGCGGACTTGTCGCTGATGGAGATCGCCTGGGAGATCGCGGGTGGGGGGGGCAAGGGGGAGGGGGGGGAGGGGGGCAAGGGGGAGGGGCAAGAGGGGTTCAGATCACAGGCTACGGGTGCGGATGTCCCAACTAAGGTGAGGCGAGTCAGGGTCCCGACTGAGCTGCGGAGGGCGACCTTCGCGCCCAACCTGCTCCAACCTGCTCCAACCTGCTCCAACCTGCTCCAACCTGCTCCAACCTGCTCCAACCTGCTCCAACCTGCTCCGGCCTGTGCATGAAGGGCGCCTCACCAAGGCGCTGCTGCATTGCGGCCCCCCGCACCCGCACCCGCGCCCGTCCCGCCGCGCCGCGCAGCCGAGTCGGGCGCGCCCCTGGAGCTGAAGGAGCTTGCAAGCCTGCTGTACGACGATACGGCACCCAAGTCCCTGTACGTCACCCACCGCATGCTGCAGCGCGACACGCTGTACTTCAAACCGGTGAGGGCTCACAGCGGCACGAGGTCGAGGTCGAGGGTGGGCCAAATTGAAGAAAGATATAAACCCAAAGAACAGGCCCAGGCACACCCAGAAAAAACAGCATACTTACGCGGCGATGTACCTGCATAGCAATGGAAAACGAGAGACCGCGCGCGGGCGCGCGGCGGCGCGGCCGCGCTGCCGCCGGTGCAGTAGCAAGCAACGAGCGGACCCGACCCAACCGAGGGTGGGCGTGTGAGGGCTGTTGCGTCGACTGCGATCTCTAGGGGGGGGGGCCGCGCGCTCGCATGTTGTGGCGGCGGGAGCCGCTCTGACCCATGGGTCAGTGACACCTCCCGGGGTACCCATTAGAATGAGACCCGCGGGGTGACCGACTCAGGTTCGCAGATGCACACACACGCGGACGGCGTCGCTCCCGCTTTCGTCCTTTCCACCCCACCCCACCCCACCCCACCCCACCCCACCCCACCCCACCCCACCCCACCCCACCCCTCCAAATGCCTACAAATATGTCTACCAACTTCCTATACCCTCCTCCAAACACACATCTGAACAGGCGCCCAAGGCCGGCCCCATCGGTCCCTACCTTCCGCGCACCGCCGAGGAGGTGGCGGCGCTGCGGCGGCAGCAGGAGGCGGCGGAGGCCGCCCGCGCGGCGGCGGAGGCGTGGCGGGCGGCGGTGACGGCGGCGCGCGCCGCCAAAACCCGGGCGCAGCAGCCCAGCGCCGACGAATGGCGGTCGGGGCCCTTCGCGGACCGCATCGCCGCACTCACGGCGGTGGCCCTCGCGCCCTCCGCCGGCGGTGGCGGCGGCGGCGGCGGCCCGTCGTCGCCTTTCGGCGGCGCGGGGACCCGCGGGGCCGCCGCTGACGCGGCAGCCACGCAGCTGGCCCTGGCCTCCCTGCAGTTGGCGGGGGGTGGCAGCCGGGCGGACCCCGACGCGGCGGCGGAGCTGCTGATTGCGATCGGGGCGCTCCGCCGCCACGAGCCACTGTCGCTGCTGCGCCGGGGGTTGGCGCTCAGCACGCCGCCGGAGCACGAGCGGGCCGCGGAGGTACGACATACACACACACGCACACACGTGGGGCTGTTTAGAACCCACGTGTATGCGTGTGCCATTAGTATGTACGGACTCCGCGACCAGCCGCGTGTGTTGCTGAGTATTGCTCCCAACTCGTCCCATCTCATCCCATCTCCTCCTGCCCTCCGGCCGCAGGCGCTCCTGGCCTCCCCACCCCCCGACCCCGACGCGGCCGCCCGGGAGGACCTGACCCACCTGCCCGTGTTCACCATCGACGACGCCACCACCACCGAGGTGGACGACGGGCTGTCCCTGGAGCGGTTGCCGGGCGGCGCCGGGATCCGGATCTGGATCCACGTCGCGGACCCCACCCGCTGGATCCAGCCCGGATCCGACCTGGACGTGGCGGGCCGCGCACGCACCCGCACGCTGTACCTGCCCTGGGGCTCGCTGCCCATGTTCCCGCGGCAGCTGGCGGAGGGGCCGTTCAGCCTGCGGTCGGGCGAGGTGAGGGCGCGGTGGAAGCGAAACCCGCGCGCATATTTTGAAAACTATAAAATTCTTAAATTTTAAAATTGTAAAATTTGATATTTTTAAAAATTAACCGCGCGCCTCCTAAGCGACGCCGCGTTGGGTCTGGAGCTCTGGTCCGCGCGGGGTCTGTACCGTTGAGAGAAACGTTGAGGCCACCCTGTCCCGCCATCTGTGTTCGGTGAGAATTACCGGTGTGGCACATCAAATGCAATGGTCTTGAGACCATGCTGACACGTGGGCGCGACCGGCCACGTGCCGATGTGTCTGTCGTACTGGCAGGTGTGCGACGCCATGAGCGTGAGTGTGGTCCTGGGCAAGGACGGCTCCCCGGAGCGGCCCCGTGTCGTACCCAGTCGCGTGAGGGTGAGCCACAAGCTCACGTACGACCAGGCGGACCGGGTCCTGGCGGCGGCGGCGGCGGCGGCGGCAGCGGAGGCGGAGGCGGCAGGGGCGGGGGAAGCGGCGGGGGCGGCGGAGGCAGCGGAGGGCGCTGCTGAGGTGGCTCTGGACGCGGCGGCGGTGTCCGACCTCGTTGCGCTGCAAGAGGCGGCGGTGGCCAGGTGGGGGGGTGGGGGGGTTGGGGTGGGGTGGGGTGGGGTGGGGTGGGGTGGGGTGGGGTGGGGTGGGGTCAGGGGCATCAAGGCTTGGCTTCGGGTGGAGGTTGGAGGGGGTGCTTGGTGGGGAGGCGGGCCTTCGCAGAACGCGCATGCGTAGGCTATGTGTTATATATGTAATATGCATCGTAATATGCATCTTGGATGTGTGTGTGCGTGTGTGTGTACATGTGTGTGTTTTTATGCAGAAGGAGACTATGACAATCCGTCGCTGTATAACTCTCTGCCTCAGCCCCTCCCCGCGTCCACGAAATCCGCCGGCCTAGCCCCCTAACCCCTTCCCCCCGCACCGGGGTACCATGTATTTTGTCTTGCCTGTTTTCTGTTACGTCGTGTTCTTCCGATCTCACGTAATTCCCCTTGCGTTTGCCCTGTGCTCCCTGCCCGCCGTCGCCGCCTGCTTCCGGCCAGGTGAGTGCTGGTTGAAGGTTTCTCAGTGTAGTCCTGTAGTGCCGTGGTGGGGTTGACTCGGGTGGGGGGGTCGGGTGGGAGGTACACTCGCATGGCAGCGCAGTGTTCTCTTTTCTCCGTCAGCTTACTCCGTCAGCTTTACAGCAACTATGCTAACTTACAATCTATAAATAAGACTAAGCTCCTTTCACCTTACTATTCGACTTTTAGGTTGACGTTGGGAGCTAGGGCTCTTGTGCATTTTAACAGCCGCCAGCGTTCCGACACTTCAGCGGCCGCGTGGCCGAACTGGCATTAGGCAGATTTCTTTCGATTCGATGTTAATTACTTCAGTCACTATTTGCCAAGGCCTACAAGGTGGACGTCGTCACTTCGCTGGAGATCCTGGTACAGTCGAGTCTTTGTCGGATATTCGCTCTGGCAGCAGCGCAGTATAAATATGTCTACCAAGTTCCTACAACCCTCCCCCCGGCCCCTAACCCCCACCCCCCTCCCCCGGCCCCTAACCCCCACCCCTCTCCCCCGGCCCCTAACCCCCACCCCCCTCCCCCGGCCGCTAACCCCCACCCCCCTCCCCCCGGCCCCTAACCCCCACCCCCCTCCCCCCGGACCGCAGACGCGTCTACCGAGAGGCCCGCGGCTGCATCGAGATCCCGCTGCCGGAGGCCAAGATCCATGTGCCGTACTCGCATCTGGATCGCGCCCGCCCCGCCGTCACCATCACGCGCATCAGTCAGTGGGAGAGCGCCTCCCGGGCCCTGGTGGCGGAGATGATGATCCTGGCGGGGGAGGCGGTCGGCACCATCGGTAGGTGCCGTACAATCTCGTACATGTACAGCTCACATGAGATCTGCCCACGGGAGCGGGAGCCCGCTCATGAGGAGATTTGATCACTGGGCGGGCGAGGGGAGGGGGATCAATAACACCCGTCTGTTGCAACCCGCGGCCTGTCGACGGCCCCCTCCCGCCACATGCCTCCTCCTCCCGCCACATGCCTCCTCCTCCCGCCACATGCCTCCTCCTCCCGCCACATGCCTCCTCCTCCCCACAGGCGCCGAGGCCGCGCTGCCGCTGCCGTACCGCGGCCAAGACACGCCCGAGCTTCCCCCCGCCGCCGCCCTGGCCGCCCTCCCCGAGGGCCCCTGCCGCGGCTTCGCGCTCAAGCGCTGCATGACCCGCTCCACCGTGGGGCCGGAGCCCAGCCGCCACGCCTCCCTGGCGCTTGACGCCTACGTGCAGTTCACCTCCCCCATCCGGCGCTACGCCGACATGCTGGCGCACCACAACCTGAAGGCCTGGCTGCGGGGGGAGCCGCTGCCCTTCTCCGCGGCGGAGATCGAGGCGGCGGTGGCGGCTGCGGGCGAGGCGGGCAGGGAGCTGGGCGGCGCGGAGCGGGAGTCCGAGAACTACTGGTTGGCGGGTGAGGGTGGGGCCCGGGTGGGGTGGGGTGGGGTGGGGTGGGCCCGGGGTGGGGCCAGCGCGACGACGAGATGGGGTAGGGCAGGACGGGGAACTGGCGGGCTGTTATTGAAGGGTTTAACGGTGGACCCCGCGGGCCAGGATGGGGCGGCGCGTGCCCGGGGGGGGGGGCTTGCGTGCGGCGCGGGGTTGGGTTTCGGCTTGCCGCCCGCACCTTGCTGCCGTACTGGTTGATGGCACAGGTTAGATGGCGGGGCCCCCGGGGGGGACTCACGTGGAAAAAGCTTCGTGGTGCACGGAGGCCGGACTGTTCTTGCCGTGCGTTGCCGTACCCAACCACCAGCTTACAGCGAACATCGCGCAGGGGAGGGCGGGCCAGGTCGTCCGTCGGACGTCTTGCCGCCCTTCCGACTTGCCGCGGCCTCTCCCGCCCTCTGGCACACCGCTGCGCCCCTGGTGCTACCCCGTCCCTTGCACACCTCTCCCCGCACCTTACCACGCACTCTTCCTACCACCCACCCACCCACCCACCCACCCACCCAGCGCGCCCGCCCGCCGCACACATAACCCTACATCGCCTGTCGCGCTGCCCACCTTTCCTTCGCGGCTCAGTCCTCCTAACCACCCTAGGTACCAACCATGGCACATTGACCTTCCCCCTGCTCCTGACCCTCCCCTCCCCTTTCGGGTATTTTCATTCTTCAATTTAACCCCTCCCCTCCCCTCCCTGGCGCAGAGTACCTCCGCGTCAACTGGGGCGCCGACTACCCGGCCATGGCCCTGGGCTGGCAGCGCGAGGAGCTGCAGCTGGCGGCCTTCCTGCTGGAGCGGGAGGGGCTGGAGGTGGTGGTGCGGGTGCCGCATGGCGCCGCCTTCGCGCCCGGGGACCATTGCGTGTTGGCGCCCTCCGAGGTAAACCCCGCGACCGGGTTCTACCGGTTCTACATCGCGGGGTGGACGTCGGGGCGGGCTGTGCAGGGGGATGATGAGGAGGAGGAGGTTGAAGGGGAGGGGGAAGAGGCGGGAGGAGAGGAAGGTGAAGGGGAAGAGGGGGAGGAGGAGGAGCAGGAGCAGCAGCAGGAGGAGGGGAGGGCGGTCGCGGTGGGGACGGCGGCGTGAGGGACGCTTTGGGAGAAGGGGGGGAAGCCAAACCCCGGCGCGAACCGGGGCACACCCAGCGGTAGTGAGAATATTTTGGCGAGGTACCTGCATGACACATTGGAAACTGCGACGTGGCAAGTACGCGCGGCGGCGCGGCCGCGTTGGGGGATGCACGTGGCAGTTTGGGGCGTCGATGGTGGTATGTGCCGTACTCGTGGGTTGGGTGCCTTGGAACGGGGGAACTTGGGTGATATGGGGCGGGTGGGGCTTCGGCGCGTGGGGTTCAAGCGTTCAACGGCCCCACAAGACAAGCTCAGAGCGATGGGGTTGAAGCGAAAACTCGGGGGCTGGTGGGTTGGTGTGCGGCAGCCGTGTAGGTGGGTCGGTAGGTGGGCAGGGAGGAGAGGCGGTGGATTGGAGGTGGTGTCGAGGAGTTGGCATCTTTGCGGGCAGGCAGCACGGTGCCCCTCCCTGGTGGTCTTGGGTTGGGAGCTTGGGTTGGGTTGGGTTGGGTTGGGAGCTTGGGTTGGGTCTTAGGTTGGGACTCCCAACCCAACTTTGGAGGGGGCGGGTGGAGGTACGAGAGTTTGAGCAGTGAGCTGGCGGTGTTGGTTGGGTGCATCCAACATGGGGGGCTGCTGCATCGCGTGTACTTGGTCCCTCTTTGTCTGTCCCTGAGAGCGTGCGGTTGGTTAAGGGTCTTGATGACCGGACCCCTGGGCCCGACAAGAGCAGGCGTCCTTGCTGTGCTTCACGCGCCGTCTGGAGGCTGCCAGACAAATTTTTATTTATCATGCATGACTTCTCTACAATCTTAAATCTATAGAAGGATGGCGCGCAAAGGTGTACCTTAGGATGAGCACAGAAGCAGCGCGCAACGCACTAAAGCAAGCAATATCACACGTGCAACGGTTTGATTGAAGTGCAACTCGATTATGATATCGGTCAGAAATTCTTACTGACCACATACTGAAATTGGAAGGTCACTTCTTGACTACTAACGTTGTACGACATCATCGGAGCCAGATAACTTGCACTCCCGACGTGCAGCAGATACTTCAGAACAATGGCGATTTCACTACATCGAAGTGCGCTAGGTCGCTGCGCAGCGCCACGGCCTCAGCCTGTTCGGCGCGTGGGCCTGGTGGCTCCGCGGCAGCAGGTGTGCAAGCCATGCCGGGCTATCGAAATCGACTTCAGCGATCCTGACACGCAAATCAGCCTTGCTGGTATGGTTCTTGGTCTTGTTGCTGGACTTGGTGCGCCGATCTGGTACATCAACCGTGCGGAAAAGGACGAGGAGCGCCTGGAGGAGCTCCGTGCACTTAACCGCGCGACCTTCGCCGAGACCGGCGAATACATGAGCGAGGTAAGAACATTGCGTTATTCTCATTTCTTCTTTCATCTGCGATTTATTTGGGGTCAGCAAATGTGTGGTGGTCGTCGAGCAATGGTCGTCAGGGCTTGCGGGTGGCACTGTTTGAGTTAAGCTTGAATAAAACATTCCCATGTTCCCGATCATTCGCGACCGTGCTTGGGTATAGAAGTGAGGTCCCGTGGGGTGCGTTGCCAAACTTTCTCCCCGGTTACCCCGCGCCTCCACAGGACGAGATTTCCAAGATCCGGAAACCAAAGTGGACTGACCGCCGCGAGTGGGTCGACGACGACTAGGCGTGCCCGGTTGTGGAGGCCCCACAAGGGTCACAGTTTTGTTGTGCATGTGATTATACCTGGTGTGAAGTGCACCGCCTGCAAGGGGTCTACCGGTGCGTATTGTACCATATCTTTCGGGAGCCGCAGCCCGCCGTGGAGCGGGTCTTCAGTTTGTGGCTGGTCGGTGTAGGCTGGCGTTGCCCTGCGCAACAATGATGAACCATGGGTCGGTGTATTCCCCTACCCGGCCATAGCGCGGGTGCGTGGCATGCCGTATTGCGGGACTAGGGTTTTTTGTCTCTTCGGTGGACGGATGCAGATGCGGTGGGAAGCAAAAATCGTCGCACCTCGAATGGGCTACCGGAAGGAGAGAAGATGCCTGACGATGGGTGCAGCGACAGGTTTTTCTGCTCCCAAACCTGGCGCATCGGCAACGGCCGGCAAACGCCACATTCGACAACCTGCGTGGCCTTTGGTCGCCTCGGGTTGCTGGGTTGCTGGAAAATTGTAAATGAGTCGATGCACTATCCGGTCACAGATCCGGCCGGCCACAATCCAGTCTGACTGGGCTGAGGTCAGCGGGGCGCATGCGCCCTTGGTTGCCTTCTTGCTCAACTCCTGAAACAGCCAAGACCTTTCAATAGCAGCCGCCAGCCACTTGACCAGACGGTCAGAACTTGATCCCCCAAGACGTATTGCCGGGTCACACACACCATTCCAGGTACACGTACACACACACAGCCTCTTAGCACACACGCCGCCTGTCGCGCAGGACGCCTTGCTCCGCGCGCGGTTCAGTTCTCTTGATACACACATCTGAAGCGTACCATATATACAGTGCAGCGATACCGTATATGGCCCCTAACAACACAACAGCAGGCAGCCGCGACGCATCCGTACATCAGCATCCATCTTCTCCAACCCCACTTCTGGTGACACATAACCACACACACACACACATACACGCGCCACAAACTAACCTTCCTACCTCATCTGAAAACGACCCAACGGGCCACGTGTCATTGCGTCATCGCGGCACCTGCCCCCAAAGCTCTGCTCCAGTCGCGTCGCGTTCCTCTCCCGGCTGCCCAGCCCCCCGGACGTGCCCTGGTGCGGCCTCCCCCAGGCACCCTGCGCTTACATGCACATCCGCTTTCACCGTTTCTACAGCTCCTAAACACATTTCAGGTGGGAGGGATCAATCTGGGGACGTAGCCGTCCGCCAGCCAGCCAGCCAGTCATTGGTACCATCGAGAGGCAGCCGGCATCCTGCCTCGATACCGGTCAGATAACTAACAACTCGCCACGTCGGCCGTGTCATGCGTTGACGGGGTTACCATTCGGCTTGAGCACTTGAGAGCGAGCATTCCAAAATCATATCACCAATCATGTAAAAGACTGAGCTGCCGCGTGTGCGGCCGCGAGAGAAAGACACATACACAAACAGTGACGGTAACTGGTCTGGGTCGGGCGGTAATTTCTTCGCTACCGGTAAACGCACAGCTACGCCCACCCAGCGCCCCACAGCTCCGGCGCTGCTGCGACGCCGCTGGGGCGCAGAAGCGAAATCGACGAATGCGGCTTGGCATCGGGACTCCTTGGCTTTCCCCCTCTATCTGCACCGCGCGCCGCCCACAACCGCCAGTAACTGCACCACCACCGACCGCACTGGCATCAGGCAAAGCCAGACCATTCAGTTCCTGCCGGGATATCAGTGAGTGGGTGCCTGATCTCGCGCTCAGCATCCGTCCCTGACAGTAAACTGCCCATCAGCCAGCAAATGCCAGCCACAGTCTAACCTACCAGTACCCCACCAGCCAGCTTACCAGCCAACCTCCTGTGCAAACCCTGAGCACACTCTAGGGCATAGGCCGTTCCCACCGCCCCCTAAAGCCTGCACCACGCGATCGCCCAGCACCGCGAACCCGCGCCGAACCTCGCCCTGTCCCCACCGCCCATTGGGACCCCGGCCGAGGCAGCGCAGCTCAACACAAACGTCACCGAGGCTCTGAGGTCGGATACCAGGGAGCCCGCATGACCAGCAGCGGCAGCAGCCGCCACCCGTCCGCCTGGCCGTCAGCTGTTGGCGCCGTTTGCCGCTCCGATGCGGTCCCCCTTCCCCCCTCTGTCCCACTGTCCTCACCGCCATCCTTCCCTCCCCACAGCCCCAGTTACACACCAGTACATGGGTAACCCTATGCGTCGCCCCCCCCCCCCCGCGCTTGTCTTTGTACCACTTCCACTGCACTTCTTTGTCTTCCCCATCCATCCCCCGCCATCCACGCCATAAACCCACACACACACACACACACACCGCCCACACACCGCCGCGTCCCGCACTAATGCCCCGCACCGCACCGGTCGCGGTCCTCGTCGCCCCACAGCCGCCCGCCGACCTCCAACAGCCAAATCAACCCGTGGCTTCCCCGGCTTCCCCCGGGCCCAACCTACACGGCCTGACCGGTGCGACAGCGGCTCCCGTTCGCGGAGCGGGTCCCGGGTGGCAGCTGGCGCCGTGCGCTCCGCCTGACCCCGCGCCACCGGCGGGTAGCGGCCGGGGAGCCAACACAGCGAGGGCACCGCAACGTGCAGGCAGGCACCCGCGCCGCCCTCGAAGGTGCAGCCGCCGCCTTCTCTCCAAAAGAACGTCAGGGCGGCGGCTGCATCGCACCTCCGCTGGACAACAAGGGGGCTGGAACCGACCTGCGCGCGCACCTGACTGGAGCGCAGCGCGCGAAAGCCCCGGGGACGCGGCCGCACAACGTCCCGACCCACCTCCCCGCGCCGACCCAGCGCCGCGACTACCACTACCACACCACAACCACCACAACCACCACCACCCACCCGCCCATCCACATCACCCACACCGCAACATCGCCACCCCTCAGCACTCGTCGCCGCTGTCATCCAACAGCTCGATCGTCTCGGGTTGCTGCACCGCGCGACCGATGCCCGCCACCGCCGCCGCCGCCGCCGCCACCGCGGCCCCCAGCGCCGCCCCCGCCGACTGGCCCACACCCCCGTTCGCCGCCAGCGCAGCCCGCGCGCCCCGCAGAAACTCGCCGCCCGCCGCCGCCGCCGCCGCTCCCGGGTCGCCTGGCTGCGGCCCGCTGCGGGTGCCCTGCAGCGGCGGCGGCGGCGGCGGCGGCGGCTGCCCCGAGGTTGCGCCGCCCAAGGGGTACCTCGTCTGACCGTAGTGCTGCTGCTGCTGCTGCGGCTGCTCTTGTTGTTGGTGTTGTTGGTGTTGTTGGTGTTGATGTTGGTGCTGTTGGTGTTGATGTTGGTGCTGTTGGGGGTGTAACTGCCGGAGTTGGGCAATGGTGGGGACCTGGAGGTAGTGCGGGAGGGGCTGCTGGGGCGGGGCTTGAACCGGGTGCGTGTGGGCGTGCGGCAGCCCTCCGGGGGCCGCCGGGGGCTGCGGTTGGGGCGGTTGTGCCGCCGGGGGTGGCGGTTGGGGCGGTTGTGCCGCCGGGGGCTGGGCCCCGTACTGCCACTGGACGGGGGCCGCTGCTGGATACACGTGAGATTGAGGGTGAGGCTGGGGCTGGGGCTGGGGCTGGGATACGTATCCGAATGTCTGCGTGTGTGGAGGTTGCGGCGCAGCCTGCGGCGGCGTCGGGTGCGCCGCGGCCGCCGACGGCGCCGCCCCCACCGGCGCCGAGTAGGGTGACACGTTGGGAAGCCCAGTCGGAGGTGCGGCCCCCGGCTGGGACTCAGGCTGGCTGGGGGCCCCGGCGGCGGCCCCCGACCCCACTGCGAGCCGGATGCGGATGCCGGGCGTAGTCCCGGGCGCACGGATGCGGACGCCGGACGTAGCCGCGGGGGGCGGTCGCTGGGAGGAGCCGCCGCCGCCGCCTCCCGCGGCAGCGGCTGCAGGGGCGACGGCCGGCCCCCCTGGCGGCTGCGGGGGATGTCGGGGTCCTCCCGTGCCACTCGCGGCGTGCTGATGACCTGCCGGCGCGGCCGAGGGGTGGAGGTGCTGCGGCGGCCCGTGCCGCGGCAGCGCGCCCGCCGTCATCTGCTCCAGGTGCTGGCGCTGGGTCGCCACTACACCCGTACCTGCCGCCGCCAGCGCCGCCGCCGCCGACCCTGGCCCCGGGCCCGCCGGCTGGGTAGTCCGCCCCGCTGCCACGGACCCTTGAGGCTGCTGTGAATGATGCCGGTGTGTCGGTTGTTGTTGTTGTTGTTGGGTTTGCTGCTGCTGCTGCTGCTGTTGTTGGTGCGGTTGCTGATTCCCCGACGTGGGGGTCACCATCCGTCGAATCGACAGCGGGATCCGCAGAGGTACGGCACTGCCTCCAGCGGCAGGTGCCGCCGCCGCGGCCCCACCCGCGCCGACCCCGTTCTGCGGGGCTGTCCCCCCCGGCGCCGCCGCAGGCCGCGCGCCCGCAGCTCCGCCGCCGTTGAGGCCGCTGGTAGGATGCGCCGCCGCCGCCGGGGGCCCGGCAGCAGCTCCTCCTCCTCCCCCGTCGTCATCGTCGTCCGAGGACGCCAGGTCTATCACATCCGGAGAAGGCGGCCGCTTGCGCTTCTGGCCCGCGGCCGCCGACACCGCCGCGGCCGCGCGCCGCAGCTCCTCCTCCTCGTCCTCCTCCTCGTCGTCGTCGTCGCTCCTCCCGCCGGCGGCCCCGCCCGCGCCGCTGGCACCCGCCCCGTCCGCCCCCGGCCCCGCTCCCGCCACCAGCGGGTTGTCCTCCTCCACGCTGTAAAATCGGCCCTTCCAGCCCGCCGGTCTCCAGGAGCCGTCCGCCTCCACCTCCACCTCCATAACGGAAGGGTAGTTGGCGAGGGCCGAGATAATCCGCTGCATGTACGTGTCAATCTGGGCAGAGGGCGGAGGGAGGTCAGGTATAGGGCTGATCGTCTGCGATGCGATGCGTTGGGCTGTCCTGGGCTTCCCCCATTCGGCTGTGGCCAGTGGCCACGTAACACCCCACCCCAAGGACCGGCGGTGCGGCACTGCCGGCGTCCACCCCCACCACCTAGACACACACATCGGTATCCGTAACGTTGGGTTCCGGGTGTCATCATGTACATCCACAGTCGAGCTGGACCCATCCTCCTTTCCCGCGGCTCAGTCTTCTCCGTCACAAGCCGCCGTCATCAACATTGATCACCGGCTTCCTGTCCCGCGGCTCGGCTCTACCGATTCACCAAAACCCCGCACACACACACATGGCCCGCTAACTAATCTCATACAGACACACACACGCACCTGGGTTCGGTCGGGCGGGCTCCTTTCCTAAACACACACGCACACAGACACGCACGCGGCCCCCTTCCCCCCGCCCACGCGCAGTCTCTATACCTCCATTGCTATGCAGGTACCGCACCACGTAAGCATACTGAGTTGTGCTCGGTGTGCCCGGGTTCGTTCTTCTAGGGTTTATTTCTTTTTTCAATTTAAGTCCGTTCCTTTTCCACACATGAACCCCGCACGCGGAGGCCCCTCCGCCCACCTGCAGCGAGTGCACCGTGGTGTGCGTCATGCTGATGGGGCACTGCCACTTGCGGGTGCGGGCGGCGCTGTCCAGGAAGGCCCCCAGGTCGAAGCAGGCCAGGCCGCGGACCTCCGAGAAGCGCGCCGGGGTGTGCACCCGGGTGCCCAAGATGGGGCAGCGCAGCGACACCACGGTGGCGCCCGTCTGGACCTCGTCGTCGTCGTCGCGGGCGAGCTGCGGGGCGAGAGGGAGGGGAGGGGAGGGGAAGGGCGGGGAAGGGCGGGGAAGGGCGGGGAAGGGCGGGGTGGGGTGGGGTGCGGAAGGTTGGCTGGCTGCCTTGGGGGCGAAGCCGAGGCCGAGGCTGAGGCTGAGGCCCGCACCCCAACGTCCGATGCCCCGATGTCCCCCTTGGGGCCCGGACACGCCAAGGGCCTCTTGTCACGGTCACGCACTGCTGATCTGACAGGACGCGAAAACACATTCACGGGCGGGCTCCTCGCTAAATACGCATATAAACACACCACTGCATGAACACGCCCTTGGTAAGTGTTTGGATCGGGCGGTTCTGCCGCTCAACACCCCCTTTTGGCCCCCTCCCTTCCGCACCAGGTGCTTCACCCTGTCCACCGAGTCCCTCAGGCTCAGCTGCGGGGCCATCAGCCGGCGGACCTCCTCCGGCGACCGCCGCCGCACCAGCAGCACCAGCATCACGTACGCCGCGTTGTCCGCACACTGCATGACCAGGTTGAATCGGCCTGCGGGGCGGAGCGGGGCGGGGTACAAGACAAATTGGTAGACAGGACGGTATATTGCGCTGCTAAGTGCGTTGCAGGGGTTGAAGGAGCGCCAAGTAGCAGAAGAGAACAGGGCAACATAGCGGACTGGCGGACAGGAGGAGGGGGGCGGAAAGGCGCGGCGAATGGGGGGCGGATAAGGGGCGGGGGCCAGCTAGCGCAGGTGGGTGACAAAGCGACCCATGGGGTGTAACCCCACCGCGACGCCAGCCACCTCTTGGCCCACCTCGCCCCCTCACGGACGGCCCACGCCCCTCCCCCGCCGAACCCGTCCCCTGTCCAGCACCCGCCAACCATTCGCATCCGCCTCCGCCACCACCTACCCCCGATCTCCCTTTCCACTGCCATGCAGGTACCTCGCCACGTAAGTAGACTGAGTGTTCGAGTGTGACCGGGTCTGTTTCTGGGCCAGGCTTCGTCTTCTTCTTCTACCCCGAGCCCTACCCTGACCCCCCGCCTCCCCGGCCCAGCCCCACGGCCCCTGCCTCGATCCCCTGACCCCCCCCTCATACCCGGCGCGCCGCCGTTCCACAGCTGTCCGATGTTGGCGGGCTCGTCCCGGGCATTGGTCCCCAGCTTCTGTGTGGAGTTGCGGCTGTAAACCCGGTACTGTACGGAGTTGACCCGTAGGTCGGCGCTCAGCGGCCAGTGGAAGCGGAAGGGCACCGCGTCGTTCATCATAAGGCACGCCAGCTGCGGGGAGGAACGCCACCACCACCACCACCGCACGACATACACACCCACACCCGCACTCGGTTGGTTAAGTATCTGTCGCCGGGCTGGGTGTCAGTGCGGTTTTCAATTTGCATACCCACACCCCGGGAGGAGGGCGGGCGACCGCGACAAATCAGCCGGGGCGATAGGTGCGCTGCAGGAGCGCTGCAGCGCTCAGGAGTTTAGAGACTCGAAACTGAGTGAAGGTAGTAAGCAGGCGGTGAAGCTGTAGTGGACAGAGCACACCTTTGCAAATCCGACGAAACCCACGCAGCCAAACGGTTCCCGACCCTTCCCGAAACACTTTCACATGACGGTATCTCAAGCCGCAGCTCCGCCGTGCTTATCCCCCCCCGTACACACGCCCATTCTCCCGCCAGCGCGGGGCACACCCCACGCCCGCCCTCCTTCCTGCTCATCGCTTCACCCCGCCCACCTGCAGCTGGTGATCCGCCTGGCGGCTCTTGACCTTCTGCAGCTGCTGCTGGCTCAGATTGAACGTGCGTTCCGCGGAGCGGACAGCCTGCATGGTGCCGTTGACCTGGGGGCAGAGGGATACAGGACATAGGTAGACAAAGTGGGGGCGCAGGAAGGGATGGAAGGGGCGGCGATGGCGAAGAAGTCTCCTGTACGGCAGGCCGTGAAGCGGTATGTGCGCCCAGTGGTGGTGGGGCGGCGGTGTCGCGTGACACCCTGCAACCTCATCAGTTCTGCAGTGAGGGGCGGGGCCGCGCGCGGCACACAGTCGCCCTCTCTCTCTCCCCGGTTCTTGTCCCGCAGCTACCATGCCACCCGCCGCCGTCCTGTCCATCGCCTCTGTGTCATGGGATTCTGAGCATAGGGTTGAGCGGAACCCGCCACTGATGCTTTCGGCCGGATACCCTGAACAGGCTTTCCTCCCGCAGACAGCTTCCTCGCCGGCCCCTGCCGTTGTACGCGTATTGCGGCGCTTCGTGGAGAACACATCGGTGCCTACCCCCGACCTGACCCACGCCATAAGAACCTCCTCCGAGGCCCATTAACGAGATGCCGTTCCCGGGGCCCCTTGCCGCGGTTTGCTCTGCTCTTCTCCCGTGGGACAACACCTCGAAGGGACGGCTCCCGCCGCCCCAGAGCTTTTCCCGCTACTGCACCCGCGGCCCGTCGCCGCGGCTACCCAATCGCTGGTATGCCGCGCGCGTGCCAATGCCCACACCCGCTGGTTTGGGTCAGGTCGGGTCACAAGGGGTGCCCGAGACGATGCCCCCGCCCTGGGGGGCCAGCGCTGCTCCGGGCATGTAAGCGGCACAGCCCCGACCGACTGCTGCGCTCACCGCCGTCTGCTTCCCCGTCGACGACAGCCGCAGCGCCGGCGTGATGCCCGCGTCCTCCACCGCCCAGAACGGGTCCGCCCGTTTGGCCCTACAGAGCTCGCAGTAAAAGTCGTCGCCGCCCGCCGGCTTGCCGCCCGAAGCGTCCAGCCCCACGCAGTGGCGGTGCTGCCACACACCGCAGACCCGGCACTGCACCTGCGGCTGCCGGTCCGAGGTGGAGCCGCATGAGCAGCGAATAACGGGCGGCCCGCCGGCGGCGCCGCCGCCGGCGGCACGCTCGCGCAGAAAGGCGGTCATGGCGCCCGCCAGGAGCATGTCCGCCGTCGGCGCAGCACCGGCGGCGCCGGCGGCCGCGCCGGCGGCTTCGCCGTTGGTGTACTGTGCGGCGCCTGTCGGTGCTGACCCGCCGGCGCCGCCCCCGCGCGACTTGGTGTCGTCACCGGCTGCCGCATGCGTGTACCAGCCGTTGGCACCACCCAACGCCTGCTTGTTGTAAACGTCCTCGATGATACGCTGCGCGGCGGTGATCCGCCACATGTCGCGCGGCGGGGCGTAGCCATTGTTCACGCTGCGCAAAGGTGGGAAGGCAACAACTAGGGGGTTACGGGCGCCGGTGTTGGTTGTTCCGGGGAGCGTGTCTGTACAGCTAGCCCTGCTTACAGGCCCGCATGCGCTGGGACACGTTGGTCGGTCGCCAAAATTGACGCGTCGCACCCGCACTGTGGCGCACGGCGCCTCCTTGCCCCCGTTGGAAATGCGTGCGGGCATGCAGCGGTGCACGCCGACGGAGGAACCCTGTGCGTAGACTTCCCGATTGTACCATGCCGTCATAACCCCGCGCGCTCACAGGTTGCAGGAGTCCTCAAAGATGTCCAGCAGACGCTGCTGAAGCTCAGGCTTGTTGCCCCCTTTACGCATGCCCAAGCGCTCCAGGCATTCGTGAAGTTCCGCCTTGCGTAGTGCGAACACACGCCGCTGGCCAGGGCCGATGAGCTCGTCAGCAATCTCCCTCACTGCCCTGGGCGTAGGGGAGGTTGCGTGTGACTCACCCGTATTTCGTTGAAATCCACACCATTTGTGGCCATCAAATGATATGTACAGCTGTGCAGGCCCGAAGGCCCGATAGAAGAAGCAGTTTAACAAGCGTCCAAACGAGCAAGGTACCGCCAAGAGAAAATGTGCACCAGCACAGAAAACTGTGTCTTTCAGGAAACCGCCATATGAAGGCTTTTATGCAACATCTGTTATGGCAAGAACCTATAACCAAAGCGTTCCTCCATCAAGACGTTTGCACGCTTAGGAGTATTTCGTGTTGGTATACTGGCGATGTCAAATAAAAAATTAGTGGCGACGATCGGAACGTGTAAAACAAGGCTACAAAGGTGCATACCGGACGCAGTACGGGGCTGAATCCATGGGTCTACTTCGTAATGTAATACGCAAAACTGAACCTATATCTTGATCACGGCATAGATTTAGGTTCTGGTGGCGCTGCTGCAAGCGTGTGCCGCCACTCCTTTTCGTTACAGTCGATTGCCAGTTAGCCTGTGATGGTGGCTACCGCGTCGCTGGGCGGTCTGCAGGGCTCTTGCCCCCTTGCTGGCAGGTCGGCTCGCCGGCGAGTGGCTGGGGTGCGGGTGCGCGCACAGCTGTGGACTCCTGAGCAGTCCAGCCAGCGGCCGAAGGGCTGGGACCGCCCATGGATCCAAGCAAACTCGCAACCGATCGTGGCGCCGAGGACTGCGGAAATGCAGGGCGACCCTTTTGGGCTGCTTCTCCGGCAGCGGACGGTGTTCCTGGGCGGCGAGGTTGAGGACTTTGGGGCGGATGCCATTATCAGTCAGTTGCTGCTACTGGACTCCCAAGATCCGACGAAGGACATCAAGATGTTCATCAACTCGCCGGGTGCGCAGCATCTCTGTTTGCGGAACGTCATCGGGACACCCGGACACCGAGAAACTTTTACATGTCCTGTCTTAGGCAGCACAAATCAACCACCAATCGGGATTTGTCTCGGATATTTGGGGCCGCAGGCGGATCCGTGACTGCGGGTATGGGCATCTACGACGCGATGATGCTCTGCCGTGCGGATGTTCACACTTACTGCTTCGGGCTGGCTGCGTCGATGGGCGCTTTCCTACTTGGTGCTGGGAAGCGTGGCAAGCGGCACAGCATGCCCAACTCCCGCATCATGATTCACCAGCCTCTGGGTGGAGCCAGCGGCCAGGCCGTGGACATTGAGATCCAGGTAAGCCCAGCACCGCACACCGCAACCGTGAGGGTTATGCACCATAAGTCATGGGGCAGGGTGGTATACTGGTGGGCTATCAAAGTCACTAAGGCTTACGGTGAGGACGAGGGGATGTGTGGTGCCCAGGGGTGCCACGTCGCCGCTGTGAGAACAGGATGAGCTCATCCCGGCACGCCATTGATGGCATCATCCTCAATCATAACTTCACGAGAAAATCAATGAGCTTGGCGTTTGACAGGCATGCCTAGATAAGAGGGGCATGGGGCAGTCGGACAGCCGGCCGCGTGGCGGCCCCAGTACGGCGTACATGGGTGGCGAACCGTCAACGAGCAACATTTTTACTAAGTCAAGGGGCGAGGCCGTTGCATGGGAGTCAAGGCAGTACATGGGAACAAGATCACAACAGGCGTTTTTAAACCGACCCGCGGCTCCCGTGTTGTCGGTCTGGGGCGCGGTCTTACTGCTTGGGCAATAGGGTAAATGGAGCATGGTTCCTGTATATCGGCTGAGTCACTGCGAGCCCATGTCTTCGCATTATCTCAAAATGGTTCGGCCGTTGCTTCCTACCAACATGTGTATGGGTTTAATACGACGCCGTTGAGGCCACGGGCACTATGCCGTTCAGGGTATCACTGGCTGGTCAGGCCTCAGAACATTTGCAGCCCCTGGTGGTTGTGGCTTGCGAAGGCGCTGCTTGGATGCTTTTCATCCATCTCACTGCGTCCGCTGGAGAGCAGTCCCCGTCACTGTTGTTACGGTCCTTTGGGGAGTGTCTTGGCTGGACGCGGCTGTGGCGACAGTAGCAGGAAGTGCCCTGGCGTCTCGAGGCCGCCAGTTGACAGAGAACTGACGATCCGATCGGGGGGGCCGCGCACGGGTTCACCATGTCTTTCACAAGGCGATTTGGTTTGGTATGGCACGGCGAGCACACGGCGACGGGGGTACAATTTGGGGTCTTCAGAGCTGCCCCGGTGGGCAGCTCAGCACAGCTGAGCGTAGCGGCCATTTACCGCGCGCACTGACGCGGCCGCTGGTCCTCTTGCATCTTGGGTGGGGCATTTTGTTCGGATACAATTTGCAGCTTTCGAAGCAAGTTTAGGAGCCACTTTGAGGCTTCCGAGGGGGCGGCACCAGGTCTACGCGGCTGTGCCGTGTAGGTCATGCAGAGAGGCGCGGGGTGAATGCTGTCGTCATGTATGTCCTGCGCCTGCGAGTACCAGTCTGGTCAGCAGCAGCAGTGACAGCCTGCCTTTGTTGCCTGCTGTCGAGCGGCAACCAAGCTTAGCAACGAATGCTGGTGTACCAACACACCGCGTTCCGCGCCACAGCGCCGCCGTCGTTCGGGTTACAGGCATGCTTGCACAAGCCCTTGTTGGCAACCCACAGAGGAATGTCTCCGCTGATTGGTCAGCGGCAACCATGTGTCAGCGGCTTCAGGGCCGCCTTCGGACTGCCGCACCCCATTTGGGTCCCCCACCGCGATGCCCCGCTGGCCCCTGCGCTCCCCGGCCGCCGTACTGATGCCTGGTTGATCTTGGCGCACGTGCGCGACACGACCCACATGCCACGGCCCACTGCGGCCCGTGACCCTGCGTGTTGGCTGCCATTACTCCTTCCACGTTGCACCCATGCCCTTCATTCCCTTGCTCCCACAGGCCAAGGAAATTATGTACCACAAGGCCAACCTGAACCGCATCATGGCCGACTACACGGGCCAGCCGCTGCACAAGATCGAGGAGGACACCGACCGCGATCGGTACATGTCTCCCCTGGAGGCAAAGGAGTACGGCATCATTGACCACATTATTGGGGGCGAGGAGGCGGTGTTCAACGTTAAGGGCAGCCTCAAAAAGTTCCCGAAGGTAGGCCGGTCAAGAGCGGAGGGTGAAGGGGGTCCAGGGGTAAGGGTGTGAGGGTGAGTTTCTCTGGGTTCTGGGTGAGATCTACGGACTCACAGGTGGATTTGAGAGGGCGGGGAAGTGGCCCCGTGCATGGCAGCTGTGGATGAGGAAGTGGGCTTCGTTTACCGTGGTGGGGGCGGAGGGCGTGCATGGAGCGTGGCGAGGTTCGCAAATATCATGCGGGTCGGTCGGACGGTTGGGGGGGAAGAGGTTCCGCGTCCCTGAGGGCATGCTGGACGGGTCGACACGTGTGCCATCCGTGAAAGAGGCTGCGCGAGGACCAGGGAGATGATGGAGTGAAAGCTGATGTCCGCTTTCGTCCTCAGCTCGCGGTGCACTGTAAGTGTGCATGGAGGAAGCTGCTCCAGCTCACGTTCCTGCCCGCGGGTTGCTTTTTCCTGGGTCTCCCTTGTGACAGGTGAAGGAAGAGTTTGTGACGGACAGCGACGACTTGATCCAGCGCAACATCATGGATGGGGACCCGTTCCTGTCGGAGTCGCCGTCGTGGCGCTTCAGGAAGCCGGAGACGGAGCCGTACACGCCAAGCCAGTCCGCGGGTGCGGAGCGTTGCGTTGACGGCGTGGATCGGCAATGCCCAATCATAGGATGCCGTCGCATAATAAACATCATGCTTAGTAGTCCTTCAGCAGGAAAGGAAGTAAAGACTCAGCGGCAGGGTTTTACAGCGGCGTAGACGGCAAGGTCCCAATCTTGTCGGGGAGGCTGAGTTGCGGACTGGACAGGGCCGTCTGTGGTATAATGTACGACACTTCAGGACGCGGCTACACCGCACATTTGGTCTGGGCGCAGGGGGTAATTGTTGATTTGGGCCTTGAGCGATTTAACCATGCATGAATCACCCGCGAAGTCGGGCGCAAAGAACAGCTTAAGGAAGCGGGGACCCTGGGTTGACATCCTGGACATTCCCACAGGGTCGCCTTGGTTCCGGGTGAAGAAGGTCTCGAAGGAGGACTATAAGGAGATGCTGGAGCGGCGGGAGCAGCAGGCGCTTCCCGACGGCAAGAAGTCGGTGAAGGAGCGCATTGACGACGCCTGGTAAAGCACGGTCCAGGAGCAGCCGACCGTGGCGGCAGGGTGGGCGCAGGTGTTTTTGGGCGGTACGATGTTGCATTCGGTCCGCGGGGCGCCGCACCGTTGGGGCGTCGTTTCTTGCGAAACGGCGTGATAAATGTGACGAGCGCTGTGGCGGGCTTAACGGTGGTGGCGCAGCCGTACTCGAGTGGAGATGGCAGGCGCATTGCGGCCTGACTGACCTGCAGCAGCGCGGTTGTGGCTGCGCGGGGGCTTGTGTGTCAGAAATGTGTGGCGATATGCGATGGTATCAGAGGGTATTGTTCCCAAGTGCTATACAAACAACTCGCCTTTTGGCGGTTTTGAAACGACTTGACAAAGGGCAGTTGTCGCATTATGCTTTGCTGAAATACTGCGGCTGATCGTGTCTAGACTTTGAAGTCGTCACCAATGTAAATGAATCATTTCAGACATTTCTGATCCATGTCGTATTCGAACGGTAATATCCGCCCAGACCGCGAGACCACAACAGCACCTCCCGTGCGGGACGCTAAAATAATATAATAACATACCAAGAGGCGATCTCTTAAGACGACTTGAAGAGGTTCCGGAGTAGGATTATTCTCCAGTCCTTGGACAGCCGCGTTGGCAACTAGGTAGTCTATATCTCAGAACTTTCTGTTCATCATATTGAAAGCAACATGGCTGGTAGCGGTGGGGCCCCTGTGCAGACTGTCTCCGTTCTGGTAACTAGCATAGCCATTGTCAGCTGGTACACATCAAACATCGGCGTGCTCCTGTTAAACAAATATCTTCTCTCAAGCACTGGTTTTCACTATCCAGTCTTCCTGACTCTATGTCATATGATGGCGTCGTTATTGATCGGTCTTTTGGCGTCAATTTCGCACTTTCTGCCGCTTAAACCCATCAAATCGAAGCAGCAGGCATACAAGATTGTTGTCCTTTCAGCCGTGTTCTGCACAACGGTGGTGTTGGGCAACGTTAGCTTAAAGTTCATACCTGTGTCTTTCAATCAGGCCATTGGTAAGCATGCTTCAGCGGGAACTGTGCCATTGGTTTGGGCTGTGTAGGATTGCGTAAGGACGGGGCTCGGAACCGGGTTCGCGTGGGCAAGGGTGTCAAGGCGGGTTGCACAATTCTTTGGGCGGCGGGGTTTTCGTCGGTTGCGCAATGGGACACCGGACCAAAGGCCGCGACTGCAAAGGCATGATATGTTTTTGGAATCCCGTATTGAACGCCGTCGGGTTCGTCGGCCTTCCCCCTTTTCACTCCCCTGCACCCCTTCAGGTGCCACGACGCCCTTCTTTACGGCCATCCTCGCTTATTTGATGCAAGGCCAGACGGAGGTGCCCCTAACGTACTACTCCTTAGTACCGATCATGGGAGGTGCGTAATTGCTTTACGTTAGCGGCCACCTTGCGAGCCGCGAAGGTTTTGCCGTCATTTGAGAGCATTCAGACTGGTAACCCGCTTCTTATTACCCGTCGCCAGGTGTCATTATTGCAAGCGGCGGTGAGCCACTCTTCAACGTCATTGGCTTCACATGCTGCCTGGCCGCCACTTCCCTCCGCGCCCTGAAGTCGGTGCTCCAGTCCCTCCTCATGACCGACGCCAGCGAGAAGCTTGACCCCATGAGCCTCCTAGTATACATGTCGGGAGTGTCAGTGGCGATCCTCGTCCCTCTTGCGGTGGTCCTGGAGCCGGCAAGCTGGAACGCGGCGCTGGCCCTGGCGGAGTCTTCCTCCGGCTTTGTCTACTGGCTGCTGGGCAACAGCTGCCTGGCGTACTTCGTCAACCTCACCAACTTCCTGGTCACCAAGTACACCAGCGCGTTGACACTCCAAGTGCTCGGCAATGCCAAGGGAGTCGTGGCGGCGGCGGTCTCGGTTGCGGTCTTCAAGAACGTGGTCACAGGCCAGGGCGCGTTGGGTTATGCCATCACGGTAGCGGGCGTTTTCATGTATTCGGAGTCGAAGCGGCGGGCGAAAGCAGCGGCGGCGGCGGCCGCGCGCGACAGCGTGACCAAGTCCGGCGGCGGACAGCAGGAACGCGAACCACTGCTGGCGGGAGCGCCCAGCCCGGCGCCGGATCTATATTTTCGTGGCCCCGACCGCGTGTAGGCCGTCCCTCGCTGATCAGGATAACACGACGACGACAGCGCACCGGGCGTGCGAGGTGCCGATAGAAGCCTGCCAGGCGCAGGCTGCACGTCTGCGTGCGCTTCCTTGCGTATCGGGTTTTTCTTGTGCAGGCGCAGCGGCTGTCCGCAGGCGTTGGTGGCAGGCGGCGTGCATGCGCCAGGAGCGCCGAGCCGTACATCCCCCGGTAATGGGATTGTGGAGGTTGAAGCCGTCAGATTCAGTGGTCGGAGCTGCAGAGTGGCCACCGCTGGGCTCTGGCTCTGCCGGCCGCGCCGGCATTCCAGCATGCCCGCCCCTGCTTCAGAAGTCAGGGCGACTGCCGGCCCCCGTCCGTAGTGTATCAGATAAAGTGATGCGGGCTCTCACCCTATGACATTTACGCGCGCTTGCTGAGTCGACGTTCATTTGGCGTTGCACGCTATTCAGACTGCGGGTTGCCTTGAGTATGGGGCGTACATCATGCTGATTGCGTGTCTTGAGGTCGTTTGGATTTGCACGTGGACTGCCCAGTGGCAATGCCCATTCAGCCGCATCGCATCGCACTTCATGCGTGTAGTGCTGTCGTGTTGTGGCGATGTCGGGTATAATGGAAGCATTTGGGTTTGGTTGGAAATAACGGAAGAGTCGTGGACTCGATGTGCTGCAATGTTAGCAGTGGTTCGTGGAACGCGGCTTCAGGAAAACTCTTGGAACCGTATCGTATGTTTGGGCTGTCCATTCATGGGAAGACGTTATGATTTGGTGGTAATATAAATTTGCTTGGAATATATGTGGATAGGCCTAACCGTTATTCGTCGTTGTACAGTGCGCGGCGAGTTGGCTTCAGACCGCCCTTCGCTCCCGCAGTCTGGCTTTCTCTTCCACGTAGAAATGCTGACGCTACGTATGAGCATGGTGTACCACATCGAAGATCTCCTTATATCTGACATGTACTACATACTGCCGAAACATCCCTGGTAGAGATTGCATTAAAACCATCTAGGGAAATGTGATAGGGAGCTGAGCCTCGAGCTGCTGCCGTGTCGCCGCGTGCGCGGCAGTGTGCGGTGTGTAAGAAACGGTGTATGGTACCGAGCAGCATTCGCTGCTGCGGGCTCACAACTTGTTCACATGCTGCCCGCCAGGAGCCCGAGCCCGCTCCGCTCGTTGGGCCTTCATAACCGGCTGGCAGTGGCTGGTTTCCCAGGTATCGCATCGGGCTGGGGGGATTAACGGGTGGTTCAGCGGACGGTGATCAGGAGGACGTCGTTAACGTTGCGTGTTTAAGGTTACTACTCGCGTCCCGGTGGTTCACGACGCGGTTTGCAAGGCGTTGTGGTTGCAGTTTGCATGAACCCGTCGAGCCACAACAGCGGAAAACGCTTGCCGCAAAGTGCTCCCCCCGCTGCATGGCAACACAAACAATTCAACTGCAACGACTGCGTGAAGCTCACAACTTGATACCGGCGTAGGAGGTGCATAGGCATGAACTCAAAGGACAGCAACGAAGGTATCACAAAGAGAGAGCTGTTGCGGAGGAGCGGACCACGCAACTCCCGAGCGGTCAAGATGCCGTCCAGAACCGACTGCGTGCGCGGGCTTCGCGAACCGCAGGAGATAACATTATGAGTGCACACATTCCCAAAATTTTGATACGTGCTCCCGATGTAGCGGATTTTGTCCGGGAAGCTTCGAGCGGTCAAGATGCCGAGTGCGGGCTTCGCGGGCAGCAGGAGATGACAATGCTCAATATGAGATTTTCAAAGTCAATCACATTACCCTACAGTTGCGTCATTGACGCATGAGTGACGGAACACTTTGGGTCCTGTCAACCACTTAAAATTTCCCTTTTGGACGTGCCTGCCCGCTGCCATAAGCTTGCGGATACAACTTCTCATGTATAAAAGGTAAACTGGAGACAATTGGGACACTCCTGGTGCGGCGCGCTATGGTGCCTAACTTCGTAACCTCGGTCAACTGCTTGGCTCAATCGGTCAGTCTGGTTCGGGAACCCAACGTCGTTGTGCCTCCTGATAACCTCACAATTTCTGTGAGTAGGTATGCAGCGGAGATAACCTTTGTAGGCGCGATGGTTTCTTTCCACGACATTATGTAGGACGAGCACCGCTAGGCTACCTGCACAAAATCTGGCTTAGAGCCAGCTTTAGGCTGTTGATCGTAGCCTTGCCTAACTTGTGATAATCCTCCTTGATAGGACAGGCCGATCGACGTGGCCCAGCCCCGACGTGACTGTTCGTGACCGTCCGTGTAGAACTGCGCCAACAGCACATCCCTGAGTATGTGTAAGCAACCAGCCATGATAATGATGAGGTAAGATGAATGTTTGGACTAGTGTGGTTGGTTACGCCTCAACAGCTATGACGACCCGTGGAGCATAGGAAAGTCCCCGACGACCGCTTCACTGTAGTCGCGACGTGGCAGCCGCCCAAAGGACTGGACAGACAGATAATTGGGGCCATAGCGCGATAGCGGGCTGGTGCCACATCTCGCAAGTCGCAGTTGGGACTTGATGGTTTGTGGGCGACAGTCGACATCTACATGTGCTTCTCCTCCATACAGTTTCTTTTCATCGACGAAAATGAGGATTTTTCAGTTTTTGTTTGGTTATTTTCTGATTAGAGTTACCCTATCTGACTAGAGTCACCCGCTATCTTGAACGTAGGGTCGCTGGAGAGCCCGTCACGTCATCAGCTGCTGAGGTCAACCTCGCGCTAACGGAGCTCACAGCGAAAAAGCAAGAATGGGCAACGCTTCCATTGCACAGGAAGATTGCTCTCCTGGACGTAAGGCGCGCGTCGTTGAACTGTTGGAAACCGAGTATCCCGAGCGCGCATGCTTGCCCCAAGGACCAACCCTTCCGCCACAATCTGATCCCATCAGGCAATCCTGCTGCGCATGACGGACAAGATGGTCTCCTGGGGCCGCGCGGGTGCAGAGGTCAAGGCCTGCACCGAGGAGGTGCGTCAGACGAGCCCACAATGCCCTCTTCACCCTCGCTATGCCCGATGCCTGTCTCCTCGCCGACATCTATGTTCCTGTCCTACGCCGCTCGACTTCAGGCAATTGTCGTGGGTGAGATGATGGGCGCGGTGGCCGTCCCCAGCGTCTACATCCAGAAGCTGCTGCATACCCTGCGGGCGCTCGCAGCCACCGGCAGGGCCCCGCAGCTTCCCGTGCGGACCCACGACAACGGCCAGGTCGCTGCGGAGGTGGGTGACCGGCGATGCGACCCGAGGGATGAGCTCCCGAAGAAGGACGACGCGCGTGGAATTGGGTCATTCGTGGAGCTTGCGTCCTGGGTCGTACCATGTGTGTGGATTCGGGTTGGATCCGGGCTGTAGGCCCCAGCGCGGAGGCCAAAGAGCTGCATCTGCATTCAGCGAGCAAGGGGGCCCGTCTGCAGGTCGGCCGGGGCCGTACGCATTCCGAATTACCGCGGGCCGGTTCCTGTCGGGCATGGTTTCCCGCCTTGTACGGCAACGTGTGATGCCGCACGATGAGGGCTCGCGGAAGGTGGAAGGCGCAGGTCAGCGGCCGTTCCGGACCGGGGGATCATACACATACATCAGCAGCGTGGGGGCTCGCCTTCCGAGATGCGTGCAGATGCCGTACACCCCCTGGGGCGAGGGGTCACCGGACGCCCACATATTCCTGACCCGTGCGCTCGCTCGAGCGAGCAGGTCTTCCCGCTGAGCTGGGCCGACCGACACAACGTGCTACAGCCGGGCGCCACGGCAGAGCTGGTGCTACAGCCGGGAATCGAGCGCGTCAAGCTGGCGGACATGTACGACAGCAAGGGCCGGGTGCATGCCGGCAAGGGTGGCCTCTGCGCGGTGCTCGGCGCCGGGAACCACGTGAGGCAGCGGCGGGCTGGGGCCGGGGGGGGGACGGGGCAGATGAACGTGGGTTTTGGTACGGACATATGTCGTACCGAGGGCGATGAGGGACGTGGTGGGAGAGCCCGGACGTAGTCGAAAAATTCGGAGGGAAGCGGACGGGTTCCTCAGCTGGCCGCCGGTCGCCCGGAGATTCAAAGGTGGGGGAGGGGACCGCTGGCCAGGAGTCCAGGACGGGGGCTCGGGACATCGGTGCCTGCATGCCCCGGCAGGATCGCCCCGCCCGCCCCGGCAGCTGACTCCCGCACTCCGACAACGGGGGGAGGTCTGGGTAGGCCATATGCGTCTGGGCGGCACTGCTGTGCCCACCCACCCACCCACCCACCCACAAACCCACGCACGCTCCCTCCCGCTGGTGGAGTGCAGGGCTTCCTGACGGTCAAGGACGTGCTCGTGAGTCTGTTCGAGAGGGGCCAGGTGGTGGCGGTGAAGCCCCACCCGCAGTGGTTCAAGTGGCACCACATCGCGGACTATGTGCTGCAGCCGCTCATCCAGGTGCAACAGAGCCGGGGGAGTGGCCCGGAGATGGGGCGGGGGCGGCGGGTTGCCCAACAAGAGGCGGGAGGTTGATCGGAGGCAGCCGGTTGACGTCCGTAGGGTGGGCCGCAGTGGAGGCTGTGGGGTGTGGGCCTCGAGGGACAGGCTGGGGCGCGGCACGGCGCGGGGGAGCCGCCCGCGCCTGCCCTCCCATACCCCACAGCAATTCCAGGTTGGGTGACCGCAGCCATGCCGTGTGGCGGCGCGTGGTTTCCATTCCACGGCATTCCGGTAGTTTAAATCATCCCTCTCCGCTTGGTTGTCTGGCTGACGGACGGACGGACGGACGGACGGGCATGCCAGGTGTCTAGAGCCGTAGCACCGGCCGCGGTCGGGGTCCGGGTCCTGGTCCAGGCGGGAGGCCCCGCCGTCCTGCACCAGAAGTGCCGCCTTTGGGGGCACTCACTCACTCGGCCCTCCACTGCTGCTATAGGGCCCACCTCCGCGCCCGCCCCCCCACCCGCCCCAACCAACCCGCGTCCGGCCAGGCGGGCTACGTCCGCTCCCTGTACCTGGAGGGAGTGGAGGCCGCCCGGCAGCTGCTCTACCACCCGATGGTGGACTGCGTGCACCTGACGGGTGGGTGGGAGCTGGGAGGGGTGTAGGACATGGGTGTGATTTATTTTGAATGAATGAATGTTACAGCGGACCCCAACGGGATCATCATTTATTTATCATGGTGCCGGGATGGGAGTGGGGGTTGGCACGTGGGTGTGGCTACGGAGGTGAGGTGGGCTGTTCGGGCAGCGGCGCTGGACCTCCCGAGCTGCTGAGGCGTCGTTGCCGTCGCGCCGAATGGTGGGAGGGGGTAGGGTTGCCCCCTCTCGTGGGTCCGTGATGGGGGCGGGAAGAGAGAGCCGGTTGGCCGCTCCGATGGGCGGCGGTGGTAAGGGGGGCAGCGGCGCGCCTGATTCCCTTTCGAGTGCGTGACGGCCCTATCAGGACGAGGACGGGATGGTGGTAAAGGAAGGGGCGCACTGGCGGGCCGGGGGGAATGGGAGGTGGCCCGAGGGCGGGACGGGTGCCGCGGCCCCGGCCCCGGCCTCGGCCCCGGCCGCAGCGCGGTGGGGATCCGGGTTCCGGGTGGGGGTCGCTGTGGGCCCTCTGGCTGGTACCTTGGCTCGTAGCCAGGTACGGCATGCACTAGTCATTGGATTGAATAAAGATTTTTTAATCAGGGATGGAGATATAACTTTGGATACTGGGTTGATAACAGTTTCCGGGATATTTGGGGAAATTACGGTATCACCGAGGAGCACGGCTCGGCCTCGCCAACCCCCGTCGACACCACCCAACCCCCCGGCAGGCGGCACCGCCACCCACGACGCCATCGTGTGGGGTCCCACCCCGGAGGAGCGCGCGCGGCGCCTGGCGGCCAACGACCCCCTGCTCAAGGTGAGGTGCGGCGGGGAGAGGCAGGGAGGCAGGACCCTGGAAGGACGGGAGCAGGACGCGGGAGCAGTACGGGAGCAGCGCGGGGGAACAGCAGACCGAGCGCGCAGCCCAGTGATCCGACAGATTATCCGGCGACCGGCAGCTGTCGGCGTCGTAACCGCTTACGCAACAAGCCGCACAGGCAACCTGGTTTCCCTTTCCCGAACCCACTCATTACACCTGCGCGTACGTAGTTACCTTGTATTTAGTGAAGGTAGCGTGCACACCCCACTGCGTTCCCCGGCCCCCCGCCCCGACCCCGCGCCCCACCTTTGCTCTGGCAACAGCGCAGGTTTTTCAAACATGTCTACCCATTTCGTATACCCACCCACCCACCCACTCCCCCACCCATGCCTACCCCACACCCGCCCGCCTGCAGGTCCCCATCACGAGCGAGCTGGGCTGCATCTCGCCCTTCATTGTGGCCGGCTGGGACTTCACGCCCTCTCAGCTGCGGGCCCAGGCGGAGAACCTGGCCACAGCAGCCTTCAACAACTGCGGCTGCAACTGCAACGCCGCCAAGGTGCTGGTGCTGCCCGGCGACTGGCCCCGGGCGGCCGCCTTCCTGGAGACGTTCCGGGCGCTGCTGAGGGAGATGCCGCGGGACCCGCCCTTCTACCCGGGTATCCACGAGCGGTGCGTCGTGCGGCGCACTGCGCGGGTGTCGCGCGCGCGCGGGGCCGTCCTGCCCTCTGATTGTCTGATACCCCACAGGATGCGTCGGCGGCGCCGGGGGTCCGGCGAGGCGCTTGGACGGGTGGCTGCGGAGGAGGAAAAGGGGGGGTTTTGAAGACGAGCAGGGTTGAGGGACCGTGAAGGCCGGGAGGGTTGACTAAACCACCCGGCGGGTGGGTGGATGTACGGAGAAGGGGCTGCTGCTGCTGCCGCCGGTGCTGCTGCTGCCTGGTGCTGGTGCCAGCTTGACCGTGGAATAGACCGCGCCGGAAACACCACAAGAGGAGAGGGTGCGTTTGACGCCGAACGCGAGGCACTTCTGACCGCCCAGTGCGCGCCGTGGATGTGCTCCAAGCCTCCCCAATCCGGGTCGCCCAGCTCCGCGCTCCGGGCTCGACCCTCCACAACCCGTCCCTCAGCTACCGCGCCTTCAAGGAGCGCTACCCCCACTCGGAGGCGATTGAGGGCCCCAGGCGCGCGGCCTGCCGCGATGTGGGACCGTACCTGCCGTACCTGATCAACCACATGGACGAGCTGCCAGCCGACCCCAAGTCCGAGTACGCCTTCAATGTGGGGGGGGTCCGGGGTTGGGGGGCCGGGGCGCCGGAGGGTCTGAACGCGAGACGGCCGCCTTCCCCCGAATTGTGTTTCGCTGGACCGGCTGCCGTGTTCAAGAGGGATCTGCATACCTTCCAGGACGCATGTCGAGGGCGTTGCAGGCTGCGGCACGTGCCGAGGGACGTCCGGTGTCAGGGTGGGGAGGCCAAGGGGCGGTCGGGTGCCGCTTCGCCACTGCCCGTGAAGTGGAGCTTTGGGGGCACCAGCTCCTAACCAACCAAACAAATACTGGGAGAACACACACACATACACGGCTTCCATCCTCCCATCCCTCCCTGACCCCCCACCCCCACCCCAAAAAAACAGGTGGAGCCGTTCGCGCCGGTGCTGACGGTGGTGCGGCTGCCCACCCGGGGGCCGCAGCAGTTTCTGGAGGCCGCCGTCCGCTTCTCCAACGAGGCCCTGTGGGGCACCCTGTCGTGCACCCTGGTGGTGCACCCCGGGCTGCAGCAGGCGCATCCGCAGGAGGTCCAGAAGGTGGGGAGGGTTCAGGGAGGGTTCAGGGAGGGGAAGGGGGAGGGAGGGGGATAGGGATCTGCTTCTCTTCAGAGGGGACGGGCTCAAACGGGGCAGTGTTGGGGCGGCAAAGTGAGGCGGGGCCTACCGCAGGGGCGGTGTAAGTGTGTGTAAAAAAATAAGCCGCGAGAAGCGAAGTCCAGCGGAAATGGCGACACAGTCGACGGTTCGTGTGTGTGTGTGTGTGTGTGTGTGTGTGTGTGTGTGTGTGTGTGTGTGTGTGTGTGTGTGTGTGCAGAGTGGGACCCAGCGGGGGCTGGGGTGTGGTCTGTTCGGGGCGTAGTGGGCGAGGCAAGAGGGGAATGGAAGGGTCGCCCCGGTGCTCCTCCCTCGGGTTGGGTGGGGTGGGGTTGAGGAGGGATCAGGGCGACGTATCATGGGGCTAGCGGCGGGTCATCATCCGGGCGTGGCGTGGCGGTTCCAACGAACGGTCCGAACCGGGTGTCACATATGATCGGGAGAGGGAAGGCGTCGCTGCATCTCACCAGCCCGCATGCCCTGGAGCTATAACCTGTTGCTGCTGCTGCTGCTGCTGTGCCCCCCCCACCCATCCTTTCGCATACCGCGCTTCCCTCTCGTTCCTCACTGCGCCTGTACCGCTGCATCGGCGCCGCTGCCCCCGGTCCCCGCCCCCGTCAGGCCGTCGACGGCCTGCGGTACGGCGTCGTGGCCGTCAACGTCTGGTCCGCCGCCAGCTTCATAGTGGGTCCCTGCACCTGGGGGGCCTTCGCGGGCGACCAGACCATCCGGGACGTGGGCTCGGGGCTGGGGCTGATGGGCAACGCCTTCCTGGTGGAGGGCATCGAAAAGGCCGTGTACAGGACGCCCATCGAGGGGATGGCCATCCCCAAGCCGCCGCACCTGCAGCCCATGCCCATGGCGGTGACGCGGGCGGTTGCGGGCTACCTGTCGGCGGGCTGGTGGGGCGTGCTCAAGTCGATGTGGGCACGGTGAGAGGCCGCGGCGAGATCGCGGCCTGATCAGGCCGCGCCGAAACCACACGGAGCGACGAACGACGACTGGGAGGACTGGCGGCCGGTGGGAGGTCGCGACGACATACCCGGCCGTGTGTGAAATATTTTGAGCAGTAGGGACACAGACGGCATTGCAGGCGTTGGAGCACACCGGTAGGTAGGTAGGAAGGAGGGATGGGGGTTGTACCGTGCGCATGCGGCGAGGATGGGTCGGGGACGTGGAGGCGCTGTCCCTGAGTGCCGTGCGGGAGTCCCTTCTGAGCCGGATGATGCGGCCTTCTAGTGCAGGGGAGGACACACTGGACACCCCAACCAGCCGGGGCAAACCAATGTTTTGTTCTTCATGCGCATTCGCATGGCTTGCGGCGAGGGCTTGGGGTGTCGGGGTCGGGCGGCTGGGTGCACATCGGTGAGCATGTATGCGGCCGGGCGCAGGAGCCGGGTCCGCGGACCGGGGCAGGGTAGGGATGGGGAGGGCCGCCGGTGGGGCTGTGTAAACGCGGCGTAGTTCCCTGGGTCGGTGTGTACGGCATATGTGATGCAGGGGTGCCGCGCTGTGGGTTGCGCGTGCTGTGCGGCCCCCGCCTCGGCGCTCACTTGCCAATGAAGAATTGACGGATGTGTGCTACTCTACTACTGAGGTGAAATGTTGGTATGCATGAGAGAGCAAGAGAGGAGGGCTGAGCGTCTGCATCTTCGGGTTGCAGTTGGCGTTGAAAACGGCGGCGCTGGGAGGTAGGGTGTCCTTTCAACAAAACATTGATGAACGCCATCGGCCGCTGTTCACGGCGGGGCTGTCACATATACCACCGTGCAGCACGACGGCCATCGCTGCCGCCGCTGTGTTCAGCGGGCTGGGGTGGGATGCGTTGCCGCGTGAATGGTTATGCGTTGGCCTGCTGGCGCAACTACGCGTCACTGGTGGTTGAGGGTTGTGGAACTCCTGTCGTTCCTTCGCAGTGCCGTCATAATCATACATAGCCTTTACATATCTTAATTGAGTCTTCTTCGTTTATTTCTAATTAGGCTTACTACCGGGTGTACTGTGTGTTAGGCATGGAACTTAGATCGTGGGATCAGGCATGATGATTTGTGTGTGCTGGTCCTAGATGCAGTGCAGGAAACCGTACTTCATGTTACAATCACGCCAACAAACAACATGGACACCCTTGTCCTGCCCGCCAGTCCCTCCGCCCGGGAGTCGCTATGACGAAACGCTGCCAACAGGGCTGTAAACTAACTCACTGGCCGACGCAGCTTCCTGCATGTCTGTGCTGGCGGCTTCTGAGCGTCTTGAGCCGTCCACCCACAGTAGACGTTCCTCCGCTGCCACCGCACCCCCACATTGACATAAACGGACCTGATAAGCTGCGTTCTGCAAACTTCGCTGCGTTACGAACAACGAAAAGATATATTGCCTTCACCGTCCTCGGGAACGTGCCGACTGCCACTCCACACGGAGCGCCGCCTCGGCCGAGTTGCCACAGGCGACGAGCACCACCCCAAAGAACACGTGCAACGGTATTGAATATGAGGGTCGCTGCCATCCCCTGCGGAAGGCAGTGTCTTTCGGCCGGATCCGGCCAGGCCCGCCACCACAGCGGCCCGCTGCCGAAACGACTCACCGAAACCAACACCCAACAAATGTCAGGATTTAAGGGGAAAATGGGAGAATGTCGTCCATGGAAATGTTACTGCCGCGCAACCAACCGATGATGACCACCGGCGGCTGTCGCGATGGGTCGCACACCCGCTCACATACGTTCACGATACGGTACATTGATGGAGGGGGATGCGCCGGGGACTTCAACTTCAAAACGGTCCCGCAACCCTGCCCTGCCCGCCCCCGCTCATCCAGCACCGAAGGGTTATATATCGCCGTGCGCCAGATCCGTCACGCCGCCGAGCGCCACCTGCCCCCCTCCTCCCTGTATCGCACTCCATCCGACCTCGTCCTCGCGCAGGACCCGCAGGCCCGCGCCTTGCAGACCCCGCGTAGCCAACTCCCTCTTCACCTTGTCGCTGAGCTGCGAAGACCACCAACCGGTGAGGGGAGAGCCCAGAGGCCCCACCGCCAACCCCACCACACCACCAAGTGGCCTCCGCACCCGCCGCCGCCGCAGGCGGCCCAACCCGCTGCCTGAGGGGAGAGCCCAGAGGCCCCACCGCCAACCCCACCACACCACCAAGTGGCCTCCGCACCCGCCGCCGCCGCAGGCGGCCCAACCCGCTGCCTGAGGGGAGAGCCCAGAGGCCCCACCGCCAACCTCACCACACCACCAAGTGGCCTCCGCACCCGCCGCCGCCGCAGGCGGCCCAACCCGCTGCCTGAGGGGAGAGCCCAGAGGCCCCACCGCCAACCCCACCACACCACCAAGTGGCCTCCGCACCCGCCGCCGCCGCAGGCGGCCCAACCCGCTGCCTGAGGGGAGAGCCCAGAGGCCCCACCGCCAACCCAACCACACCACCAAGTGGCCTCCGCACCCGCCGCCGCCGCAGGCGGCCCAACCCGCTGCCTGAGGGGAGAGCCCAGAGGCCCCACCGCCAACCCCACCACACCACCAAGTGGCCTCCGCACCCGCCGCCGCCGCAGGCGGCCCAACCCGCTGCCTGAGGGGAGAGCCCAGAGGCCCCACCGCCAACCCCACCACACCACCAAGTGGCCTCCGCACCCGCCGCCGCCGCAGGCGGCCCAACCCGCTGCCTGAGGGGAGAGCCCAGAGGCCCCACCGCCAACCCCACCACACCACCAAGTGGCCTCCGCACCCGCCGCCGCCGCAGGCGGCCAAACCCGCTGCCTGATGATATCCTCATCTCACGAGCCAACCACGACCACCCGCTGATCTAACCCCCTGACGCATCGCCACTGCGGGTTGCCCTCCACCGCCACCGCCACTTCGACCTCTTACCACCACCACTACCACCACCGGAGGAAGGGTCAGGGCCACAAGCACCACTGACTTTCGCCCCGGACCACGCCAGCACCCACCACCGCCCTGTGCCCCGCCATCGGCAGCTAACGGGTGGCGGCCATCCTGAGGGAGGGCCGTGAGGCGTTGCGCCGAGCCGTCACCGCACGGACGCCCACACACCGGCGCGGACACCAGACCGGTCCGCTGCGGAACTAACAACGAGCCAAGCCGTTATTGCAACGGACAGGAAAGTAATCACCAAGGCCCCGAACCCACATGGCCCTTGAAAAACTCGTCGATCCTGAATAGGTATCCATCCGGTACGACAGCACAGCCTTGGCATGAAACAAGAAAGGCGTAGCTCTCTCCCCGACACACCGCACTTCACCAGCACCACAATAAAACTTCCGTTCTTCAGGCAGACGATGATATTTTGTCTCCCCACGCCAGCACAGCGGATAAAGAGCCATGTCAGGCGTGGGTGCGCGGCATAAGGAGGTAAGCTCCGTGCCGAAATCAAACACCATGAACGCAAGAAACCCCGTCGTTCATCCACCCGCCCATTCCTTCATATTGCGACGAAACGACACAAGCAAGGTTGGCGGATAACCCGCTCCCGGAGGGCTGCTGCACCGCTCCCCGGGTTTGGTTTTTCTTGTTTTTACCACCCCCCCATCTTGATGAAAACTAGATCAACACCACAACGGCATGCTGCGCAACCCCTACCACACAACCCCAGCCGCCGCAAAACCGCGACAGCATCGCCCGGCCGAATATGGACGTTGACACGCTGAGTTGCGGATAGCGAGGGGCCCCTGTCGACGACGCGGCCCCCCGGCGGCCTGCACTGCACTGCACTGCACCCGGGCCGATTGCCACTGCCCGGCAGCCCGCTTGTGGCCGGGCTCTTCTGACGGAGTGGGGGAGCCGCTATATTCTCTCCTGCCCGAAAAGCCGACACGGCGCCAACGGCGCGAACACGCGCCGCCGTCCGGCACAGCCACCGCGCGACTGCCCCGTCCGACAAACATCAGCTCGCGAGCGACGAGAGGCCTTGCACATCAAGAAACGCCCCACACCCGCACACAGTCGGGCGGGTCTCTTATCTAAGCAGTCTTCTTGTACAGACACACACCCGCACCCACACACGAAAACATGCACGCATCGCAGCGCCGGCGTTGCGCCTCCAGCCCCCGAGCTGACGTCACCGACCTCCCGGTAAAATGGCCCGATGCCGCGGCCGGTAACGATTCGAACATAAACTTGTCGCACTCCGTCCTGCCGTATATCCGACGTCATGCGGGCGGCCTCCGGCCTCGAGCCTCCACGCGCTGACGCCCTTGGACCCCAATGAGGCACCGACTCGAGGCGAAACAGTACTGCAACTAGTTACCTCCCTACTCCGGTGTATAACAGCAACTCAAGTTTGTGGCACTTCCTCAGCCCTCCACACCCACCGCCTCTGGTGCGCCACTTCGCAGGCAAGGGTCTCTACGCTACCTTCCGTTCGAGCTCTATAAAACGAACACACGCAGCGCGTTGGGCCGTGCTGCCGAGATAAAAAGCCGCAACCCCGCTCTTATTATCTGCGCCCCTACCCCCTTCAAAAAGTTCCTCCATGCCCCTTCAGACTGGATGGGCCCCCTCCTGCCTGCCGCCCCGGCCCCCAATGCGGGGCCATTGCCCGCCGTGACGGCAACCCTCCGACCTGCCCATCCCCGCGGCTGAAGCCCCCCCCAGCACCGCTGCGGGGTTCCTGATCCTGTCCCTACAAGCACCCCACACCGAGTTCGGAAGCCCGGCCGAAGAACGCAGACCGGCCGGAAGCCCCGAGACGCACACCCTTGCAGACGCCCTCACCGTGTACAGGATCAAACTCCACAGGTGATCATTCGGATGGGGGAGGACCGACACACGCGCAGCGTCGAACACGGGGATCGCGGGACGTCACGACACGGCACCACACACATGGCCCTCCGCGGGGAGTCGTTTGACCGGGTGCCCCCTCCCCCCGTCTCCCGAGAGACCTGAATCATAAGTCGCTCGCGCGTTACTAGCCTGGCTTTCCCAGCCGCAAAGGCCAAGCAGTCCCCGCCGGTACAAGAAGACGACCGCGCGGGGCTTCCCCCCGCCCGCCCGCAGCCATGGTGTTTCGTTCGGCGTGTGTGAGGGGCGCGGTGCGCTTGCCTTTATGAAGAATTGTATGCGCACAAAACACAAGTCCACTGCCAACACAACAGCGCGCATGTGAAAAGTCCGGCGGATATCTATCCAACACTGCTTTCCCAGTCAAGCTAACTAAACGCTATCTGACCGCAACACTTCAGCGCACAAAACCATCTGAAGAGAAACGGCGCGCGGCGCCGGTCTTGGATTGTGTGTCTGCGTTGAAAAATGGAGGACGTTGCGTGCGTGGCTGGGGCCAAGGGGGGCCCGACCGGTTGATTCCCCTGGGCGGCGCGCGGGCGGCGCGGCCGGGGAGGCGGAGCGCCTCTCCCAATACGGCATGTACCCGGCCGCGCGCTCGAGGTCCGCGCGCACCAGACTGCCCGTGGCCTGCAGCCTGGCAGCCCGAGGTTCGAATCCCCCGCCCGGGGTTGGGTCTCCCCCGGGCACCTCCCTGACCCGAGCCACCACGATAATGGTACAATATGCGCTTCCACCTGTGTAGAGAGAGCTCCTGCCGCCTCTCGCGGAACACCACGCGGGGGGGGGGGCGCAACGCCACCTCCAGCGGAAACACCACCACACCCAACGGCAACACCACCTCTTAAGAGGCCACGGTTTCGCACCAGAAGGCCCCCCCCCCCGCGTCGCGTCGCAGCCTCTCTGTCAGACGATACAGCCCCGGCCTTGAGCGGCGAAGGGTCTTTCATCATCGGTATATCCTTTCGCACCGCCCCTTCCCGCCCTTCTTCTTATCAAGTATGCGACTGAAACCTGCTAGCCCCGTGGCCTCACGCTTCTGGCATATGGGTCGCACCGACACTCCCCGTTGAGTCCTGTAGATTGAGTCCTCAAACCAGGACGGAGGTATCCACACCACAGCCCCCGTTCAGTTCCGTCGCCCGCTTCAAAAGTCCTCAAACAGGCGCTGCTGTTCGGGCGTCAGCGGCTTGTACCTTGGCCGCCGACACGCCGGCAGCAGCTGCTGCGGCGCGGGGCTGTAGTACCGCTGCTGGTCGGACTCGACCCCGCCACCGACGCGCTTGGACACCCCCACGGATGTGGCGCCGCCCACGCCCGTCAGCGCCGTCACGAAGCAGGTCGCCGGCGGCGACGCGCAGTACGGCAAGGCGCCGCCGGAGGAGTTGGGACCGGCGTTGTGGCGTCCGCCGCCGCCGGAGGAGCTGCGGCCATCGCTCTCCGCCCCCAGCATGTTCGCGTCGCCGCAGCTGGCGCAGTCGGCGGAGGAGCCGCCGCCCGAGGAGCGGCTGCGGCAGTCCGGGGCGCCGCCGTCGCAGGAGGGCACCACACAGCCGTCAGACCTGCGGGCGGGCGAGGGGGCGAAACAGAGAAACAGAAATGGATGAAGATTATGGGTTCCTCGAGAAAGAAAAAGGGTTGACCTAAACCCTAAACCGACATCCCAAACCGACACAACCACAAGCCCCCGGAGGCAGTTAACCGCCACTGTGGGACAGTCTCCAGCGGCCAACGTTATCATCTACCACCCTGCGCGCAGCCGCCGTTCAGGGGACGGCTTCTTGGGGCGTTCAGGGGGGTACCTAGGACGTGCTGGAGGTTGCCCCAGCCAGGCCTGTGACGTTCAGACGCCTCTCGGCCACGTGGCACCCGAAGAGCAAATCCACGCAGTACGATAGTTTACCGAGAAGCCCGCCCGACCCAAACCAGTGCGGGAGTCTGAACACTGGCTCTCCAGGGGGTTAAAAAGAAAAACAGTCCAGACGCTCCGCAGGGGGTTACAGCACGGAACCCCTAGAGACGCACCCTACCGCCGCACCCTACCACCACCACCACCACAATGAAAAGCTCACCATCCGCCACCGCCACCGCCGCCCGCCTCCCCGCCGCAACCCGCTGTGCCGCCATGCGCGGGCGGCATACCCGACCACGCCTGTCGGCCGCCGGCGGACATCTGCATCGCGCAGGCCGAGCCGCCGCCGCTGGCGGCACCGCCACCGCCGCCGTGCAGGGCCCCGTCCTCGCTCCGGGCGGCGACCTTCCGCAGCGGCTGCCGGTCCTCGCCGCCGCCTGCCTGGCCGGCAGCAGCCTCCGGCTCCTCCAGCCTGTGCTTATGCTGCTGTTGGGGCTGCTGCTGTGGGTGGTGGTGGTGCTGCCCTGCTGCCCTACCGGCGGCTCCGGGCGGCGGCGGCCTGACACGTCCGTGATGGGCGGCACCGCCGTCCACGTCCATCGGCGACAGCGCCTCCTGGCTCTTCCGGCCGCCGCCGCCGCCGCCGCTGCCCCTGCGTTGCTGTCCTTCTCCACCGCTCCCGGTGCCGTCCTCCGAGGTCGACGCCGAGGAGGATGAGTAGTGGCGGCCCAGCACCACCAGCTGGGAGTGCCGGGCGGCCCGCAGCTGGCTGAGCTGGCTGAGAGACAGGCGCAGCGCCGGGTCTGCACAGCAGCAGCAGCAGCGCGGCGCACATGCCGCACGTAAGACACCTACCTACCTTCAAGTGACTTATCAATAATCAACAACCATCAAAAGTGCGAAAGAAGTGCAAAACCAATGGAACGATTCTTTCAAGAGATGAGCAGGCAGTTATGGTGGCTTTGGGATGCCCCGCGCGGTCTACGTGTGCGCTGTATCGGGCTGGCGCGTTGGCAGATGTGCGATCGCGCAACCACGCTGATGCTGCGGATGCGGGCTCGGTGCGGAGGGGGCCGCGGCACCGACCGCCGCTCGGACGGCCACGGCGGAACCGTACCACGTGAGGGACACGGGACCCAGAGCTCGACCCGGTGTGTCTCACCAGTCAGCTTGTTGCCCTCCACGGAGAACTTCCACAGCCCGGGCGCCGCCGTGACAGCGTCCAGAAGCGCCTGCGCCCCCGCGTTGTGCAGCCGGTTGCCGTCCAACAACAGGCCCTGCAGACCCCCCCTGGAGCTGCCCGCCTGCGGCGCAGCGCCGCCGCCCGACTCGCGTCCAGCAGCGGCACCGGCGTCCCTGCCCGCGCCGCCGGCGCTGCCCCTCCGGGGCCCCGCCGGCGCCACCAGCGGCAGCAACGCCGCCACGCCCGCGTCAGAGATGCCGTTCTCACGCAAGTCCAGCTGCTCCAGGCAGGGCGCCTCCGTCAGCGCCTCCGCCAGCAGCTTGACGCCCGCGTCATACAGCGCGTTGCCGGCCAGTGACAGCTCCCTCAACGGCGCCGTCAGCTTCACAGCCTGGGGCGCCTCCGCCGCGGCGCGGCTCAGCGCCTCCGGCAGCTCCGTCCCCCGGATGTGGTTGTGGTTCAGCTGCAGCAGCTGCAACGCGCAGGGCCGTGGACCCGACGTGGACAGCATCAGCTCAGCGAGCCCGGCAGCGCCCGCGGCGTTCTCGCCCAGGAGGAGGTGCTCGAGGATGGGACCCGCAGCTGCAGCCGCAGCGCCGTCAGCATCGGGCCCGGCTGCGGATCGCAGCGCCGCCGCCAGGGCGGCGACGCCAGTGGTGGCGACGCCGCAGCCGGTGAGGTCCAGGCGGAGAAGCGTTCGGTTGGCAGCCAGGCCTGCGGCTAGGGCGCGAGCGCCCTCGCAGCCGATGGTCTTGTTGTTGGCGAGGCTCAGGGAGTGCAGGCCGTCGGAGCTCTCCAGGAAGCGACCCAGTTGGGCAGCACCTGTTGGGAATCCGCGAAGGGATATACACATGGATACAGCGACCCACGGGACAGCGTGAGGGAAGGGCGGGCGAGGAGGGGGATCAGGGGGAACCTCAGCCCGAGGGAGATGGCTTGCAGATCGTACCGCAGACGCGAGGAGCAGTGGGGTGGCCACTCGGGACTGACGGTCTTGGGTTCGGCAGCAGACCAACGACTGAAGATCCCTGTGTGCTTCCCACGCTGCATCGACCATCGCTTACAACTGGACAACCAACACTTCTCAAATCGGTGGAAGGTCGCCAGCCGAGCCGCCATCGGCCGCCGTGGCAGGGGAGAGCCCTGCACGCGCAACGCTCAACGCCCACCTTTCGGCCCGATGTGGTTGGTCGACAGGTCCAGGCTGTCCAGCGCGCCAGCCCAAGCCAGGCGCGCCCAGCCCGGCGCCGCCATGAGCGCCTCCGCGGCGGCGTCCGCCAGGTCCGACTCAACAATCTCCAGCTGCGTCAACGCACCCGCCTGCCGGCCCAGAGCCTCCGCGAGCGACGCGGCTGCTGCCATGTTGAACGAGCACCTGTCCAGGCGGAGATGCTGCAGGCGGGGCGGGTGGCTGCTGCTGTCGTCACCGGGGGGCGCGAGGGGGTCATCCGAGGGAGCGGCGCCATCTGGGTCGGGCGTGCGAGGCGTCGCCCAGGATAGAAGCGCGTTGGCCAGCGCTGTCACACCGCGAGGGTCCAGCTGGGAGAGGTGGATGCGGCTGAGGGTCCGGCTGGCTGAGATGCCGCGGCAGAGGTTGAGGACGGCATCGTGGCTTTGCGGATGGTGGACAGCGAGGGCGGTGAGTCGGGGGGAGGCGGCCAGGACCGCCGCAAGCGCGTTGGCTGCCGAGGGATCAAGCTCAAAAATGTCAACGTTAGTGACCGAGGTGTTGCGGCCCAGGGCATCGATGACCGCGGCTGAGTGGTGGGGCTCATTGTGGAAGAGCCGCAAGTGCGTGATGGCACAGCCGGCGCTGGCGAGCGCTGCGACATGCGAAGCAAACTTGTCCGCTGATAAGAAAAAGCCGGAAATTTCCTGCAGCACAAGTGAAGAGTGAGGTCAAAACCCTAGCGCACCATGTTCTCCAGCAGCTAAGATTTCCTAACAAGTGACATTCATCCAGTCTGCAATAACGGTCAAATGCTTTTTGTCTATTAGAACGAAGCAGCCCGTATAGCCTGCTGCGTTACAAGTCGCGTCCCCACTACACGACCTGTCTCGCAACGAAGTGCATACCCGTTTAGAGGATTCCGCCATGAAGAAAGGATTAGCAATATCGTGGCTGCAGGTGTGCTGGGTCAGATAGTGCAAGCCTTGAAATACTGAAAGCAGTCTCCTTTCATAGGAATGACTGGCAGTTCTTGATTGATAGCTAGTTAAGCTTGGCAAAATGGCGTAGCAGTTGTTGAAGACGCCGTCTTGCACTGCTCGCGGCTCCCTCGGCAGCGACAATACATCAATGCCGCATCCCTTCACAGCAGAGTGGCAGTTCACCTGCCACCTGCTTATGTGCCAATCACTTAGGCACGAGAAACGATCCGGAACCCAGCTGCGCTCCACAGACAATTCAGGTCGCCGTATAATTTTGGACTGTCCCAAGTTGCCAATAGAAGCAAAGTACAATAACTTAGTTTACTGCCATTCGGTTTACGTTTTCTCCAGCAAGGCGGTTGACATGGTACGGCAGCCCGCCACGTCAGCGGGGCTCAACACGCGTCTGCACAGCAACATTCGTTTGTGTATACTTGACTATTGATGAACCAGGGCACACGGTGCGAGTGTGCGTGGGATTCAATGAGGCGTAATGGGTAAAGAAGCGGGTGATACTGAACATACTCTGATGAACCCCTGCACAGCAGCTCAGCAGAAATCGACCTCAATGTGCATAAACCCAATTGATATAGTTGCAAAACAGTCTCAGGTTGCATTTGCTGGCAGTCGTTCAGCTTAGTCGTGTCCTGTCGTGTCTGAAAACGGTGTTCGGGTTTCGGCCACCCGATACCCGATACCACATTTCCTGCATCCCAATACACCACTGACAGCAAGGTGCGTTTCCTTCTCCTTCACCAACCATCAACGAAGGCCCGGCCACTGCAGGACAGCATGCGGTAGTTTCAGGTGGCTTCGCGCCTTTGCCTGGGCCTGTCGGAGGGCCTGGTCCATCCGGTCATGCAACTTTGATATGTTATAATTTACTGACACAGAGAAGTTGACTTTTTTAATGGCCGACATAGTGGAACAGCGTGGCGCAAAAACAACTAATTACGACACAGGCTTTGGAGCCGCCTGCTGAACGTTGTTTATCGGCGGCACACTTTTATAAACGACACTGCCACATCAGGAAAGTCCCTAGACCTGTTTTCGTCTGTGCCAGTGCTAGAGACACGTTTAAAAAATGGCCGCGACCAAGGTGAAGCTGATGAGCTCTGACGCTCAAATGTTCGAAGTCGACGAGGAGGTTGCCTTCCAGTCTCAGACTGTTAAGAACTTGGTCGAGGATGCTGGCACGGACGACGCCATTCCCCTGCCCAATGTCTCGGGTCGGATCCTGGCAAAGGTCATCGAGTACAGCAAATATCACGTTGACGCCGAGAAGAAGGGTGCAGACGATAAGCCCGCCAAGACTGAGGACGAGATCAAGCGGTGGGACGAGGACTTCGTGAAGGTCGACCAGGCGACCCTCTTCGACCTCATTCTGGTGAGAAACGCGGGCTTTCGCCGTGCTTCAAATGGATACTTGTGTTGCATATTCTTGAACGTTGTTGTTTTTCCATTTGGCGGAACTTTCCTAGGCGGCGAACTACCTGAACATTAAGGGCCTTCTAGACCTGACCTGTCAAACAGTTGCTCAGATGATCAAGGGGAAAACGCCCGAGGAGATCCGCAAGACGTTTAACATCAAGGTAACCAGCAGTTCGTGCGGAATTGCGCGGCACCCTTCGGCGCGAAACCGGGGTTCCGTGGGTCACAACGGAGTGGGCGTCCACCCTCCGGCGCGAAACCGGGGTTCCGTGGGTCACGAAGGAGTGGGCGTCTGAGGGTTTGCACCATTACATGGCTCGGGTATCGTAATCTTCTGATGCATGCGGGTCTGTGGCGGAATGGGGCTGGTGTTCCGTGGGTCTGCAGTTAGTGCCGTATGCGAGTAGCCGCTATGTGTACAGGAATAAATTGCACGGGGGGATGCGCTGGAGGCGCCTTTATGCGTATAGTTCCTCGATTAAAGTATACGCCTGAAGGCGCCCCCAGCGCATCCTATTCTTGTGACACAATAGTGCCGGGCTCTGCTGTTGCAGCATTCGTGGGCCCGCGTGCCGAGGCGATTGTATTCAACGCAACCTCCATGTCCGCGTCGCCAACCTTTGTAATCACGTTGAAGTGTAGCCAGAAAGTAAACTTGGACGGTTGGACGGAAGTTATTGCTGAGGCCCCACATCTCCTGCGGCACTGGGCCGGTCATATCAACACCGTCAGAAATGTTTGCCGCTCATGTGGTGGTCTATCGGTCTATCCTCAGACGCACATATGCATCTCAACATGGTTTCTAAAGCGTTGGCCGTCTGGTCCGCATCCATCCTTTCTTGCCTTGCGTAGAACGACTTCACGCCTGAGGAGGAGGAGGAGGTTCGCCGCGAGAACCAGTGGGCCTTCGACTAAGCGACAAGCAGCCAGCGGCGGCTGACGTTTCGTAGCTTTCTTCTTTCAGCTGACCACATTTAACCTGGTAGCCGTTGTTTAAGGCGCCGACCAGAGTAGGCAGGGTGGAACATTGGGGGCCTTTTGGCGAACCGTGAGGTGGTCGCACCCAGTAAGCTACCGTTACCTGACTGGCGCGGCCTTGGCTAAGTTGGCCATGTAATGTTCGTAGCGCAGGTATTGTATTGGGGTGGGCAGTATCTGGCACGCAAGCACGATGGATACTAGCTCAGGGTATGTTACATAAGGGCCACATGGGTTTAGCCTTTGGACAGCCCCATGTCCATAGACGAGAACGGGTAGTTTAGGGGCTTTTCCGATCTGTTGTCTCCGAGTTCAGCAAGGCAATGATGAATGGGTAGCTGCAGACCCGCAGCATGCCGGGCAAGTTTCGAGTACACACACACACACGCTTGCGCGTCTGCACATATGACATGCAGGATTATTGACTTGCCGTATGGCTTGACACGGTGTTGTGACGGACTTTTGGTCGTTCCAAGTATTGTCGTCTGGATATTGGTCACATGATACCACCATGTCGAAATGTCATGGCCTGTGCGCCGCATCACAGCGGCCGGGGCAAGTTCACATTGCAACCAACATTCGCGACGGTTCAGCTCTCGACGCCCCCAAATGTATTAAACACGACCATGCAGCTCATGAACAGTAAGTAATTCACGCCGAGGTAACATCACAGCGAGGGCAAGCATAGGCACTCTGTATACGCCAAGAATGTCGTTATTGCTTGAACAGCGTGTTTGGTCGCCGCGCACGCTTTGGACGGCTGCAATCCTGCTGTGACAGCGCCAAATGTGCGGCGAGGAGTAGGTCGATTCCAGAATGCACCGTCTCCGGCTCCGCTTCTTGGGTGTCGTACCACGTAGGGCGCCGCCGATGGCGGGCTGGTCGTTGCTTATCGGCACCGACGGCCACGGCGTTAGTTTTGCCTGCCCGAGCGGCTAGACGGCGGCCTTGGCGCGCGGGCCCTGTCTGCTGCGTGTGCACCTGTGGGGGCGGCCGCGTTCAAAGGCAACAGTTGCAAAGACGTACGGAGGGCCTCGTATTGGCATCAACAGTGCCGGTCGATTGCCAGGCAGACTGACTACGGGATTCATGGGGGTGCAGCAAAGCATCAGTGGGTGACAGTTGGGCATCAACAATAACATCAAACCCACAAAGAGTGGGCCAAATATTTGAATGTGTCTGCAACGTGCACCGAAAGGTAACTATCCAAACACAGCTGCCTAATCACTTGCAACCTCGCTTCCCCCACGCAAACCCCGCTCAGCGACGCAACACACCTGTGCCGTCGGTGCCGAACAGCTTGAGTGCATCTCCGACGATCCTGCCGAATGTAATGACGGGGCAGGCCCCCCCGTGCTCCCCCAGCTAGCGGCGTCCGCGCTGCCGTCCACTAAACCAGGCAGCGGCCGCAGCGGCGATGTTGCTGCAGCGGCGTCCATCGCCAAAGCTCTACGCGAGCTTTCCCGAGATATCGGAGACACCGGCACCTCCAACTGCGTGGAGTCCTGCTGCGGGTTTGACAAGCCCTCGGGAGACGACTCCGCGTCGGCCCGCGGCCGCTGCTTGCGAATTGTGGCGGGTGATGGCAGGCAGTCCGCGAACAGCCGCCGCGCAGCCACTTGTGCGGATCCCTGTGAGAGCAAGCCGCGCACGGGCGGAAGACGTTACTTGACGTTGGCCGCAAGGGGTATGGCGATTGGTGCCACCTGCTCCTCTTAATGTGGAGTGGCCGTGTTGGCTCTCGCTGCAAGAGTTCCTATGGGTTGTGCAAGACCTACAAGACCTCCAATGAAGCGCCTGGCTCGATAAAAGCAACGGAAGCTCATGTTCACATGCGTCATCCCGAACTCTTATCGCGCGCTGCAAGCCGATTCACGACTGAAGAGCCGTGGACCGGCCGGTTGACGCACAGCGCGATGCAACCCACAACACCAAACGCCCCCGTCGCACCTGCGATTTGCTACGCTGCTGCAGCTCCATGTGTTGCAGCCGGGATGCCACCTCCACGACCAGGCACCCGTTCTCTACCGACCAGCCGTGGAGGGAGCAACCGGAACCCACGCCCGCCGGCTGGTGCCCGGCGACCCGGTAAGACGTGAGGCCGATGGGGTTCACATGGCGGGTGATGTGGCCGTGCACGGCCTCCAGCGCCTCCGCGGGCTGTGACTCGTCACGGCTGAGACGCTTGAACACCACTTTCAGGCCGCACTGGAGTACGCGGTTCATGTCGAAGTTTCGTTCGATGAGGGAGGTGGGGACGAGCAAATTGAAGCGCTCCTGGGCTGGCGGTTGGAAGAAAGTGGATGTTGAAGGCACACCGGCGTCGCGGTGGACGTACCGGGGACAAGGCGGCGCCTGCGGGCACATGGTGGGCACATGACGGTTGAATTCGCATTCATGTGAACTTCTTTGCGCCCCTTGCTTGATGCTCCATTATCACAGGCAGGTCGGCTGTCGCGTACCGCAGTAACAAGCAAACATCATGGTTGCCAAACAGTATTGCTTCATAAACCCGTGGCCAGCAGGCTTGAAAGAATTACTTGTAACGACAGCTTATAACGATGCGCTACTCACTGCGCACGGAGCCCCAAGGCTCGGAGGCAAGGCGCGGACCGGCGGGAGCCCGAGATGGGCGGCCCACTCCTGCGATGGGTTGGGTCTGTCAGTAACCATATTAACTCTGCAGCCAGGATAATGCAACTATCTCACCATTCCCGATGCGGCCGTCGTCATCATTCCGGGCATCTTTTTTACGAGTAGTCAGGTGTCAAGTACTTGCCCCGAGTAGTCAGGTGTGATGAAACCAAGCCATACAATGTATCTATCACAAATGGTGTTTCAGGTAGGTGAATGTACATCTATCTGCGTTATCTATAGTCGAAACCTGTCGGTAGTGCCGACACCTGTAGTAAGGGTACCGTACATGGCGTGTTGCGCTTGTTGCGCTTGTTGCTCTCTTGCACCCTCGTGCTATCCAACACTGATGAATATAATAGCATAATTATTAGCACTCGTTGTGGGACTAACTTTGATTAGAAGAATTACAGCAAGCAGGCAGTAGCCGGCTTTGACGAGTGGCAGCAGGACAGCAAACCGAGCGTACCCAATTAATATTATAAATTTTACATTAAGTTCCGCTGTTTCTGTCGGCATTCCTCGACATCCATGGTTGGCCTAGGTTGGGCTGCAGCTGCCACTGACTTGAATCCAACCTTTTCTAAAATGGACCAGAGTCATGGCCAATGTGGTTGATTCATGCCCTTGCGCTTCGTTGAAACTCTGAAGAGGTTACGACCTAAAGAACCATACCCTTCGTATCTTCATCCAAAAGTTACAGCTTTAAATTCTACTGCAAACCTCATCGACTCGCATAGCTACGTTGCGCAGCCTGCAGAACGCCCGGATGACTGCTCCCAGCGGCATGCAAATCTAAATCGCCCTCCTCCTGCAGCACGGACTTGCACCAAACATCCCGTACTTGCGTTGATGTGGCCAACAGCATCGTCAGACTGCCTTGCCAGTCTTGCCGACTAAGCAAACTGCTGCTCCACGTTGCACACAAAGCATGGCTGGTCCATGGCAGCCGCCGTCCATGGCTGGTCCATGGCAGCCGCCGTCCATGGCAGCCGCTGCTGGCCACGACCGACATGTCGTTCCCCGAGTAATTTACTCGTCACTCGGACGGAGACCCGTCCCCGAAACGCGTCGACCTGTGCACCCGCGCATTCCAACATGTACCTAACTCACTAATGCATCCAACTGCCAGCGGCGTCAGCTGTGCGCGCCGGACGACGTGCCGGAGCCGCTGACGCCGCCGTCGGCCCTGTCGCCGCCGTCGGTTGCAGCAGCAGTAGCAGCAGCAGCAACAATGGCGGCGGCTGCGGCAGCGGCTCTCGTCCTTCCGGCGATCCCGTCGGCAACCGCCTTGCTGGCGCCGCCGCCGCCACTGCCAGCGCGGTTGGGCGCGGCACCGGCGGCGGCGCCAGCACCAGTGACCGTGGCGGAGGTGTTGCGTGGTGCGCCGCCACGGCCGCCGCCGCCGCCGCCGCCAACGGCCGCGGCATCCCGCAAGTCCACCACGCACGCTCCGAGGTTCCCGGTGGCACCCCGTACGGTCCACCTTACCAGCGTCTTGCCGTGCGCCGCCCGCCTGAAGGCCCCGCAGTCTGCAAGTACGAACTTGCCGTGGCCACGCACCAGTGTGACGTCGAAGGGCTGCCCCTGGAGCCGGCCATTGAGCAGCATCTGCGTCACAGCGCATTTTGGTGGGGCAGAGGGTCCAGGGAGGGTGAACTTGTTGGCTGATAATCAAGGGGGTGGGTGCCGAACCCTTCCCCCCCTCCAGATCCGGAACTCCGGATCACTGATCTGGATCCGGATCCCCATTGCCCTCCACGTCTCCAGCCGGGCGCCCCTTCGTTATACCGCCACCGCAGTCTGAGGAACGTCGCACGGTCGGTCCCATTTTGGTTTGTGCTATGGTAGTTGGGGGCTTAAGAGCGCCGGAGCGGGCAGTTCAGCAGCCGCAACTCCGCATCCCACAACACCCCAATCCCACACAAAATCTAATACTTGTACATTTTTGTACGACAACCACCCGAAACCGAAACGCCAAATCCCCCGATTCCCATGAACCTCCGTCTAAATCCCAAGAATTCTCTGAGGTAAATCCCCCTTGTATGCCAAGTTCTAGTAACCCCGCAGCAGCTGTGGCCCTTGCCCCCTGGTGCTCCCCCCTCGAGGCGACCGCCTCACCTCCAGCTTCACCCGCAGCTGGCCCTCCGTATCCACCGCCGCCCGCATCTCCGCCGGCAGCTGCGACAGGAAGAGGTTGCCCACCCCCACAGACATCTTCAGCCTCGTCCTGTCGTTCACCTGTACGGCCTGTCAGCGGTTTGCAGGCAGGGTACGGCGTTGGGGGGCGGCGCTTGAACGCACAAGGCTATGCCCTGAACGGCGCGGCGAATGTTTGGCTTTGCACCTTGTGCGGCGCGATGAGCGCACGGCTCCACCTAATACCGCACGACATTGGCTCCTCTCTAGGCTGCACGACACCGATGTAACCCAAGGGTCCCAGCCATCACTGCGCCCGCCACAAGGTCCGTGTGCCATGTCACGGTAGGGAGAGCGCACGCACCGCGACGCTCACAAAGTGGTCCGCGAGGCCCGCTGTAACATCACAACGTGGAGGCGGTGGCAACCAAAAGCCCGCCCACACGATTGATTGCAGCCACGACCCATGAAAGCCCTTCCTGCAGGCGCTCACGCCGCGCGCTGCGGACGCATACGGGCAGCGGGCTGCCTCGCCTGCCTCACCTCATCCGAGGCCGCCAGTATGCCCAGCACGCGCCGCCAGCGGACCTCCGAAGTGGCGGCGAGCCGGGTGCTCTCCGTGGCGTCGGACACCATAAGATTCCACCGCTGCCGGAGGCCTTCCTACGAGTGAGAGGGCGTGCGAATGAGGAAATAAACTGAGTGGGGGCTGGGGGGGGGTATTGAGTGCGTGGGTGTCTGGGTGCGTGGCGCCGAGCGGACACGACTCGCCTTATTGACCCACAGACCTGGCTTTCTCCAGCCCCGCTTCCGCCGTACTCAGGCGAAATCCCAAGACCTGCGATAGACGGCCACGAGCACTCATACCCGCGCAGCTCCGCGACCGTACTGCCCCTGCCGTACATTTATTTACATGACCAGCCCGTGTACCGTATGTGTGTGTGTTACATGGTTGGGGGTGCGTAACCCCATACCTGCACATACCCATACGAGCCGGAGGCCCAAGGGCAAACAAAACGCCCAAAAGCACTGGTTTGCAATACCGCATTAACAGGAGTCGACGAGACTAGCGCCCAAAGGGCACGATAGAATTACGGTGAGCCCACATGCGCTCCAACATCTATGTGTATGTGGGCCGAGGCCCGACAGCAAAGTCGCGCCATAGGGCGTGTAGCCGCGTCTCATGGTTCACATCAACCCTCTGCCCTCTAAACGGAGTCTCTGATCTTTGATCGTCCATCTCCATATTTGATTGTGGCGGCTTTGTCGTACCGTATGTCCCCACCGGGCTGGCTGGCCTCACTGGGGCCTGAGAACGGCCCCTGGAGCGGCACTTACCACACACCGCATCGCCAGACCGGGCGTGCCGGCGATCAGCTGGTCCCACCTGCCCCGGTGCAGGCCGCGGATCTCCAGTGCCGACAGCAGCGCCTCCACCTCCTGCAGACGGCCCATGGGTCGGTCATCCGCCAAGCCGCCATGCGTCATCAGCGGGTCATCGGCAGACAGTGAGGAAACATCTCGAGCGTCGGCCGTCGGGAGCAGGGAGGGCGCCGCATCTCTGCCGCTGCCGTACCCATACCGTACCTCGTCCGTGAAGCGGGTGTTCCCGGTCCACTTCTCGGTCCCGCGCCGTCGTACCGCCGCCGGTGCATCCGGGTGCGAAACCTCCAGGTTCCCCGGAGCTCGCCGCGGCCTCTTCCGCGACGGCTGCGGCTGCGGCCGCGGCACGGGCTGCTTGGGCAGCTGCTGCCGGCTTCCTCGCCACAGAAACAGCGGCGGGCGGGAACGCAGCGGGCGGGTGGGCGGCCGCGGCGCGCGCTGCGGGGCTCCGGGCGGCGGCGGGGCGGGGGCCTGCTGGCCAGGGAGGCAGCGGCGGCGCGGAGGTTGGGAAAGGCGGTGGTGAGGAGAGGGCACTAGCAGCCAGCACCTGCCGCCGCTTCACATGCGGACGGGGAGGTCGTCAGCTGTTGCGGCCGCTCCTCGCCGCCGGGCTTGGCGGCCCCGCTTGTTTGCCGACACCGGGCCGTCGGCTCCCGCAAACCAAGGCAGGGGATGTACGACACTCCTGCCGCCGCTCGGCCCCTGGCGGCGGCGCTAAGGGGTGCCGTGCTCAGCCGCTGCCGCTGCCGACGGGGCCGCCGCCAAGCCCGACCGCTCTTGCTGGTACCAGGTGTACGGTTATGTACGGGACGTACGACATGTACTTCATGTGCGGTCCGCATGCAGGTATGTGATGCCCCAGTAGTCTGAGGGAAACCAGGATTTATCGTGCAATTAGTAAAACGCCCGTTTTTAGTGCTCGAGGGTTCCCTAATCTCAAGCACCAATCGAGTCTTGTAAACGTTTTGTACGGTTATTGTAATGGTACGGCTATGAAATTCGTACACGGGAACGAGCCATACTCCACCTGCGCCAACATCTCCAGCCGCTGTCGACATCGCCTCACCCGTGGGGAGAGGAGGAGGGGCTCTTGATGCGGGTGCGGCAGCGCCGGTGACAGCTGTTGCCGTACGGGTACGGCATTATCAGCCGCCGCCACACCCACCGCCGCGGCCGCCACCGCTGCACCTTCGCGCGGGCCGGCGGTCCCCTCTCCACCGCCGCCGCCGCCGATACCATCATTAGCCGCAGCACCATCACCACCACCGCCGCCGCCGCCACCACCACCATCAGCAGCAGCACCATCACCACCACCGCCGCCGTCGCCGCCGCCGTCACGGCCTTGTCCGCCTCCCCATGCATCCGTGGCCACGTACCTTCCTCCGGCACTGCCTGCTGCCCCACCTGCCGCGCCGCCGGGCGGGTAGTCCAGGCTGGCCAGCGGCGGGCCTTCAGGATCCCGGATCCCCAGAAACAGATCCAGATCCAGATCCAGATCCAGCTCCGGCGGCGCCTCCCCAGGCGCCTCCCCATCTTGGATTTTGACACAGACCCCATCTGGGCGATCGCGTGGTCTCGGAGCCGCTGACCACCGCTCGCCGCCGCCACTCCTGACGGGGCCAGGCGCCGGCGGCGGGGGCGGCGCGCCCGCCGCCGCGGTGCCTGACGAGGCGGCGGCAGCCGCGGCGACGGCTTCCGCCGCCGCTAGGACCGCCTGTACGGACTTGGCGACGGCTGCCGCCGCCACCTGGGGGTGCTCCACCTCGGACGTCGTCGGCGCGTTCTTGGTTTCGGAGTCGTCGGCGGAGTCCAGGCCCATCGCCGCTTCCGCCGCCTCCAGCTCCGCATCATCATCACCCGGGTCGCCGCCGTCGCTGCTGCCACAAGAGAGGTAGAGGCCGCCGCCGTCGGCGTCGCCACCGTCCTCACTGCTGATGTCCATCCACCTCAACGACTGTCGTACTGGCGTACGTCTGCCGAGCCCCCCTGCCGCCGCCGTCGGCAGCTGCCGCGTCCGCTGCTGCTGCTGCGACCTCATCCGTGCCTCCGCTGCCGGCGGCGGCGGCGGCGGCGGCGGAACCGCGCGCGGCCGCAGGGCTGCCGCACAGCCGCTGACTGTGGCGCCGCTGCCTGCCCTACCCCTGGCACCCGTGCGTTTGTCGTACTGCAGATGACCGTCGGCATCAGCAGGGTATCCATCACCGCTGCCTCCGCCGCTGCCACCCCTACCGTTGCGAACCCCGCCGTCATCATCGTCAGTCTCGTCGCCGTGCGCCGCCGCGGCCACAGCAGTGAGGGGCCGCTTGCCGCTCGCCGCTGCCCTTGGGACCCGGGAGGAAGGTACGAGGGGCGCAGCCCCTCGTCGCGTGTTTGGTGGCGTTAGCGGCGACGGCAGCAGGGGCCTCTGCTGCAGCTGTTGCTGCCGCTGCGCGCGGCGGCTGCGTGGCCGCGTTGCCAGCACTGGCAGCTGTGGCGGTGGTTTTGGCGGCTGCGGCTGCAGCGGCGACGGTGGTGGCGGTGGCAGCAGCGGCGACGGTGGTGGCGGTGGCAGCAGCGGCGACGGTGGTGGCGGCGGCTGGATTGCGTTTCGGCTCATCAGCTTATCCAGGAGAGCTCCCTCCGCGCATGGGGTCAGTTGCACGTGCAGGTCTCGCCACTCCCGGAGTCGTTGCCGCATGCACGAGTCGTCGTACAGATCTTGTACGGACATGCGACTCTCTGCGATGCGGTGCCATCGTCGTCGGTGGCGGCGGCGGCGGCGGCGGCGGTACAGGCGGGTCAACCAACGGGGAGAGCAAAGGGCCGCCATGCCGTACACGGCCTAAAAAGTCTCCGAAGGGTCCGGATTGGTTCGTACGACGCAGCCCCTCACGCCCTTCTCCTTCCCCCGCAAAGGGAGGAGAGCGCTTCGGCGGTCTTTCCGTTAGGGCTGGGCCAACGTCGGAGGGCGGACCCGGTCAGATATGTAACACACTCCCCTCCACTGTGACACGGTCCTGCATGTACGACACACATGAACAGGGTGCTAGGTTCTCCGTGGATCCTAGGTTGTGCGAATGCTCCACCGGAGGTCCCTGGACCACAGACCCATGGGTTCCTCACCGTCTCCTCCGCCGCCGTCACCCCTCCAGAGTCCCCCGACATGCACCCTCCACGTCACCGCAACACACACACACACACACACACACACACACACACACACACACACACAGGCCCCTTACGCCCCTTTCCCCCGTATCCGGGGGAAAGTGCTTCGGCGGTCTCCCGTATGGGGCGGGTTAGCGCCCCCGGCCAGTGTCGGCCCGGCAGATATGTAACGATTCACACACACACACACACACACACACACACATACACACACACACACACACACACGCACCTCCGTCGACGGGGTTACGACCGTGCGCCTCCACGTAGCGGCTAATCGCGGCCCGCTCCCAGCTCCTGCCGTACTGTACGTCAACCACGGGGTCGCTGATGAGGGTCCGGCTCAGGGGACAGAAGAAGTGCGCGGGGACGGGGCTGCGGAGGGTGTGGATCATTCGGCCGAAGTCGGGCGGCGGAAGCCAGGTGCCGGCGTCGCTGAGGAGCGCGCCAGGTCGCGGCTCCTCCGCCGCCCCGGTTGCGCCGCCGGGGGGACCGGCAGCGGGGGCCACCCGGGCGGCGATGTCAGCGCGTGTGGCCATGTGGGGAATAACCCTCAGGTGCCCAGACGCACCTGGCCGTCAGGTGGGTGGGTGGGCATGTGTCGGAATTGACGGGACAGCGGCAGTTACCGAATCCGGCATAGGGTGGTTGCTTGGATAACCGTAATAATAAGCGCGCGAGGTGCAAACAGCGGACCCTGCTGCGGAGACTGAGTTCACACAGCAAACGTCATGCATGTACCTGTCGTGTATTCGCTCTTCCATGAACAGAAATGAGGAAAATATCGTGTACCCGACTCGATTTGATTCGATTCGATTCGCTTCCTTGTCGTGCGTCTTCCTTTACCTGCTGCACCAGCGGCGTTGTTCGGCGGAGGCAGCTTCGCCAGCGCGGTGCGGTCGACGACCTCCGCGCTGCGGCCCGGGTGGGCGGCGTCGAGCAGCAGCACGGGTTCCTCCATCAGCCTCAGGCTCAATGGGCAGACCAGGTCGGGGGGCACTGCGCCAGCGCCCAGAGGGAAGCTCAGCAAGGCGGGCCGTGACGGCGCGTTTGCTGGCAGCAGCTGCGGGCTGTCCATCTATCCTTTTCCCGGCAGGGCAGGGCGGCGATACGATACGATGCGGTTTCGTCTCTCTATCCTCTATCCTGTATGTGACTGTCTGTGTTCAGGGGGGAGAGTTGTGTGTTTGGGCTTTGCAAGGTTATGGGAACTCACGGAACGGTTGGAAAACCGGGGCGTCAAGGTTGGGGAGAAGCGAGCGGAAAAAGACAAAGCTATCCGACAGACGGGTTGCGATTGAATTCGTTCGACGACTTGGTGATTGGGTTGATTACAGCGCGTCGCATCGGAGCACATCAGAGGCGGATCGCTCGCATCTGTAAAAGTAGGTTTAATACATCAAACATGTACCTGATGGATAGACCGAAATGGGCTGTTGCTTGCCGGATCCGCCGTCAGGGCGACGACGGCTTTCGTGACCGACCCATGGGTCGGTTAGTGGTGGGTCGCGACTGTTTGCTCATTCGGCATTGATATTTTCACCTTGTCGTCACAGCAAATATATCAAAGACAAGTCGAACATCCGACAGCATACACCCGAGGGAACAATGTCCTGCTGAGAAGGTGCGTGATGATTGAACGTTTAGCCGAATGGTGGGCAAAACCCCTGAACTCGATGCAGACCTGCTGGGTATGCATCGATGACCCGCGGGGTCTACTGTAACATACAATATTTTTACCGGGGACACGCATCCCGGAAATTCTGGGTGACGCCCCGCCCCGCCTCCCGTACACACGAAGTACCACTGAAGTACAGTATGCGTACGCGCAGCGTGGGGGCAGGAGTGCGGCGGGTGGGCGCAATCACGTGTTTCACCGCCCTACGGCAACTAACGTTCGTACCTCCAGTACCTCCTACTACTGCACGGCAGCGGGCCGCCATTCCGAATCCATCCGGGAGCAATGGATGGCAATGTGCGCGCAGTCGGTCCAGCTGGCGTGCGTGGCGGCGCTTCACAGAGGCTTCATCCCCCTTCACCCGCCGGCCAAGAAGGACCGCCGGCTCCAGAGCCACCCCGTCAGGTTCTCCGAGCGGCTCGCTCAGCGGATCGGTCCACCTGCAAGCAGAGGCGCAACGAGTCAGCTAATACCCTAAAGGGAGCTGCGGACATCCGTCGGTACGGAAGTGCCATCGAGCCGGAGACTTACCCACACCCCTGGCGGACCTACCCTTCCGATGAGCCCAACATGAACCCGAGCCTGTTACGGCGAAGGCACACGCGAAGGCGACATGAGCTTAGGTCTTGTTGATTCAGGGGGTTTGCTCTTGCGTCATACCGGCGTTGCTCTGCTGTGTGAAGGGGGAGTTGGGACAGAGGCTGTACGGCAGGCGAGGTACAAAGATACAATATACGTGCGATCTTCATCACGTCATGTATCCTATGTTAGACCAAGGGTAATTACCCTTGGTTAGACTATAATGCCAAGATGTGCGGACGTCGACATCGTTCCGCCTGTGGGTCACCAAGTCTGAAGTTCCATGGAGATAAATCTAGGTAATGAATGTGACAAATTGACACATTGCAAAGCTGCAGAAAGTTATAGAACAGATTAAAAGCAGTGAATCATGTGTGTGACAGTAGTTGCCGCAAGACAGTTGCCGTTGTTACACTCATAAGAAATAACCATGCCCTGTTGGTCAATCATAGGCAATCTTTTCTCAAGGTCGCTATGCTACAAGCGATTCACTATTCCCCAAACATGTCAAAGTTCACAAACTGTCACAAACGTACCGGCATGTAAAGCACCGCTGCGTTGTCGATTGAGTATTGAAAAAACATTACGTATAAGCTTCGCTTGTATACCTGCTAAGAGTGTCTGCAATTCATGACCTTCCTCTCACGTTGCGGTGTCGCAAGCACCATCCCTGTTCACCTATTGAGTTGAGTACCTGAAGTCAAAAACATTGATTGTGCAACAATAAATCGACTCTCGGTGAGGGCATTAGCAGTGGTTAAGGTCACAACTCGGGACGCAAGTCAAGCCCACGTCGCACACAGAAGGCTCAATATCGGCAGCTGAACGTGATTGAGAATTTCTAGTAGCAGTCCTACTGCGACCGAGGTGCCTTCCACAGACTGGGGCTGTTGCGATGTGCTTGGGTTTTAGGACAACTAAAGGCACCAGGCGAGCCGATCAAATTGCAGGTCCGATGTTCAAATAACTCGTTACGTCTATAATCGAAAGATAATGCGAGCTGCAATTTGAAGGTGGAAAAACCCTGTGCTTCGTTTACAACAAGGTTGGGCCCTATGTCACCCAGCCATCGGGTATAGGTGCAAGGTCAAGGTTTATATGTGCACGGGACGCATACGATGTCGTTGTTTGTAACTGTAGCCACGTTTTCCATAAACCCTGTGACCGCAACCGATGCCTGCGAGGATGCCTGCGACCGCACAGCAGAGCAACCGGTAATTGATCACGAATATCAATTTTTATAGAGGAAGAGCTGTTGGAAGCAACCGACGCCCTGTGGAGAAGCCAGTGGTAGTTTCAACAAAACGTGCGCCGCCAGCAGAATCGTCACAGCGTCCGTCGCCCCGTACGCATATACGCCGTACAGCAGCTCCCATGCCGATATTTGCAGCAGTCAAGGCACGCACGCGCCCAGATGTCTCACCCGCCGCCACCAGGCACAGTCGCACAGGGCACTTCCTCACATACAGTCGCACAAGGCACTTCCTCACATACAGTCGCACAGGGCACTTCCTCACACTTCCTCACATACAGTCGCACAGGGCACTTCCTCACATACAGTCACCGCCGTGTGATTAGGCGGGTCTGGCGCGGTTTCCAGGAGAGGCAATCCTGGCGCGCTGGTAACCTGATGTGGTGGCCGGGATGGCTGCGTGACCCCCCCCCCCGGGTGATGGAGGATGGGTGCGCAGTCCTTGGTAGGGGTGGATGAGACGAGGCACCTACGAGCTATCTGGGCCCGTTGGAACACCCGGTCGGGATACGGGTCCACCTTGTAACGGTTAATTATAATTATACAGTCGCACAGGGCACTTCCGCACATACAGTCGCACAGGGCACTTCCGCACATACAGTCGCACAGGGCACATCCTGGTGACCGCGCCCTATCGTCGTCGGCGCACTCGATCGTGCTTCGATCTCCCGGGGGATGGGTGGATGGATGGCGGCGTACACACACACCCGGAGGGGGCCGGGGGGGCGGGTTTCACATCTAAACACACCCGCTGGGGGCCCTTCCCACGTCAAGAGACCACCACGCGCAACACACACAAGCAGATGGCCGTGCGAAACCCTGCCGTACAATACACGTCCAACCCGCTACCGCGTGCCGCCTCGTACGTCACGCCCTGCTGGTCAAGAGCGGCCCGGAGAGCGTACGACTGCCGTACCGTCGTGTGTGGCGGGCAGGTAGATGTGTTCGAACCAGCAGTACCATCATAGTAGAACAGTAGCGGAAGCCCTACCCAGCCATCCAATCAAGCAAACATGGCATTCTGGCATGACCCGTGGGGTCCGCTGTAACATCATTAATGCTTGTAGCAATAGCAGAGATGACCTCGCTAAGCGCTCAGCGCCGACAGGGCCCGCCGTACGCCTAAGGTAGAGCTCTTGTTCTACGACGCCTGCTGGACCATCTTGGCGAGATTGATGGTGCTCCGGAGGATGCCCTCCGTGACCGCGAGCAGGCCATCATCCAAACCGCCACGGAATACGTACGGCATCAGATACCTGCGTGTGAGTGTGTGTGCATGCGCATCATTACATATCCGACCGGGCCTGGAGCTGGCCAAGGGCTGCTAATCCAGCCCTAACAAAAAGACGGGCCGCAGCCCGCAGGGCAATGCGAGGGGCCGCGGGGCCGTGACTCCCCGTGAAGCATGGTCCTCCCACATTGATGCGATGGGGTCCGCTGTAACGTTCATTCATTGATGCGATGGAGGGATGCATCGATGATAATGGATGGGACATGGGAGTGCTGCAGGGGACGGACGCCCGAGACGGGGTCACCGGTCGGCGCCTATCCAACCGGAGGCCATGCGGCCGTCCCAGCGGTCCTTCCTTCCCGGCAGTGGGTCTCACTTGTTGAGGTTATTCGCCTGCTGCATGGTTGTCTTTAGCCACCGGTTGGACTGCTTCTGGACGTCAAAGCAGCTGCGGCGGACAGCACGCACACGCACACGCGGTTCTGGGTGGGCTTCTCATGAAGCACACACGCACACGCACACGCACAGCCCACACCTTGGGTGACACTTCTAAGCACACAACACACAATACCATCCCCTGTGTAATCACGCGCGCCCGCACGTGGGTCGGTACGGCGAACTAGCGCGTTTGCGTGCAATCACGTGCAAGCGATCGTGCAATCAAGTGCAAGCGATCCTGCGGTCATCCAGCGGTCAGGCACGTGACGGCGCTGCTGGGTGGGACGTGGAAGGCTGGCGGCGTTGGGACTTGGGAGGGGCCGCGCGCCCGGCGCGCTGAGGCATCCGGGCGACTGGACTGGCCTGGCAACCTACCAACTCCCGCGGGTCATGGCCCCAACCAGCATCCCTGCGACCCCCACGACTTCATTCGTCCAAACTATTCGTATACCCTTTTGGCGCCCGCTGACTGGGGTGCTGCTGGCTGGCTGGTTTTAAAATGATGGCAGACCTCGGCAGGCTGAAACCCTAGGAGCAGCTCGTGCACATCCCGAATCGAGCGAGCGCTGCGGCCGCATGTCGCATCGACTCACTTGATGGCCGGCCGCTGGTTGGGGTTCTTCTTGCTGCCGATGCCGCCGCCGCCACCGCCGCCGCCGCCACCGCCGCCACTGCCGCCACCGCCGCCACCGCCGCCACCGCCGCCGCCGCCACCCGCTGGTGCCGGCGTAGTCCCCGTGGACGTCGTCGTCGCACCCGTCCCACCTGCCGTCGAGCACTCGTTACTGATGGCGGCGGCCACTGCGACGTACAGCCCCACAGCACTGGCGGCGGCGTAGAGGATGCCGCCGACGAGCGACAGGATGGCGGAGGCCAGACCCAACCCGATGACGATCAGCCCGATTACTGCGAACGGCCCCGCCTGACAGTTGTGATTTGGGTTCACGGTTTTAGGGTTTTAAGGTGTGGTTTTCCTGAATGGATCAGGCCTGCTGTGGATCCCCACAGATGCACTGCGTGCGCTCCTAGCCCAAGTCTGCATATCTTCAGCGGTTTGGTGGACTCGACATCTCGACTACAGGCGCCGAACCCCCCGATGAAGCCATTTTGCGGTCCGGTGTAGCATGGTCCGCATTTTATTTTGTCATTTCAGCAAGCAGGTAACAAACCTCGTTTGCGATGTGCCCTCCTGCCACGTTGATGTCAGGGCTGCCTCTAGGGTGGCTGGCGATGGTGAATCTCTGTGTTGTACGGAATGGCTTCTTCCGTACCACGCTACGAGCTATCAATGAATGAATGAATGTTACAGCGGACCCCAACGGGATCATCGGTGTATACCAGAGCAAGCCCCAGTAGGCCCCACCGCCAAGGCGGCAGGTCACCTCCACACCACAACGCCGCACCCAAAGAAAACACACCGGGCCAGAACCCCAACCAGTCAGACACCGAAGCAAGCAGAGGCACGCAGCGGGGCAACACTACCAAAGGGATAGGCTTAGCAGCGGGCATAATCCCAAGTGGTATGGCAAGTAAGGTAAGCACTTCATCCCCCAACCATGAGTGTATGTGTCACCTGAAGCGCGGCGATGCCCAGCTGCGCCGCCGACACCAACGTGTTGTAAACCTTGGTCGCCAGCTGATTAGCCTTGTAGACGTCCGTCTCCTGCCACAGCGCGCGGATCTCCTCCAGGTTCTTTCCTGCGGTTCGATCGGGTTGGGTGGCGGGCCCGTGTGGGCATCGGCGGGGCGACGGAGTCCGGCGTCCCGGTACAGCACCAGAGCAGTGTTGGGGGATGGATGACGGCGGCCTGTACGGCTGTGTACGGCCATCACGTAATCCTCCCAGGCAGGCACTCCAGCCCTCCAGGCCTCTAGGCCTCCCCTCCCCTCCCCGCCCCCACGGTGCACCTGTCATGTGCAGCTAACGGCAAGAATGAAGCGAAGCGCTTTCAGAAGGAAAGCGCTTGCCTTAGGTATCGCAAGCCAGATGCTCCTACGTACGGCAGATGGATCCGGCAACTGCCAACCACCTAACCTAACGCTCAGCGCGTGACCACTGCAAATCCAATCGCTCTGCGACAGTTTCCTCCAAATTGCCACGCCATTAACGGTGCATGACACACCCACCCGATCCGAAGTTGGCGCGGAAGTCAGCCAGGAACAGGGCGAACTCCGTCTCGTTCAGACCGGTGCGGATCTTGTCGGGGACCTTGTTGGCGACGTTGTCTGGACATACACGAGCAGGGGCAGCGGCGGGCAGGCGGGCGGGCTCTGTGCCGCGCCGCGAGCTCTGTGCTGTGAGGCAGGCACGCCTACCTTAGGCCTGACCCTAGGACACAGAGCGTTGCGTTTGGTAATTGTGTGTCTGCGTGTTGTTGGGTACAGTAAAACACGTTACTTTGTGCCGGTTCGGACTACGCCGCGCTGCAGGTACCAGTAGCGCCTCACAGCGCTGGGTGTATATGTATGAATGAATGAACGTTACAGCTGGGTTATATATGTGCGAGCAGCAGGGACGATCGGTCGACCGGAGGGGGAGCAGCAGCGCCCAGCGGCCCGGGGCATGTAAGCCGCCCAACGCCATATAAGCCACAGCAACAGCGATCTATCCGAGCCCACCAACCAACAAGGCGACCCATTATCATGTTCACACCAAACACGCCACAGATGCCGACCAGCGGCCCCCGGTTCCGCTGGCAGACGACCCTGGGTACCGTAATATGGCTGTACGCACAGTGGAACAGAACACTCCAACCAGCCCCATACATCCCATCCCGCCCTGTCCCCATCGTGTACCCCTGGCAGCTTGCTTCTGCGCCTGGGCTTCCTGGATGTCCTGCTGCTTCTCTGCGAGGGTCTCGATCTTCTGACCGGCCAGCGTTGACGGCTCGGGGGCGCCGCCGCCGCCACCACCACTGGTAGTGCCCTGCCCCGACTGCGCCATCGCGGCCGCCGTGGTTGCGTTCGGGCTGGCCTTGAACATATCCATGACACTGCCCATCTCGCCGTTCGGAGTGCTGAGGCCCGCCACCGCGCTGGCACCGCCGCTGGCGGTGCCGCTGCCTGTGGTGGTGGTGGTGTTGGCAGGCGCTGACGCTGCTGCGCCCGTTCCTACGGCCGCAGGCTGCGGCGGGATGACGTCCAGGATCTGCGCTCGTACGACCGCCTGCAAAACCAGGCAGAGCCGACAGGTCTGTTCTCTTGCCTGGACTGGTGGCTTAGATCGACACAGAGCCGCAAAATGTGGGAAATATTGTGGAGCTTTGCGGGGTTCAATCATTCATTCAGTGTGGCTTGGAAGGTTTTGAATACCTAGAGTTCTTGAACACCTAGAACCATTACGATGGGTCGTTTTGCATAACGCTCGTCGTCCTTGGAGCTCGTGCTGTTGCTGTGCACTTCCGTACCGCATGAGGCGTCAGCAACAGAACCAGCACGGTGAGGACGGCCGCGTCCGTGGACACAGACGCCATAAGGCTGAGGTCAAACTCCTTTTCCGTCACCGGGCGTTGGGTGCTCTAGAGCTTTAGCGGCCGGCTGGCGACGGCCTGGACGCCTGGTGCACAGAATCCTCAGGGATTTCGAAACCCAGACCGATTATGGCCGTAATTCCAGAAATTCCAGCAGTCGTGCGTGTATTGCATGTTTCTGTAACTGTTTACGTGGCGAGGCCGGCACGATTGTGTTTCTTCCGGGTTCGTCGGCTTGTCCGCCAACTCCCCTGGGAACGATCCAGCGACCATCTCCGTTTGATTCAACCTAGGATTCAGCCACAACTGGAAATTAGTTATGTGAAGAAAATCCGTGCATGTTTCTATGCGATCGGTATGCAGCGCCGTCGTTCGACGTAACAGATTTCGCAAGCGCATCACACAGAGGACGATCATAATTTATTTTTAATAATAAAAATAATAAAATGCATCACTATTCCTGATTTTCTTCTTTGCAGACATCCTCAGACTCAGTATCGCCCACCATATAGGCGCGGAAGTTGCCCCTGATCGTCGTCGAGTCCCTGTTGTCCTCTCCAGTTCCAAGGCCATACTTGATTCGAAGTTTTTCATGTTAAATCCTTGTTTTTGAATTGGTAGTTACGCATTGCCCGCGACGGTGCTGTTGCCAGAACGTTCACAGGCGTCTTGGTCTTGGCGCGCAAAAGGCACAACCCGTCCAAGCGGCAACATGGGCAGATGCCGCGGAACGGCACCTGCTCCTCCGTGCAGCGGCCGCATGGCATTTGGCCTCTGCCTCCTCCTTCTGCTCCGACCCACACCCGCGGTGCGTGGTGCACGTGCCCTTGTCGTCACCGGACGTGCCCACGTGTTCATCAGTTGTCCGTTGCCTTGCCATCTGTTAGCCCCTTAACCGCCCGCTCACCACCACGGAATTTGAAAAGTGACATGCTCCTTCCCCGGGTTCCGATGTATCGACGTTTTCCAGTAGTAACCGTTACAAGGTGGACCCGAGTCCCGACCGGGTGTTCCAACTTTTGTCATGCATGGACCCCCTGACTCGCGCAGTCGGCTCAATTTGACTTCAAACTGTTCGACCACCTGGCGCGCCCGGGTGCCGCCCGGAACAGCTCCTCCTTCCGGCTGTCCTTGGAGGATGCCATGAACCACTTCCAGCAGTTCACGGACCCGCTCCTCTTCGGCGCCACCAGAGGCGGCGGCAGTGGCAGGGATGGCAGCGCGCAGGCAGCCGGCGGAGCTCGCCACCAGGGGCCGTTCTTTGGCTTCGACGGCTTCGCCCGCAGCGCCTTAGGCGGGCTGGGCGGCGGGCTGGGCGGCGGGCTGGGCGGCGGGCTGGGCGGCGGGCTGGGCGGCGGATTCCGAGGGGGGCCCGGCAGCGGTGGTGGCCCCGCGGGCGCCGCTGCGGGCATTACGGAGGACTCATTGAAGACAGCGACGCAGCCCCTCACGGGCCAAGAGTTCCAGGCTTTCCTGGACAGCCTCACGGTGAGGCGGCGGGAGGGCAGGGCGCGGGCATCTGCGTGCTCAAGATGACCGAGCGCTTGTTGTACTAGTTGCACGGCTCGATTCAGTTGTTACTCGCAAAACAACGGGGACCAACGGTGAAGGGGGACGAAGGGGCTGTTCCGGGGGAAGGGGCGGACAAAGGGGCTTCCCCCTTTCCGTTCAATTCCCCTCCCCCTTCGATCCCCCTTCCCCTTTCTATCCCCCCTCCCCGTTCACTTCCCCGAGTCCACTCCACGCCCTCCATCCGCAGGCCAACACGGACGCGGCCGCCATCGCCTCCGCGGTCCTCAACCTGGCCAGTGGCATCGTGTACACCGTGTCAGGTGGGCGCTCCGAAGCGGGCGCCAAGAAAGGTTCATGCAGCTTCCCCCTGCTCGCCGCTGCGCCGCCCAGATGCAGCGGAACCCAATACATGCCCCCCCCCCCACACACACACACACGCACGCGGCTGCCTTGTCCGCGCGCCTGCATATGGTAAGTTTTTCCTCGCAGGTTCTATGGTAAGTATATTGCCACCTGGGATCGGGCGGGCGGGCGGGTTACAATTCTAAACACACGCGCACACGCACACGCACTTTGCATATGTGCAGGCGCCCTGGGCACAGCCTCCGTGGGCCTCTCCCTGGTGCCCGCCATCCCCAACTTCTTCTTCGGCCTCTTTAACCTGGAGGTCCAGGCCGTGGCCTTCCTGCAGGTGAGCTTCAGTCACCTTGATCGATACCGTGAACGTTGAATGCGACGTCGGACCCCGAAACGGACCGTACGGCAGCTGCCGACCGCCTCATTGGCAGCCCCCGCGGCCGCTGCCTTTGGTACCCATACCTTCTAAGTCCTGTCGGCTCTGGCGGCGGCTGCAAGAGGCTTGCCTGCTCGCCCCACTCACCCGCCTCCCTAGGGCCTCCAAGAAAACTTCCGAGGGGTGTTCCTGGACGAGCTGGTCAACGTGCTGGCCAGGATCAACGCGCTCCGGGAGAGGATCAAGTCGGGTGCGTGTGTATGTACGGCGCCAGCCGCACGGCAAGCACCCGAGACTGCCTCCGGGACTAGTGCTGGGTTGCAGTTGTCTTGCGAGTTGTTGGGCCCTTAGTCTCCGCTATAAATGATGGCCTCACACAACACAGTACAATGGGGCCAGGGAGGTGCTGGTACGGTGGCTGGGTGCACCGGTGCTGTGCTGTGCTGTGTGAATACCACACGCGGCGGCGCGCAGGCAGCTAGCTGCGCGAGCGACACGGGCAGCGGGTGGCGCTGTCTTGCGAGGAAGCCAGGATGCGGCTGTCAGGTTCCAATGAGCTTCAGGCATGTCGCCGACACTGACCCAGGCATGACCTGTGGGCAAAGTGAGTGCATGTGTATGTTCATGTGCACACCACACACCACACGCGCAACCGCAGGCGCCTTCATCCAGCAGCTCGAGGCGCAGCTGGAGCAGCTCCGGACGGTGCGCGCGATGCTGCAGGAGCTGCGGACGCAGCACCCCATCGCGGCGGCGCTGCAGCGGGCCGCCACCTCCGCGCAGGAGGCGGGGGCGGCCGCGCGGTCCGGCAACTGGCGGGAGGCGCGGTCCGACCTGCAGGACGCCCAAGCGTCAGTCCAGGAGGCGCAGGACAAGTACGACGAGGTCGCGAGCAACATCATCGCCCTCAAGCTGGGATCTCAGATGGGGCCGTAATCGGTTATTACCGTATACCGTTGCGTGGGTCAGTGCCATTGGTCGGGATCGCTGCTTGGCTGGCGAGTGAGGCCAGCTGCGTAACGAGCGAGCTGTCGGGGCGTTGCAGTGCGGGAGGTTCTGTGCGTTGGGTGGTGGTGAGATACGTCAGATGGCTAGGGTTATTCCGCTGTGACTTTGTTGCGGTGGGCTGCAGACTCGCCGATCAGCTGGTGGAACCAGCTGGCCAGGACGGAGTGTGCAGCGGGCTCTTTACTTGTGCGTGACGGCCGACCTGCTGGAAACCCAAGGTGGCGATGCGGCACGTGGATGTGCGACCCGAAACTTGGATGCCCTCCTGCGCATCGCGTGCGTTGCGGCCTGCTTTCGCTGCGGGCTGAAGCAAGCTCCTCCCGGGGTGAGAGGTGCGCCCCAGATCTCACTTCACGCAGACTGCTACGCGGGGAACGCGGGGGTGCGTGGCGTGCAAGGGGTGTGCTCTGGGGTATGGGCCCTGACAACCAAGCAACCTCTCTTTGGGCAAGCTCTTGGGCCCCCGGACACAGATTGGCACTCCCGCAACCTCGCAGCCAGCTCGTCGTTTGTTTGCAGTTAGGGCTGGGGTGATCTGAATGTTGGTTGCTCTCTTAGATGTCTCCCCCGCTACCACGTTACCAGGCAGCCGAGGGGCGCCAGTTGGAGTTGAAAGTCGTACTCGCACCGCCCGTGGCGAACGCATTCACATGTCTTACATGCATAGACCTATCTTGCAGATGGCGCCAATGCGGTGCCGACATTGCCGAGGAGAAGGGGTCAGCCAAAGTGAAAGCTATCCTGGTTATTCCCAGTTTATGAGACGCAGTGCCGTGGGTTGCCGAGGGGAAAGCAAACGCGCGTACTACCTCGAATCCGCACCCGACTGTAACCGCCGCCAACGGAATCTCCGCATGCCGCATCTCTTCACTTCGCATCCATCCACATCAGTCTCAGTTCTTCCTCAAGAATTCAGTGCTGTGCTGCTACTCCGGGTTCCTGGCCCGCCCGTCAGGTCCCACAACCACCATCTAAATCACAAAGGACCCCCGGCACCCCCGGGCACACGATGGATAGTCAATCAGGGAGGAGCCCACACCCGGTGACGTGGCCCGGCTGTGCCCTGCGCGTATCGTACTTCACTAATAACTGCGTCACGTCTTCCGGCGCCCCAGCGAGGAACGGACAGCCCTCTGGACGTCTCCCGCGGCTAAGGTACGTTGAAACAGGCGCACAGGTGCCCAGATGCGGGGCACGACGCCTGCCGAGCACAGTGCCCGCGCAGCCCGCCGTCGCCGCTAGCCGCCGCGGGAAGGCCACCCGGGCATGAACCGGCCAGAGCCGCGTGCGGTCCCGCCGCCTGGCTGAGCCTCACCTCCCTCGGATCGCCGCTAGCAGCAGCACAAACAACGCAGAGCACAAACAGAGCAGCACAATGAAGCGCCCAAGCAGTGCGCCGTTGTTATGCCGACGCGAGGGTGCCTCCTCGTCGATACAAACACATACATGGTCAAATTCTCGATGCACACAGACACACACACACGCGGTGGGCTTCTCATCACTAAACACACACACACACACGCGCGCGGGCGCGCGGGGAGCCACAGCCCGACATCAACAACCCTCCAGGTGTCTTGTGCCGGGTACGCGGCCTCGGCCCCTAGCTCCCCAGCAGCTTTCCCCGGGTGTGTTGCCGTACATTGGAAAATGGTTCCCCGGGTGCTGGCGTACATTGGAAATGGTTCTACCCATGCTTCCGCTACAGCGCTACCTAACGATGCCACACGCACTTCATAACCCCCCTCCATCAGGGGATCGTTATGACATGCCGCCGCGCCCTGCTCCGAGATGCACCGAGCTACTGCCATTGCTCCGCCGGAATTCCCACACCACGTCATTCTGCCGCCTTGCCTTTCCATGATGCACTGCACTGCAAGGCGCAGCCGCCTGCCACGCCTGCACGCCTCGAACGCACACTCGCTGCCTGCCCGCGCGCTTGCCCTCCTGCGTGCCCTGCCCGCCTGCCGGCTCACTAGCGTGTCTGATGGCTTGCCGGCGTCTGCCCGCCTGCCTCACTCACCCACAGACGCGGACGAACCGCACCACACAACACACCGGCCCCCCCGCTCGACGCACCAGGGTCGTGTCAGGGATGCCTTACTCATGCCGTACTCATCATACTCTCATGATCAGCAGTCGCGACCGAGTCAATAACCCGTCAGCTCTACCGCCAGCGATGGGGCGGCGATGCACCTCTCGGGCCCTGTACGCCCCAGGATGGCCTCCGCCCCCCTGGGGCTTCGTCCTGGGGGGGTTTGGTCTTTTCGCTGTACAACCCACCTCGAACAGCACACACACGCACGCACGCACCCACGCACACCGTGCTCACCGGTGCGGCCCCCCTTCTCTCCTCCCATGCCTTCCTCCCTCTTCCGTGTTCCGCGCCACCCGTCATACGTAATATCTTATATGCTCGCACATTGACAGCAGCCCGTGTGGCAGTTTCTTCTCCGTCGCTCCATCAATGGCCCCCCAATGGAGAAGCATCCCTTTGGAGACGCATCCATGTGGCGTTACGTACGTGTAGCCCTATCCGACAGCGCTATCCGACACAGACGATGCATCTTCACGCAGGAGCCGCCGCTACTCATCCACCGTACAGCCGTACAGCGCTGAGCAGCAAGAATACCACGCCGTACCCCACGACCACAATCGCGGCCTCTCGCCCCTCGACTGACCTAACCTGACTTCAACCGCCGCTCCGCACGGCTCCACCGCCGCGGGCAGCAGCAGCAGCAGCAGCAGCCGCTCGTTGGGGCCGCCCTTGCTTGCCAGCTTGCTAGGTAGCCCCGTAGCCATCTAGCAAGACAGCTAACTCCCGGCGTTGGGGCTGTGCGGGATGCGCACCCTCAGCCGCCGGTACATCTCCATCCGTGCGTCCTGGACCACTGCCGAAGGAGATCGGTCGTCGATGCCGCTCGACGGCGCAGCGCCGAAACCACCGCCAGACCCGCCACTAGCAGCAGCGGGAGCGGAGGCTGCCGCGGCGGCGGCGGCGGTGCTGCCGCCGTCCAAGAGGTGACCCGCGGGCTGCACGCCGCCGTCGCCGGGGAGCGCGCCCCCGCCCGAGTCTTCCAGGTCAGGCATGTCCACATCCTGGGCAGGGAAGGAGCCGAAAAGCGGTGTTCGGTATGAGGTCGAGCTGAAGGAGCGGAGTGCTGGAAATGAGTCAAGGATGTGCCGCGGCCTGCTGCGCCCTTGTCCTTCCGGCTCCGCCTCAGCTCGGGGACCGCACTAACGTAGCAACGCTAAGCGCTTGTTTGTCAAACACCCCACGACTGCCATCAACACCCCCAACTTCTGCCCCCTGCAAGGAGTCCCACCCCCAGCCCCCGGCCCCTGATCCCCCTCACCCGGTACAGGAGGGCGAACTGGCGCAGGCCGATCTTCCCGTCGCGGTCCGGGTCTGGGGAGGTGGCAGGTGGCAGGTGGGTGCGGAACGACGGAAGGATGGGGGACCCGGGCTTTACGGGTTGGGGGGGCGGGGGCCGCAGCATGGTGTGCGCGTTAGCAGTGTTGCTTGTTTCTGCACGCGCAATGCGGAATGCGCGCGGAGCGCCCGTGCTAGGACCGCAGGCGAGGTGGTGGTACCGCAGACGACGACGGAGAAGACCAACGCAGCCGACACAGTGACGCCACCCGCACATCCAACTGCCTGAATGCCCTCACGAATGCATGCCCGCACCCATCCCCGGGACCGACCGACTGTGCACCTGGCAGCGGGCCAGTCCCTCCCTCCTGCAGTGCCCCTCGCCCTGTCGTCGTCCCCATGCCACCTCCCCGCCCCACCGAGGCCGCCTCCCCGACCCCTGCGCCCCGCTCCCCAACCCCTCCCTCCTCCCCCCCAACCCCACCCCACCCTCACCCGCCATGTCCATCATGTCCAACAGGTCGCTCTCCGGCAACCTGACCTTGACTCGCCGACTGGCCCGGACCACATCCTGGGCCTCCAAACAGCCTGCGGGCGCGCAACACATCCCCCAGCAGGATGTGAAAGTGTACATCTTCGCGTTGCCTCCCGCAAGCGGGCTTATCTTGCCTCCCTAACCCCCAGAGGAACGCACCGGAGGCGGCGCCTGACAAATACGGTACCGCCCAGGAGGCCGCCTTTCCTTCTCGCCGCTTGCTTCCGCGCCGAACAGCTCGCACGGGCCTCGAGGCTGCCATGCCGCCCCCTTCCGGCTCTCCTCCCGCACCCGCGCCGCCCCATCCCCGCACACCGTTTCCGTCCTGGTCGAGGAAGCAGAACACCATGAAGGTCAGGAACTCGGAGAAGTCCACCTGGTTGTTGCCTGGCGACGAACGGGGGGCGGTGGTGGTGGTGGTGGTTATCTGGTAATCCTCGTTATGATGTACGAAACAGCAGGGGTTGCAGCACCTGGCATGCATGTGAAACAAGTAGGTGCATGGCGGGCAAAGGAAGCACGGCGAGAGGCACGCCCCATGGCGCCGCAGACGCAGAGGCTGTTGTGTTCAACGGCTGTAAGGGGGTCCGCCGCGGGTCGGACAGGATTGGGGTGTGGGGTGTGGGGTGGGGGTTGGGCTGGGGTGGGGGGTGGGGTGTGGGGTGGGGGTTGGGCTGGGGTGGGGGGTGGGGTGGGGCGTTTGCGAGGTCTGGGGCAGGTGGCTGAGGTTTGCCCCAGTCGGTTCGAGGCCAACTAATAACCGACACGCACTCCAACGACTGGACGTGGCGCCGGTGACGAGCAGCCGAAGTGAGTCGGCCTAGACCCCGACCGACCGACCGACCGGCCCAAACCCTCAAACGTCGCAAAGCCTGCAAGCGAAAGGCAGCCCGCCTGCCCCCCTCATTCCTCTTCCCCCTGCATCTCCTCCTCCTCCTCCTCACGCTGCCCCCACCTCACACACACACACACACGCCCACCCACCGTCGTTGTCGATCTCCGCCACCATGGCCCTCAGCTCCCTCCGTGTGGCCCGAGTGCCCGCCAGCAGCAGGTGCGTGAAGAGCTCCTCGGTGGTGACGCTGCCGGAGCCGTTGTGGTCCAGAGCCGTGAAGGCGGACCGGAACTCGGACACGTCAGCTGCCGGGCGAGGGAGGCCAGGAAAGACGGGCGGGCAGTGCTGGGTCGCAGGCGGGCAGGCAGCATGGGCCAACTGAGAACACCGAATCACAGGACCGGCTGCGGGGTCCGGTGCGCCCGCCTACCCATCCCGGCCTGACTAACAGAGCAACACCATCGGCCCAAATGATCCACCAACTCGGATGGGAGCTCCCAACCAGGCAGACACCGGAACTCCGCAAGCCGAGCCAGCCGGCCAAGCCGCGCCGTCGCCCGAGGGCGGGAAGGCCTCCTTCCGCCGCCGCGTGGCCCGTACCCGTACCGTACCGTACCTTGCAGCCTGAACATGCCTCCGGGGGGGCGCGGTGCGATGCCCCGCCGCGCCCTGGACTTGTACAGCCACAGCAGCAGGAACTGCTGGTAGACGGCGCCCGTGCTGCCGAGCCTGAGTGAGGGGGACGTGCAAGCGGGAGACGTGGAGCAGGGCACGGAGGGCGGGGCCGCGGGAGGCCAGAGGAGCGGGCGGCGAGGGCATGCGATGCCATGCATGCCGGAGGAGGGGAGCAGTGAAGGGGGAGGGGGGCAGCACAGCACAGCGAGGGGTACAGTCCCTCTCGGGCTGGGTGGGGTGGGCCCCAGTTCGCAACGCGCGCGGGGTCGTACGGGCCAGGCGGCCAGGCCGCGCGGCGCGGGCGCGCGGCCGTCCTCTGCGCCATGATGCGCCCATGATGTGCGCCCACATCACCCTCCGATAAGTACATTGCATGAATGAAACCATTGTCACAATCGACCCGATAAGATAAGTGCATCGCAGGTGCTCCTGGCACTTTTGTACACACACGGTATAGCTGCCGGCTTTCGGGCTTTCGGGTTGGCTTTCGGGTTGGCTTTCGGGTTGGCTTTCGGGTTGGCTTTCGGGTTGGCTTTCGGGTTGGCTTTCGGGTTGGCTTTCGCACTCCTCTGGAGGGCTTCCATGAGGGCTGTACGCACCTCACCCACCGGGCCCCCTTCCGTCTTTGCACTGACAGCCTGAGTCAACCGCACCAGCGCACCCTGGTGCCGCTCGCACGCATACCGGCATATGCCGCTGCCGCTGCCCACCCGCCCACCCACCTGGCGGCCGTCCTCTGCGCCTCGCCCGCCATGACCACCCCCGCCTGGTTGGCCAGGTTGGCCAGGAACAGCGCGTTGAGCTCGGCGCCCTCCGCGCTGCCGTGCCGCGCGTGGTGGCGGGTGGCCTCGTGGTGGGAGCGGTGGAAGCACCGGGTGCACTGCTCCACGATCAAGCTGCGGGGTGGGGGAGGGGGTGGGGGAGGGGGTTGGGGGGCGGGGAGGGGGTATCGGCCAGGCGGTTGATGGGCATGTGTTGGCAGCAGGAGAGATGAGAAGGTGGGGGCGATGCGGGTGATGTCCGAGAGGCGGGGTGGGTCCGGAGGGAGGGGAGATGCAGAGGGGAGGATGACACAGCAGGAGCAGGCGCAGGGGGCGAGGGGGGCACCGCACGCGGGCTTCGGCCGACAGCGTCGCGGGATGTGCTGTAGGTGAGGGACAGACCCCGGTGCTGCCAGGTAAAATGCTCCTCCCTCTCTCCCACCCCCACCACCCCCCGTTCCGCTTCCATCCGCCTCCCTCCCTCCCACCCTGCCCCCCATCCTCCCCGCCTTCCATCTGCCTCCCTCGTCCCTCCCACCCCGCCTCCCAGCGCCTCCCCTCCCCCCCCTCCCCTCCCCTCCCCCTCCCCTCCCCTCTCACCCCACGATGCCGCCCTCCTCCTCCTCCACCTTCTTGTGGCGGCGGATGTGCTCCTGCAGCGCCCGGGGGTTGCGGGTGCAGGTGGTTGTGACCAGCGTGTACAGCGGCACCACCACGTAGCCGATGTACAGCATGAGCCCCAGGTTGGCGGCCAGCAGCGGCAGCCACACCACCAGCAGCCGCTCGCTGGCCTGAGCGGGCGGGGCGGAGGGAGGGCGGCGACGCGGCGGCAGGGGATTGAGGGTGAGGACTTACGCTATATATATAGCGCCGGATGAGCCTTGATGGCGGAAGAGGAGGAGGAGCAGGAGGAGGAGGAGCAGGAGGAGGAGGAGGATCAATACGTTTCAATACGCACATGACCCGGAGGAGGAGGAGCGGTCGCAACAGCGCAGTGGGGGCCGCCGAAGGGGGCCGCCGAAGGGGGCACCGGGCAACAGGGCACAGCCCCCGCAACCCCCTCCCCACCCACCCCTATGCCCCCACAGTGGTCCGACCCTCTTCCCCCTCCCCACCCACCCCTATGCCCCCACAGTGGTCCGACCCTCTTCCCCCTCCCCACCCACCCCTATGCCCCACAGTGGTCCGACCCTCTTCCCCCTCCCCACCCACCCCTATGCCCCCACAGTGGTCCGACCCTCTTCCCCCGCTTCACGGTCACCGCCAATGACAGCGACGCCACCCGGCCGACGGCCCCTCACCGGCAGGATGCTGGACGAGGTATCGTACGACAGCATGTAGTACAGGCAGAGCGTCATGCTGAGGGAGTTCTGCAGGTAGATGACGTGGGTGGTCCACAGCAGCAGCTGCGGCCGGCCCCACCAGAACAGCCCGCGGAGCTTCCGTTCCACGACCTCCATGCCCACTGCATCGTCGTGCGCGCCGTCGGCCCCGCCGACGCCGTCGCCAGCCTCGTCGTCCTCCGCCTCGGCGGTGTACGGCTCGAACAGCGCCGCCAGAGGCGCCGCCACGGGGCGCTGGGAGCCGGCGACGACGGCGTCAGGAAGCGACGGCGCCGCGGCGGCGGCTGCGACGGCGGCGGCGGAGACCTCCGGCACATGCGGCAGCAGCAACGGCGGCGGCGGCGGCATCGTCTGGCAGCCCGCGTCGCAAGTATTGCGCCGAGTCGCGGTGGCATCAGTCTGCATCAGCACTGGCGGCGGTGGCGGCGGCGGCGGCGGCGGCGACGGGGGAGGTGAGGCTTGGCAGCCCGCCTCCGCGGTGACGGGCCGCGGGGGGACTGCGGCCCCCGCCGCCACCGGAGCCGTCGCCGACGCCACAGTTGCCACTTCACCGGTCAGCCGCGTCGCCGAGTTTGCGCCCGCGGCCAAGGACTGGACACTCCGAGCGGCGGCAGCGGCATTGACGATGCTGCTGCCGCCCATTACCGTGGACGGCGACAGCACCCCCTCGGCGGCCTCAGGCGCAGTCAGCCACACCACCGGTCCCCCGTTGACTAGCTCCGCCGCCGCCACCACTGTGGATCCCGCCGCCGCCGCCGCCGCGCGCGGCGACGCCATGTTGGGCGTCTCCAGCGGCGGCACCACGCCCGTGTTGGACGGCGGCGGCGGCACGTCCAGGATCGGCAGGTGCGGCTGGTCAACGTACAGCAGGTTGACCAGCCGCCGGCGCTCCGCCGCCGCCGCCGGCAAGAGTACGGAAGAGCCGGAGCGGCCGAGTGGTTCGACGGCGTCGCCGTCGCCGGCAGCGAAGCTGCTGCGCCGCCAGCGACCGCCCGGGGAGGGCGCCTCCGGAACCGGCTCCCGCGCCGCCCCTGGAGCCGACGTGGTCGAGTGCCCCCAGGAGCCCAAATGCAGCAGTCCGAACAAACGTTTGGCGGAGCTCTGCTTCGAGGGACCCCCCGCCGCCGCCGCCGCCGCCGCCACTGCCGCCGCCGGCGGCGGCCCCTTCTTTCCCTGCTGCTGCTGCTGCTGCGGCGGCGGCGGCGCACGCCAGCCCAGCGTCGGCGCAGCACGCGGCGGCGTCGGCGACGCCGCGTCCTTGGCCGCATTGGCATTGGCCGCCCCCGCCGGCGAGCGCGGCAGCGGCGGCGGCGGCGGCGCCAGCTGGCCCTCCTCATCGACGCTGAGCGGCGCCGTCGTGCGCGCCGACGCCGCGACGGCGGCAGACGCTGCGGCGGCCGCCGCCGCGGCCTTCGTGAAGGAGTTGCTGACCACAGATCCCTCCCGGAACAGCGGGTTCGCGAAACGGGCGCTGGGTGCAGGGTCCAAGAACTCCCCGCCGCCGCCGGCCCCGCCGTCTCCGTTGGACGTCGACGCCGGCGACCTGCGCGCCCCGTTGGCGCCGGGGGACAGCGACAGCGACGGCAGCGGCAGCGGCAGCGCTGCCGTCGCCGCTGCCGCGGCGGGGTCGGCGGCGGCGGCGGTGCCGTTCCGCAAATGGCCTCCGCCAGCTCCGCCAGCTCCGCCGCCTAGGAGCTCGGGCATCCCCACATCCAGGTGCTCCATGTCGTACAGGGGATTGCTTCGACCGAAGGTGAAGCCGTCGACGAGGAAGGGGTCGGCGACCGGTGGTCTGGGGAGAGGGGCCGGGCAGTCAGGTGGGTCAGTAGAGCGCGGGTTACAAGAGGCGTCCCCGTCCCCGTCCCCGTCCCTGTCCCCGTCCCCGTCCCCGTCCCCGTCCCCGTCCCCGTCCCCACGAGCCCCTGTGCAATGGCACTGCGACCCCTACACGGCTCAGCTCAGCACAGCTCAGCACAGCGCAGCACAACACCGCACACACTGAGCTGGACGCCCCGGCCAGCCTAGGTGACACCCACCGCGTGAAGTCGAGGGCAGCGTCGTCGGAGTCGTCGTTGGCCGCCGAGGAGGAGGAGGACCCAAGGGCCGCCGCCGCTGCCGCCGCCGCCTGCCGCGTCTCAAACGCGGAGGTGGAGGACGCGTCCTGCGGCTCGCCACTCCCCGACCGCGCACCCATGCCGCCGCCGCGGCCGCCGGCGCCGGTGCCCCGGGACGCGGCGGCGCCGACACCGCCGCGCCCCGCCAGCTGCACCTCCCTGTCCGAGCCGCCACGTGCCAAGATATTGACGCGGCCGCCGCCACCTCCGCGGCCACCTGCCTTGTTGCCTCCGACACCGCCTCCGCCGGGTTTGCCTCCGGCGGCGGCGGCGGCGGCGGCGCCTCCGCCGCCTCTAGCGGCGGCCCCAGTCGTGCTGCCGCTGCGATCGCCCGACTTGGACTGCCCCACCGCGCCCTTCTGAGCGCTTCCCGGAGCGGCGGTCCGGGACGCCCTGGCTCCGCCCCCGCCCCCGGCCCCGCCAAAGCTCCAGTCGTTTGCCTCCGCCACCGGCCCTGGGCCCCTGACTTGTGTCCCTGAGCCATCCTCGTGCCACGAGGCCGCCGTACAACCCCACACGGCCGCGCCGGCCCCGCCAGCGGCGGCATCATACATCGACCTCCAAGGGCTTGCTGACACCGGCAGAGCGGCAGGCGCCGCCGCGGCGGGCAATCCGCCGCCCCGCCACGGCCCCCCCGCCGTACTCCCTGCCGTACGTTGCTCCTCAAGCACGTGTGCCGTACTGCTGACCCACCAAAGGTGGTGGGAGTCAGCCTCCGCATGTGCTCCAGACGCTACAGACAGGAACCCCGTCCCGCCTCCCGCACCTTGCCAGCCGGCGAACCTCCCCGCAGCCGCCACCCGCATCACCGGGCCCGCCGCGCCCTCCCCCCGGCCCTCCGCCACAGGGCCCGGGCCCCGACTCAGCGGCTGCAGCTGCGGGGGCGGCGCGTACGCGCTAGCGCTCCTGCTGCTGTTGTACGGCAGACGGCCCGCCCGACGGACGTCGCTCGGCAGCGCCGAGGTATCTATCAAGTCGCCGCCTCCGCCGCCTCCGCCGCCTCCGCCGGTCACCGTGGCACCTCCTGGCCCCGCCGTATCTCGGTAGCGGAGGTTGCTGGGCTCGGCGCCGCTGGCCCCGCTTGCCGGTGCGCCGCGCGGTCTGCCCGCCCGCTGCGTGTTGCCGCCCGCTGCGGAGCGTGCCTTGTCCTCCGCCTGCTCCTCCTCATCCTCCTCCGCGGCGGCGGCGGCCGCGGCGGCGACGATGCTGGCCAGCCGCTTGGTGCGAAAGCTGGCCCCGCCTGTCAGGGCGTTTACGACGGCACGGTACGACGATGTACGGCGTTAGGCACGTCGGTGAAACCCCATGCAGCAGGGCAGGCAGGCCAGTCGGTGGGCCGCCGGTCAAGACCTCCCCGGGTGGACTACACACGGCACAAACACTCGTCCACTGCGACAGGGCTCCACAGCGCAAACCATGCCGGACCATCCCGTCAGCAGCCGCGGCCTTCTCCACACGCGCCCGCCCCCTCACGCCTCTGCCCCCGCCCGTCCGCACCCCGGCCCCGGCCCCGACCCCTTGTTTCCCCGGCCCCGACCCCACCTCTGCCCACGCGGCCCCACCCACCTCGCACGGCCTCCGAACCCAGCGCCATGCCCTGGAAGGCCCGGCTCGCGGTGTTGATCCGGAAGCGGTCCCCGCTGACGGGCTGCGTGATCCCCAGGACGGCGGACATCACTGACTGCAACCCAGCCGGGGGGCCGGAGGGGCAGGTGGCGGTGGCCAGGTGGCGGATGGGGGCGAGCAGCAGGATGGGCCCAGCAATTAGACGGTGAGGGCGGCAGGGCAGGGTTAATGGAACCGGCCAGGCGGCGGCGGATGGGCCTGGGGCGGAGACGGTGATGGTGGTGGTGGTGGTGAGGCAGGGAACCCTGACCGTAACCCCAGGCTGCCCAGCAAGGCCCTGCCGTACTCCGGTTGTCCAGGAGCGCATCCCCTCCCTGGAGACCGTGCACTACCCGCCGGGGTCCCTGACCCCGGTCCTTGGTGCCGCACGTCCCCCCCCCCGCCCACCTGCAGCTTCCACACCACCACGGCCTCCAACAGGATGCAGCTGCCGCCGATCCACACGATCTGGTACACCTCCGTGGTGTACAGCGTGAAGATCGCGACGATGAAGGCCTAGGGGGGGTGGGGGGGTGGGGGGGTGGGGGCCGGGAGGGGTGGATGGCGGCTTGGTCCAAGGCAGGCGACAAGCAGGGCAGCCTGGCAGCCCTGTGGGGGCGGAGGGGGAGGTGGTGCAGGGGCCGCCGGTCGTGGTGGAATGGGGTGCAGCGGGCAGGCAAGCCAAATCTGGTGTGAAATCGCGAAGCCTGGTCTGAGATCATGCCGACCTCCCGGTGACCTGCGCGGCCCCCAACCCAATCCAGCCCAACCCAATATAAACCAAACAAATCAAAACCAACCCAACCCGACAAATCAAAACCAACCCAACCCGACCCTGACCCCTTTCGCCCTTTCCCCCCTCCCCTCACACCCCCCCCCTTACCACCAGCCAGCCATGCGCCACCACGTTCTCGATGTCGATCTGCATCGCGTTCTCGCACACGTTGGCGTAGTGCAGGTTGTGGCCGCCGAACGCGGTCGCGCGGCAGGCCCGCGCGCGCAGTCGGAACAGCCCCCTCAGCACCATGTACCGCTCCGGGTCCACTCCGCCGTTGAAGCCGCGCCAGCACGCCGCCGCCACCGCCCACCGGCCGCAGCACCAGCAGCACACCCGCTCCAGCCAGGAGCGCATCCGCGCGCCGCCCCTCGGGATCTCCGACACGCTGGCAGCGGCCCCGGGTGTTGCGAGGTCGGGCAGGGATGAGTGCGGGATGGGGATTGGGGGGAGGAGTCAAGCGTAGAATGACTGAGAGCAGAACGAAGCAGGTTTGGGAGGACGGGCTGGGACGCGGAGGAGTCGCGGCCAGGGTGGTCGGCGGTGGGAGAGGGGTAGAGGGGCCAGCAGGGAGCAGGTGGCGGTGCGGTGGTAGGCTGGGCTGGGCTGGGAGGCCCAAAGCAAGGAGCCCCAAGACTGGGCTGGGCTGGGCTGGGTTGCGACAAGTGGGAGGGCGGCAGCAGCGGCACTTGTGCAGGATGGTACGGTCGCATGTGGATGGGTTTGAGTTGCGGTTGTCGTAAGCATTGACGGCGGTGGTTGCCTCTGCTGTGAGTCAGGAGGGCGGTGCGGATGCGATGAGGAAGTCGAGATGGCTCTCCCCGACAGACAGCAAGGCAGGTAACCCTCCTGCCGGCCCCACTCCCCGCCCTCTCACCGCCCTCACCGGTGCTCCGGCAGATCCGTGGCTGCGTCCATCTCGTACTGCCGCTGGCGCTGCTCCCATCGGGCCCAGTTGGCAAACTGGCGGGAGCGGCCAGGAGGTGGAGGTTGTTCCGCGGTTGGTTTGTTTTTACAACATCATTTGCAGGGTATTACGGTAAGTACATCGGTGACCGGTTCGATTCGGCCCTAGGGTTCCTCGCTACGAACACACGCGGCTCAGACTTATCACGCACGAACGACACACGTCCCGGTAGCTTCGGTTGGGCCGGGCTTCCTCGCTGAGCACGCACCCGCTGCAGCGTCAGCGTGAAGGTGAAGAGGCTGTAGATGATGTGCACCAGCGCCACGAAGAACAGCAGGTAATGCGCCTTGACGATGGTGTCCACGGGGAAGAGGTGCCGTCTGCCGGCGGGGCAGGCCGCCACCGCCTCGCCGCCGCCCAGCAGCCGCCGAGTGGCCCGAGACACGGTCTCCAGCAGCTGCCGGCCGGGGGTCTGGCCGCCGGCTGGGCCACCGAGGGTGATGGCGGCGGCGGCGGCGGGGGACGGGTAGGGAGAGGCGCCGGGTGTGGCGTAGGGCGATTCGGAGTGGTCTCCGGTGGGCTCTTGAGGGACGGCGGAGCTGCCGGCAACGCAGATGTTGGCGATCCAGGGCTGCGGTCGGTTGGGGTGGGGTGGGGTGGGGTGGGGTGGGGTGTAGTTGGGGTGGTGATGTGGGAAGGGCAGGGTGTAAGACATGGGTCGGCATTTTGAAGACGCGGCCCCTGCGAGCGGCGCAAAGGTCCGATTGGGGAAGGCAGGGTTGGGGGAGTGGGACGTGCAATGGCTGATATCTGGGAGGGAGGTTAAGGGGGTGAGGGAGGTGCCGGGTCCAGGCGTGTTGGGTCCAGCGCAACGGCGGTGGTCCGCCCCGACACGAGCTCTCAAGGCAACAGCAGCGGGAGGCAGCGCCTATGTACTGCTGTGTGCGCTGCGAGGTGGGTCTGACGGGAGGGAACGTGAGGTGGTGTGGGCCCAGGGGCACCAGTGCGGGGGAGCGGGACGTGGCGGCACTGGAGCACTGGACAGGAGGTTCCGGGAGAGGGGCATGCCCCGGGGATGCTGGGTAAAGCACCTGGTGCGTCGGATTTGGAGGAACGAGAGGGCGGGTGCCGATGGTTGCGACAGCAGCCCTCCGTGCCATACATGGGAACCGACGGTTACCTGGACGAACACCAGCGCGAGGGAGATGACGCCCACGTCGAGGACCTCCTCCTTTAGCCGTGTCAGCCATATCGTTTTGGCACCTCCATAGAAGCTGTTGAGAAACGTGATGATCGCGATGAACACCTGCCAGACGCAGCTGATGACCATAAACAGCGCGAACAGCGCCGAAATCTCCCATCCATACAGGTCCGGCGATTCAGATGAGCCAGCCATGCTGCTACTGCATCAAGGCCACGAGAATCAATCCATATCACCGCGCCCTATCGTTCGCTGCGGAAAAAACGTTGCACGGGCAATAACAGGATGCAAATAATTGCGTCGCTGTAATTCTGAAGGCCAGTGTTGATTGCCACCATATGTGTAGTCACAATCGGAAACCCATGGCAGCAGCCTTCAATCGAGCGAGAGCTTCCATCCAGGAAATTCGTCGTGCGTGCCGGTTTTTGTCAGGTATACCCCTCGGCATAACATAAATTTTTAACGCAGTCAATTGTAAAGCGTGGTCTGCAGAACCCTGGCTGCACCCTTGACATTTCGCCTCGCTATACGGCATACGGATGTATAGACTATTGAATTTTCAATCTAACGTCGTCAATTTCTTATACAGTACCTGGCTTTCGTTGATGGAAACGGAGGTTTTACTCGTTCCATAAAGGATTCAGTTCTTGACACTTGCAACGTAGGCATAATACAGTTCCAAGCCGTTAACAACACCTACAACTGTTCTGCTGGTTTGTATACTGTTACTTTAAAGCTTGAGATAGGCCTCCAGATAGAACCTCACCGTAAACATTGAAGGACAGCGGTCGCCTTAAGGCTACCCTGTTGACACTAAGCGGCACGCAGGCCAGCGAGGCCGTCCCGCCTCTCATGGCGGACCGGAGTGAGGGGGACGCTGGCGCAAGCACAGTCGCAGCCACCGGTGACGCCGCGGTCGTCGCACCCAGTGCCGCGGCCGTAGCCTCCGCGTCCAGCGCCGGCGCCCTCTTCCGCCCCAAGAAAGGCAGCGCCAACCTACGTAAGCGCGGCGGCGGCGGTGGCGGCCCAGCTGCAACCTCAGATCCAGCAGCTGCCCCCGAGCCCGCCAGCGCCGCTGCCTCCGCCGACGCCGACGATGACTCCACCGCCGCCGACGCCGGCGGGGTCGTCCGCAAGGCCAAGCAGGCCCGCACCGGCGGCGACGCCAAGCTGCAGTTCACCACCGCCAAGGAGGGCGCGCAGGAAGCCCTGGCCGTCGCCTACGCCGGCTCCAGGGCCCTGCAGGACGGCAAGGACAGCCTGGCCGTCCGCGCCCTGGAGACCGAGACCGAGTACGACCGCGACGCGCGCGCGCAGCGCGAAAGGGTGCTCAAGCAGGCCACCGAGGGCGCCGTCGACGACGGCACCTACCGCGGCATGAACGCCTACATCGACTACCGCAAGGGCTTCCGGCGCGAGCACACCGTCGCGGCGGAGAAGGGCACCGGCGCGCACGGGCCGCTGCGCGGGAGCGCCTACGTGCGCGTCTCCGCGCGCTTCGACTACCAGCCCGACGTCTGCAAGGACTACAAGGAGACCGGGTACTGCTCCTACGGCGACACCTGCAAGTTCATGCACGACCGCGGGGACTACAAGAGCGGCTGGGAGCTGGACCGCATGTGGGAGGAGGAGCAGAAGCGGAAGGCGGAGGCGCTGGCCAAGGGCTGGAACCCGGACGGCGAGGAGGGCGAGGAGGGCGAGGGGGAGGACGCGGCGGCGGCGGCGGCAGCGGCGAGGGAGGAGGAGCTGCCCTTCGCGTGCTTCGTGTGCCGGGAGGCGTGGGAGGCGTGCAAGGGCCAGCCGGTGGTGACGCGCTGCCGGCACTACTTCTGCGAGCGGTGTGCGCTCAAGTTGGCGGCCAAGACGACCAAGTGCGCGGTGTGCGGGCAGTCGACGCAGGGCATCTTCAACATCGCAAACGACATTGTGAAGCGGCAGAAGCGGCTGGCGGAGGCGGCGGGCAAGGCGGCTGGGCAGCGGTGACGGAGAGGTGGATATGAAACCCAGATGGGAAACGAATTCCAGAAGATACCCGGGGGCCGGATGTCGGTCGTGATAGTGCAGCCGCGGTTGTCGGCCGATTGGTTGCTTGGTTGGTTGGTTGCGGGGATGTGGGGTCGAGATGGGCTGGGGGCTGGGAAGGATGTTGAGGAGCCTGGGCAGGCAGGCGGGCGGCGATGGGCTCCGGGCTGCCAGTACGGCAGTGAAGTGCAGCGCAAGGGGCCAGGGGCAGGCTAGGGGCATGGGGGAGGGCGGGCCCCAACATGGCTGGGGCACGGTCAGTTGGCGTGACATTAGAGAGTCGGGACATGGCCGCGGCGGCGGACCCTGGGGCCTAGCTGGTACTCGGCGCCCCAACACGCGTTCGGTGTTTCCTTGATTCTTGCTGCTGTAGAGCGTTCCGGGGACTGGTCGTCTGCGGCTGCTTATGTTCCTGGTGATCAGCCTGCTTGAATTGACCAGACCAAGATTTGACACCTTTCTGTTCCGGACCGAGTGAGTGGCAACGAGGAGGCTGGGCAGGATGGCATTCCGCACATCTTCTGATTCTCGTCCAGGTCAAGGACGTCGCGGCCAGTTGTGACAGGCAGGACGAGTCGGCTTAGTTCAGCATGTCGATTTCTTTCACAAGGTGCTAGGTGCGGCAGCACGATGCCCTATTGTCGTGCAGAACGAAGGGAGCTTACCACCTGCACATTTCGAAACGGGTGGTGACGAGGGTCGGTCAACGGCTGCTGCCCACTTGATCTACGGGAAGAAAGAACGGGCGCGGACGGCAGAAACGGCGAACGCCAAGCCTGCAGATGTAACAACTATTGGTGGTGGTGCAGCTGCCGTCCCTCGACTGCGGCCCCACAAACGAACTGAAGTGTCTTATCTTCCTCAACACAATCAATCAATTCCTCGACACCGCCGCTTTCCAACACTCGGACGCAAGCGCACCGAGCCTAACCCCAGACCTAGCGGTCAAAAATGGATGACACCCAACGTTCACGCGTCTTCGTCCGTTGGGCTCTTCCTCCTCCTCCTGGTCAGAGCAGCCCCACACACGCATCACCGGCGGGCGCCACAGGACCTCATCCGATACCCCGAAAGCGGCATCCTACGTAACACCCACAACTCCAATCTTACAAGGTTGCGCGATTGCAGGCGCCACTCAGCCGCGGGGACACACGGCCATACTGGACAGCAGCCCTGGATAGCGGCTTCTCGGTGCCGCAGGTTGCTTGCCTCCATCGTCCACAACCAACTGCCCGGTGTCGGCCCAAGCGGGTCCCAGGTTCCGGAGCCGCATCGGAGCCCTTCCGATGGGCTGGCTTGCGTCGCCCTTTCGCATGCGCAAAGTTTGCAACACTCCGTCTGCTTGCTGCTTACCTAGTCCTACCTGCCACATTCCGTGACAATGGTGTCGTCCGCCTGGATTCGGCGAAACGCACAGTGAGAGACACGACATGACTGAAACGGCGTCGAGCCCGAGAATGCTGTCGCTGCGGCCTCGACTGCGGGTCGAGTCCTGTCAGCCCCGCATGCCCGAAATTCCCGTCTACTTCTCTGCCTATCTTGTGACTCTGTCTCTCTGTCTGCATGCCCGCAACAACCGCAAAGAAAGCCAGATGGCAGGCGCCAGATGAGTACGGCACGCATTACGCAATGCCACCTGTTCCGCTGTCACAATTTGTGAAGGCAACCGGAAGAAATGGTACATTAAGTTAGCCACAACCTGGGGGCACAGGCCAGGATCCCGTCGAGGACGCTGGCGCCAGCCGGCCGCAGGATGTGCAACGTGCGTTCACACCTACCCAGTTCCCTGAACGCCTGATGTGACAAGCTAACAACTGTCTTCGTAAAAGACCTCCGCAGATGCTGTGCATCTGCTTCCTATTGTATTCATCCTTCGTATGGTGCGGCAGTCACTATGCACCTGACATGGTGCCGTACTCGCTAGCCCACCACCCGTTAGCCCCCTTACCTATACATCGCCACTGCTACCGTACAAACGGGCAGTCCGTACTGTCACTTCGTACTACCGTCCTCCCTGCGCAGCCTAGTCTGAACTCCCTCGCCCCGCTCCACCGCCCCACACTTCGCGGTACCTGACTGCCGTACTCCTGTCCTTCCCGCGCGATACTTACATACCGTACAGATCTGCAATCTGACGACGGTGCACCTCGCGATGCCTGGGCTGCAACACACACCTTCCTCTCCCCCTCGCCACCGACCTCCTGGAGCGGTATCTCAACGGACAGCCCCTCCTGGCACCTGTAGCGGTGCTGTCCGTCCTCCACCGGCCCTCCGCTCCTGCAGTCAGCACCGCTTGCATCATCAGTCTACCAGTTTCGGGCAGTTCACCCTCCTCCCCCTCCTCGTCCTCCTCCTCCACCGCCGCCGCACCAGCCCTTCCCCAATCCTCCGCTTTGTCAACGACCAGCCACCTCGGTTCTCCTCACCGTCTGATGGACTCTTCCAGGCTATCTTCCAGGCTACCTTCCAGGCTACCTTGACCTGGGTCGCTGTCCATCTCTTCAATCCCTTCTCACAGGGACCAACCCAGCTGGCCCGCCTTGAACGTCCCCGCCCCCACGTGCCCATTGCCGCTCTCCCGCAGGTCCGTCGCCAACCTCATCTCCGCACCGTCACTCACCACCGCCCCCCAGCCCCGGTTCCCCACCGCGCTGCACCCCGGCCCCGCCACCAGCACCGACCCCGGGTCCTCCGCGCAAAACCCGTGCTGTCCGTTGTCCCGCGCCGCTGCGCCGCCCGCGGACGCGTCCAGTCGGCCGCCGTTGGACGCCGTGAAGCCGTCCAGGTGATTGCCGCTCGCGACCGCGCCCCCCGCCACCGCCACTACCGCCTGCGTCAGCGCCGCGAAGCCCTCCGCCTTGTTACCCTCCGCGGCGCACCGGACGCCCGTCACCACCCTGCCCGCCTCATCCGCAACGAAGCCGCGCTCGTCGTTCCCCGCGGCGCGGCAGCCGGGGCCCGCCACCAGCTGCGACCGGCCCAGCGCCGCCCAGCCGCTGCCCGCGTTCCGCTCCGCCGCGCAGCCCTCCCCCGCCATAAGGGCCGAGTCCGCCATCGCAATGAACCCGCACTCGCGATTGGACAGTGACCGACAGTACCGACCCACCAGCAGCCACGCGTTCTGCTGCGCCACCCAGCCGTGGCCCCCGCAGGCATTGGCAGTGCAACGCTCCGCCGCCGTCAGCGCGGCGGCGGAGTAGGCGGCGAAGCCGGCGACCTCGTTCGACATCGCGGTGCAGCCCGGGCCCGCGCGGACCGTTGCGCGGTCGATGGCGGCGAAGCCAGCCCAGCCGTTCTCTTCCGCCCAGCAGCGCCCCAAGGAGGTGAGCACCGCGCCGGCGCCGCCGGCGATGAAGCCGCTGAAGGCGCAGCGCTGCGCGACGCACTGCTCCGTGGTGAGCGACCCGCCGTCGACGGCGGCGAAGCCGACGCCGACGATGTCGCCCTGGCCGCGCGTGACGATGAGGCTGCGGCCGACGCCGACGCCGCTGCGCGTCGCGCTGCATTTGCTCGCCGTCAGCTCGCCGCCGTACGCCGCCAGGAAGCCCGCCGCGCCCGCCTCCAGCGCGCGGGCTGTCTCCGCGCGCGCAACGGCGCCGGCGCCCACCGCCGCCAGGCCGAAGCAGGGCGCGCCGACCAGCTCGCACTGGCCGTTCAGCTCCACGCAGCCTCCCTGGATGGCGAGCACGCAGCCCATTCGAGAGTACGTGAGCTCCGGCTCGCCGGCGCCACCCGCCGGCGCCGCCGGCACCGCCGCCAGTGGCGGGTACACCTGCACCTTGCAGCCCCGCAGCACAGCGCGGCTGCCGGCGCCGTGGGCAACCACGACCGCGTCCCACTCCTGCTGCTGCTGGTGCTGGGGCACAGCCCTGGCCGCGGATCCTCCTGCCGCTCCACCTCCTACGCGTGCGGCCGGCGGCGCCCGCGGGGCAGCAACCAGGGTGACGTTCTGAAGGAGGACGCTGGACCCCTCCTCGACCACCACCACCACGCCTTCGATGCAGCCGTTCAGAATCGTACAGGACGCGCCGCCGTGCACCTTGAGCGCCTGGCGGCGGCCGCGGCGCGCGGCGCCACCACCCAGATCGAGGACCGGGCCGCCGCCGCCGCCGCTGACCCGGGCACCTCCCACTTCCGCGCGCCGCCGCTCTGCATACCCGTCGAGCCAGGCCTGCAGGTCATCGAGGCTGTTCAAAGCGGCCATGTGGCAGGAGCTGGACGCGACGGATCCGGCCACCTGTCCCTGCGCTTTTCCGGCGGCCGTTGCCGCCGCCGCCGGTTGCTGCAGCGGCCGCAGCAGCAGCGTCGGTGGCCCTGCGGGCGTCACCGGCGCGGCCGGGGCAGCTACGGCGGCGGCGGCGGCGGCGGCGGCGGCGGCGGCCGCAGCGCCAGTCATCACCGCACTGGTCAAGCAGGTCGACAGCGCCATGGCCAGGCCGACGGACAGCTGCTGGAGGCACGTCGGTGACCGCATCAGTGCGCCCGGGGGCGCCTGCGCGGGAAGCCCCGACGCCACCGCCGCAAGGTTCAAGCCTGGCTGATCCGCGGGTCGGTCGCCGGCGCCGTCCCCGCCGCTGCCGGAAGGCCCTCCGGGTATGTCCGGCTGCAGCGGCTCGACCGGCGGGGGGCCGGGATGGTCAGGCACCAAGGCTGGCAATGGTATGACGACCGCCGGAGGTAGCTCTGCAGCGGATTGCGGCAACCCCTGCTGCTGCGGCTGCGGCTGCTGCTGCTGCTGCTGCTGCTGCAACGGCGGGGTGCCGGGCCTAAGGGATGCGCCCGGCCCTGGCGGCGTCAGCGACCCGTCCGCCGGCTGCCTCCGCTGCCGCCCAATCCCCCGTTGCTGAGGTCCTGGCCGCTGACCCAGCAGCCGCTGCACAGGTGCCGCAGCCGGCGGCGACTGACCCTGCAGCGGCTGACCCGGCGGCCCCTGCAGCTGAGCGGCCGACTCAACCTGCAGCTGTTGGTGTTGCTGTGGGTGGCGGTCGGGATCTGCCTGCGGGGCGATGCGGGTGACAGGCTGCCGGTGCTGCTGCTCGGCCGTGCGTTCCCGTCCCTGCGGCGGCCCGTACCGCGGCGGGTCCGCTGCCGTTTGAAGCAGCTCCCGCCCCTGCCCCGGCTGCTGCCCCTGATTCTGCTCCTGTTCCTGTTCCTGCCTCTGCCCCTGATCCTGCTCGTGCTCCTGCGCGTGCCTCTGGCCCTGCTCCAGACCAGCCCGCAACGGCAGGTCACCTCCCTCCTCCGCCTCCTCGCCCGCCTCCTGTTTCTCCAGCTGCAGCTGCAGGTCCCCAGCATCCCCCTCCAACTGTCCGGGCCCGCGGGTATAGGAAATTGGCCCGGGCCCGGGCCCGGCCCCGCGGGCACCTCCGTGCGGATCGAGCGCCCGGTTGCACCACTGCACCACCCCCTGACCGCTGAGCACCGGCCGACCCGGCGGCTCTGGCCCCGTCGTCTGCTGCGCCGCCAACGGCCTTGGCGGCGGCCGCCCTGATTGCTCCGGCGCTGATTGCTGCGGCAGCTGCAGCTGTTTGACCTGCAGCGCAGCCGGCGGAAGCTGCCGTTGACAGTCCGCGGCCGGCGCGACCTGTCCAGTTGGACCCGCCGGCGGGCCCTCGTAGAGGTCTGGACCGCAGATGCGGGAGAGGGGCAGAAGTCCGAGCCTTATCGCCCGCCGCACCCCAGGATGTCGCGCGCGGTACCCCAGTGCGGCACGCTCAGCCAGGCTCAGGCGGACGGGCTTCGCCCCCGTGGCCTGGATCAGCCTCGCAATGTCAGGCGGCAGAGGGGCTGGGGCACGCTGCGGCGGCGGCGGCGGCACCGGCGCTGCAGCGGCACCGGCCGCTGCAGCTGCGGCAGCCATTGGATGGGCCGCAACACCCGCGTCGTCGTCGCGTGCCTGCGGTTGCTCAACGGTCTCGTGACGCGGACTGATAGCTACGTGGCCCTCGGTGCCGGTGCACTCGCCCCGTGGAGCGTCGGCCCGTCCCGCTGCTGCCGCCGCCACGTCCACCGGCGGTGGTGCAAGTCCTGCTCCCGCCGCCAGAGACGCCTCACCACCAGCCGCCGCCGACATCGGCGCCCGCTCAGTTGCGGCGAGCAAGGGCGCCTCGACGGCTACCGCTCCGGAACCCTCCATCGCTGCAGTCGCCCGGCAGCGTTCTGCTGCGCCGCGCTGTGCCTCTTCCACTGCTCCCTCGGGAGCCACCTGGCCGCCGGGCGCGCCTGCCACTGCGTCCTCCAGCGTTTGTTCTGCTGGTCCTGGTGGTGCCGCTGGTGGTGCCTCTGGTGGTGCTGCCGCTTGTGGTGCTGCCGCTTGTGCTGCCGCTGGTGCTGCCGCTGGTGGTGCTGCTTGTGCTGCTGCTGGTGCGCCTGTCTCTTCGCCCTGAGGCTTCCGATCCGTTGGTGAGTCCGAAGTTACCGGGGTAGAGGATGCGGCGGCCGTCGTTGCCGTGGCGGTCGTTGCCGTGGCGGTCGCTTCGGCCGCCACTGCCGCGGCCTCGACGGCACCTGCCACTGCAGCTGTGACGGGTACACCCGCACCCGCACCCACACCCGCATCCGCAGCGGCTGCTGCTTCTGATGCGGACTTCTCCAGAACCGACGCCGCCGACTGCCTCACAATGCTCTCTGCTGCTCCTGGCCCCTCCTCAGCCGACGCAGCAGTAGCACGACAAGCCCCGCCCACGGGGCCACGTGCTCCCGGTGCTACAGCCGCGCCCGCGCCCGCGTCCGGTGCCGCCGCCTCCCTCGGCTGCGGAGTGTCGACGCCGCCAATGACCTGCCGGGGGCCCTCCACTGGGGCTGCTGCTGAATGAAGTATGTTACCGTGGACTCCATGGACGGGCGTCGAGGCGTCGTCTTGCATGGCCTCATCCGGCTGCTGCTGCTCCTCTAGCTGCGATGTCGACGACGAAGCCAGGTCAACCACCTCGGGGCCGTCGGCGCCGCTACGCCCTGCCTCATGAGGGGCGCCAGCCGCTGGCGCCGCTGTCCGCACAGCCGGCAGCGCCTGCGCCGCAGCCGGCGCTGCCGCAGCGCCAGCTGCTGCAGCCGCACTCTCGACTGCTGCCCGTCCAGCCGCCGCCCCCGCGCCCCGGGTTCGAATCCCGGCGCCAACTCGGTTGTCGGGTGCCGCATTCCCCGCGGCGCCCCCAGCAGGCGTCCCCTGCATTCCGCAGCGGCCGGCGGTCTCGCTGGTGCCGCTGCGGGAACTCACGTCATGCCGTGCCCGCTTGCGTGCGCTCCCTCTCTGGCAGTTAGCCTCGCCCGACTCGTGCTGCCGCTGCACCTCCTCTGGCGCGGGTCGCCGCGCCGTGCGGGGCCCCTGTTGGATACCGCTGCACGAGGAGACCTGCGGGCCTCGAGGCGCGGCGCCCACGTCAGTGCTCGCGGCGGGTCCGCCGACTGCGGCGGCCGCTGCCGAGGCGGCTGCGGTGGAGTTGGCGCGAGGTATTTCGCCACGCCTCGCGTCGCTGTTCTCGCGCTGAGGCGGCGGCTGAGGGTGTCCGCCGGGGCCGGGGGAGCTTGCCACGGTGGCATCAGGTGGCGGCTCCGTCAAATCGATTTCTTGGTGTTGGTTCACGCCAAATGGGAAGTAGCGCTGCCAGAAGTCCCGGATGATTGAGGCTTCGAGTTCAGGGCAAGCGATAATGTCGGTGGGCGTTATCGGCTTGCCTGCAGCACGGCGGGCAACGATGCGCGGGTTGGCGCATGCGGACGTTATGGCAGATGTCTGTTACAGGTATGTGCAGTTGCAGGAATAGTCAATTGATGGCGCGATGAATCAAACTCATAGTGTCGCAGGTGCCCGTGAAATTGATACCAGCCCGACACCAACTCAAACCCTACCAGTCTGCGGGCTTGTTCCTTTTCTTCGTATATATCGCTCCAGCACTTCGCGTTCGTAATAGGCTGAGGGCTCGGACGCAATACAGACCGGCTTCTTCATTACCCGTTTCGACACAAAACACACGTAATGTGAAGGAACCTGTACTGCCACGGACTTGCCCGCCCCTGATGTCGAGGCGGGCTGGCCGTTCATTTTGCGTCAAGAACGTTGCACGACGGTTTAAGTGCCCGCGAGGATCTTCCCAGTGGAAGTGCTATCGCATAATAACTTGGGGTTGGAGCCGAGCATTGTCCTTCCGAGGTATCATCAGCAGATGTCCAGCCGCATGTCTAAGGAAGTTTGGTTCCTGTAGTACAAGCACTGGTGGTACTCTTTTTCTTTGCGTTGAATAACAAAATGATATCCATGTATTGTAAGGTGTGAACCTCCAAAGCAAATGTCTACGGCTGTGCTAAACTGTTTGAATAGCGTTCAAGGCGTTAGCTGTTGCCTTGTCAGCAGAATTATAAGTAGCGGTTGATGATCGTTTGTAACAATCACCCGCTGAGTATGCTGCATTACGTCCACAACTCTGAACAGCGTCGGGGCCGAAAGGCGTGATTTGTGCAGGCAATTTGGAGGGCACGTTGCGAAATAATCTCTCATTCCCAACTGCTGTTGTAAGGCACTCGGCAGCCGTCGACGCATCTCAACAAGTGTTGTATGTCGAGGCGAGTAAAGCATGTCCCGCAAAGCAGGGTTTCAGGACAGTACGTCATGACATGCCTAGTACGCCGAATGACAAGGCTATGCCGGCAACCTGCATGCGATATGCACACAGGCTGCCGCAGGCATTGCAAATATGCACGCCCCCCCCGCGCCTGTCCAGCAGCAGCAACGTTACCGGATGACTCCGTAAAGCACCCATCCGCGCATCCATATCAAAGGAGCATCAGGCGGAGTTAGCCAGTCCTACAAGTCCGCAAGTAGACCACGCAGACCCAATAACCACAACACAAAACCTGCCTAATGGCGTTATTCGCCGTTTGTTGGCGCCTCACAGACGCTTCAGTCCTGACCCTGACATGTCGCATTGCTAATCCCTGTCCCTTCGCCCACCAAGCAGATACATCCTCATCATTCGAACGCGCTCTTATATCTTTCATCAACTACAGATTCTCTGGACGTCATGCGACGCAGAATCAGAAACCAAAGATTCCGACATCCACCCGCAAGATCACCCAGCTCCCAGCCACCGTCCCCGGACAGACAAGCCCCCGCGCTCTAAGCTCGCGGTACGAATACACATGCTGCACGGCAAACCGGCGGCCGAATCGGGCACTATGGCTTGTCGACGTTTCCGCGCGCGGCCCCCACCACACCCCGCCGCTATACCTTCATCACGGCTGGGCCTCCTCCGAACTCACATGGGCTTGGCCACCGCGGACTTCAGGCGGCAAACGGTCAGCTCCTTGATGACCAGCTTCACCAGCAGCAGCCCTGCCGTCGCAGCGCTGGTATAAAGCATGGCAAACACCATGTCAAAGCCACCACGGTCCGAGATAAAGCCCGTGAGCATGGGGCCCAGCGCCGCACCAATCGAGCCCATGCCGTCGATGATGGCCGACACGGTTGCAAGCGCCTTGGCATTACCCTGCAAGGCAAGGGCCGGCGGGCCGCGTTCAGGGGACGACACGAAGGTCTCAGCTCGGCGTGGCGCAGAGGCAAGAAACAGCCATCTGGCAATCTTAAGGATTCTCCCTTGAGGCTGCTTGCCCGCCTTAAGCTTCGAAACTGTCAACCAACGATGGCGATAGACCAGCGCTTCCTTTCCTCACGCTTCAGTCACGGGCTCCGCTTTGTATTACTAGTCCTCACAGAAATAGTTGCCTGAAATCAAGATACCGTGGGGACCCGTCCCCTCTGGACTGAATCACCGGGCCTCACCTGCAGCGAGTCGTGCGTGCCCAGGTCCGCGCTAACGGCCGTGGTGATGAGCGCATATGGCCCATTGACAAAGAAGCCGCTGGCCATCATCAGCGCAACGTTCAGAGCAAAGGAGGTGTGGCCGGCAGTGCGGTACAGGTAGAGGCAGGGCACCGACAGCAGCGTGAAGGCGGTGGCCACAGAGGCTGACGCCCCCGACTTGTCCGACAGGTGGCCCGCCAGGACACCTGCGGGCCAGGGATGGCCCATGAGCAACCGGGAAAAGCAGTTGCGCACACCGCCATGGAGATTATGGGAGACCCGGAAAAGTGTGTACCGAAGTCGAGAAAGCTCGGCACGCCAAAGCATGCCCTTAATTGCTGGACATGTTCAACAGATCACCCGGTATTGGCTGGGACGCCAGACCGTCTTGAGCCAGCCAGTCGGGTGACGAATGAAAATTGCTGCAGCTGTGCGGCCCGGAGTCTTCATGGTACCGGGCACCTCAGGGCAGCGATCCCATAGCCATCCCGATACCCACGGCTTCCCGTCCTTGTTGAGACCGTCCCCTCCCATCCCCACTGTTTCGGGGTTTGGGTACGTTCTGCCTTTTTTTACCCTCCCATCCCTACAACCTCCCCCAGAACTATCAGCCACGCACGTGATGTAATCACAACTCAAAGGCATGGGTACATACACCAGACTGACGACCTTTCCTTCCCGCTTGCCGTCCTTCCTATGTCCCACGCCGAAACACTCACCGCCCGCCACACCGCCCACATCGAACAAGACGGACAGGTCGCCCGCCTCCTTCGCGCTGAGCTTGCGGCCTTCAATTGGCGTGGACTTAATGTAGTAAGGCAGCCAGTACAGGAACGTGTACGCAATCAGTTTGGAGAAGAACAGGCAGAAGGCAAAGGCCGCCACGCCCGGAATGCGCCATGCGTCCATAAAGTGGATGCTCTCCACCTCCTGCGGGATCGGAAGGGCAAGACGCGGTATCGAAACTGGAACATGGACTGCAACTCCGCAAGTGCAACCTGGAGCGGCACCCCGGTACGTGCCGAAATCAAGCTCTGCATTTTAGGCTTTGTCCAGTTCCTCCTCCTGCTGCTGCCCCCATGCTGCTGCCCCAATGGGCCAGCTCTATTTCGCTGCACCTTGAAGTTCGGCCGCGCAACGCCTATCCTCACAGCGATTTCATCCTCTGCCGTGTAAGCCAACCCAAGCTGCAGGCCACCGCGAAGCAGCCACTTACGATCTTTCCCCCACAATCTGCGTGCCCGCGAAAAGCGGCCGTGTCATGCCGACCCGCCAAGTCACAAGTCGCAGATGTACGGTACCTTTTCTCTTATGCTGATTCCCTCTTTCAGCGGCACCTCCTCCTCATCATGTCGGGCGCTGGCAGCCGATGGCTTATCATCGGGGTTGCTGTGCCCGACGTCTGACGGCTGGACCACAAGGCCCATGAAGATCAGACCGCCCAGGGCGATCATGAGGAAGCCGGGGATCACGAAAGAGTAACCCCAGCCCTGTGGTTTGACAGCGGACCAGCAGGCGACCGTTTACTTCGAGACTGGTTGGCGGTTGGCAGTGTGAACGTCAAATGGAAAGGCCATGGCATGCGCTTCAACATCAGTCTCTCGAAATGACCATCCAGGACCAGGGACGCGTTGACGTCGCAGACTGAGAACACAGCTTGCAACATGCGGCCAGACTGGCCAGTCATCAGCAGACCGTAAAAACCATTGCATTTGCTTCCGTCCTCGACATGATCGCGTCATGTACCGGTACCGCAGAGAAATCTATTGGACAAAGGCCACACACACTTTGGTGCGTGGTTTGGGTCGGGCGGGTCGGTGCCCCCATCGACATGCACACGCATGCTCTTTCTTCCGCTTCGTGACTGCGCTCCGTATGCACGCCCTTCGGCAGCGAAGACCACCTGACCCACAACTTCGAACGTCAGAACTTCACATGCCCCAAAACCCTGTTGAAACGTACCCGCGACAACATGGCCGCTGCGATGACAGTTCCGAGGATGTTGCCAACGCTCGTATGCGCGTTCCAAATGCCCATAATGAGCCCTCGCTTGCCCTTGCCGCTCCAGTTGGCCACAATCGAAACCACGCTAGGCCAGCCCGTCGACTGAAACAGGCCCGCCAGGATGCTCATCAAGACGAAGAAAGAAAACGAATGCACATCCCAGAAGTAGGCCTGCGTGGGAAGAAAATATCAAGGCGAGTGTTACATGCCCGGCTGAGAAATTCGGTGAGGAAGTTTGGGCTGGACCGGATGTGCACAACGCCAAGAGGGATGTCGGCGCATGCAGGATGCCCCAGGATCTCTCTTGCGCGCATGGCTTGCAGCGGTGGAGAGCCGGCTCTTTCCGGGATGCTACCCTGTCCATGCCCTTCAGAGATATAAGCAGCTGGTCAAAAATGAGAAAACCCACCGTAGATGACTGGGTAGTGGAGAGACCACTGGCAAAAAGGTTCTAGGCGCACCAGCACAGGTGCTTTGCATGAGCGACCACCAGCGGGGTGGCAAAGTCGGGTCAGGCCAGAAACACAACCGCATCGTCACAGTTAGCCCTTGGTGTCGCACTTACCATGCCAAAAAGGCACGTGAATATCCCGCTAAAAACCATGCCTGTTTGCAAGTGCAATAGCAGCAGCGGCAGCAGCAACACTGTCAGCGAAGCGGGCTGTCATCCAGGACTTGATATTGAGGAGTTAAGCACACAACGGTGCGCATGCTGCGTGCTCCTGCCCCAGCATCAACAGCGGAAAGGTCTCAAGCGCGCAAGCCGTCCGCGGACCGCTTCCGTCACCGCTCACCAATGGTCAGGAACCACCGCAGGTCCACTCGGTCGCCCAGGTGACCCGCAAAAAACATTCCAGCGGCATAAGTGCCTAGGAATGCCAGATCAATCTGGCCTAAGAGCGTCTGCAGGGGCAGTCATCAGATATAGGGCTTTGAGCATGTTGGTCTTAAGGCCCAGTAGCCACCAATGCCGACCCAGACGCTGGATCACGAAGCCTATCGCGAAGCCGTATCCCCAGCCCCAGTACGCTGGTATCCGGAATCATCAAGGAGAGAAGTCCCCGGTGGTTTACGAGCATGCACAGTGAGCAAGCGGTCCTTGAGAGTGGGGAGATCACGGGGACTTGCAAGGGGAGGAGGGTAGTATTCGGGCCGCACCTGACCGTTGGAGCCGTTGAAAGGTGCCCACCCATTCAGCGTCGTTGGGTCCGTGGTCGTGACCACAAGGCCCCCGTCCGACAGAAGATGTCGCCCTCCGTGAACCGCTGCTGTGTTCCCTCGTAGTACACTGCGGTGCAACAACCGGCCATCCGTCGGCGACCCTATGCGTGTTCAGTCGTGCCCGACGCAGAACGTCATTTGATGACGGGTGTCGGCGCTAAATTTATTGAAGGCGACTGACTGCTCTCACCCCGTCGCCACCTCACTGACTAACCTTTTAACAATGCTGGGAGGCTTCCTCGCCGCGTGATATCCCATGTAGCACAAGAATGTGAGAATGAGCACCTATGCATCACCGTTTAATTGTCAGGATAAGGTCTTTGTACAAATCGGCAACAAGACGGGCTGTTGCCCTGATCATGGCCATGACTTACCGAGCCTCTATACCAGTTATACGTAAACTTTCGCCCCCCATTGCATACTTGAAGCAGTTCCACACCAGGAGGCATATTTTTGAGCGGTTTGGACCGCATTGCAGCACGGGTCAAGTTAAGACTAAACCGTGTAGTGGCACGGAAAGAAGACTGCGCTACGGTATTCAAACAGCTAACTAGGCCTGTCTAACTGCATCAATTGTTCACCGTTTATCGCCCCGCGACCCCAAAATATGCAAGCTCGCCCTGCTCTGATTCATGCATAGAGAGAAGAGAACCAGTAAAACCCGGTGTAAGTAAATGCAAACTGGTGTTCAAGCCAGGGAAAGGTTGATCTTCTTCCTGTATCGCGGCAACGGCCATCAGGTGGAGGTGAAGGTTGCCGTACTGTATAGTTTTTTTGCTTCAGAGAGCCCTAACAACGAATCAAATATACACCAGTACCCATCAATAGTCCGATGCGTTCGTTGGCTGTGCAATCACTCCGCAACTTTGGAAGTGCTCGCCCAAACTCCCCAGTTTCGCGGAGGGTCTCATGCAGCACGCTCGCCGCAGCGCTCAAGGGCCAAGGGCCTGATGCGGCGCTGTCATGGGTTGACCCGGCCAATCGGCGGGATGTGGCGCGCGTGCTGGAGATCGCGGACCGCGCCGCGCAGCGCTGGGACGTCGTGTGGACGGACTTCCTCGCGCCGCCCATAGTCGCGGACTCCATGGCCGCACTGGCTGGCCGCACGGACGTCGTGTGCCTGCCTTGGGGCGGCTATGCGCAGGCGGAGCGCTGCCGGTGGGTGCGGCGTTGCCGACACCTGCCGACACCACCGGGTCAGCAGCAACCGCACGTCAGGGACCAGGCATCGGGCACAAAAGGGAGCAGCGTCCACAATGGCATGACCGAGTATCTCACCTCATTCGCCGCCGTAAAACCCAAACCGTAAAGCCCGCTGCCGATGCGCCCTGTACTGGTCCTCACGCGGCTCCCCACGACGTCGCCGCGCCACCCGCCGGGACATGGGTCCACGCCAGCAGCGCGATTCAACTGCGGTTGGCCGCGCTGAGCAGTCCCGTAATTTTGAGTGGCAAGAAAATCTCAAGCGCACGTAGGTCAGGACTTGCTGGCCAACGGCCCCCTCCGTTCCCCTGCTTGAACACGCCGGGAGGCGCCCAGGCTGGCCCTGGGACGGGAGGAGCTGATGGAGCCGCTTCAGACCGATCCACAGCAACTGGACGGCGTGGCGGCACTGCAGGTGCGGGCGCCCCGAACTGTTTACATGGGTGACAGCTAGCGGGGGCAGTGTGGGCTGTTTGCCGCAGCAAAGTGGCGGCAATGGAGGCACGGGTGGAAGTCAGGCGGCAAGTGGCGGGCCCGGCGCTTGGAACCGGCTTCGGAGCCTGACGCCTGGAACCGGCTTCTTTGCTTTCCCATGTTGCCGGACAGGCGGATTCTCGGGACTGTCGCTCGGGGTTGCTGCAACCAGTGGTGCCGCAACCGCCCGTGCGCAGGCGTAGGGGGACCACAGCGTTGTTGTCACCATGCGCGGGCCTGGGGCGCCTACTCCCCCACACGCTGATACATGTGACCCGCGGCACGGCGCACTCCCGGCGTCCAAAAACGACGCCTCGTGCACCTGGGGGCACGCCGGTATGCCAACGGTTCCTATCAGCCTGACGCATTTTCCGCCGCCACTGAAAGTGTCCAGGCCCCGGCTGCGTTGGGTTGGCTCGCAGGTCAAGGGCAACTTCATGTTCGACCCCGCCAAGCACCCGGACTTTCTGGGCGCGATCCTGGGGACAGGTGCGGCCGGGCTTCGCTGCCCGGGGACTGTGCGACTGTCTGCTGCACCTTCTTTCGCGGCCGCTCTCCTTCCATGTTGGCCAGATTAGCTGGGTTAGCGCTTTGATTGGCGTCCGCTCATCGCGGCGATCCGAATGGATGACGGGCTGGTATTCCGCCAACTCAGGTCCGCTCGTTGCGGCTATGTTTCCTTCCCTCGTCGAATCCCAGCCCGAGTATATCTGAAACGACAACAACCTCCCACACCTCTCCCTTCCGTAGCCGTCTGCGGGGGACCTCGGGATGCCGGCCGTGCAACGCAGCGCCGTACCTACATCCCAGAAACGCAGCGGCTTCCTTCGTCTCTGACGTCTTGACTCGCGTCTCCCACGCAACCTACCGCCGCCGCTGCGCTGCACCGCGCCGCCTGTTGCCCCGCCTGCCGCCTACCTCGCCGCGCCGCGTCGATGCCCTCAGGCGTCGTGCGGGAGAAGGTCGGCGACATCCTAGTGCAGGGCGAGTCGGGGGCGCAGATCCTGGTGGACCCGGAGCTGGTTGAGCACTTTGAGATGAGCCTCGTGCAGGTCCGCACTGTGCCCGTGGAGGCGCGGCGGGTACCGCTGTCGGAGCTGTCCGTGCGGCCGCCGCGCCAGGAGGAGGTCAGCAGCGTAGAGGCGTCGCTGCGGCTGGATGCGATCGCCAGCGCGGGTGAGCCAAGGGTGCGTGCGCGTGTGTGTCGAGGAAACGCCTGTCTTGGGTGTGCTTGGGGGAGAGACCCGCTGTCAGGATGTGCGTGTGGGCGTGTAGATTGATGGGTGCGGCATCGCGGACGACGCAGACCGGGTACCGAACCTGGCCGGGATGGCGAGGTGGGGCAGTTGGGGCAGCGATATCTCCCACTCTAATTTGGTATTTGGCCTCGGACCATCCACGCTGCTTTGAATGGACCGGTACCTTGTTTCAGGCATGGCGGGCTCCACTGATACGGGGCCTACTGTACGCGCCGTCGGCCCGTCGCGCCCTAGTCAGGCATTGCGGCATGCCCATCAAATAGCCGTCGACTGCGTCTGCCTGCCTGCCTGCCTGCTTGCTTGCCTGCCTGCCTGCCTGCCTGCCTGCCTGCCTGCCTGCCTGCTGCACGATCGCGACGGGTCGTGCGGCCCCTGCACGCTGGAACACCGCAGGCTTCCGCGTATCCCGCACCAAGATGGGCGACCTGATCAAGGCGGGGGACGTGCGGCTCAACTGGCGGCCCGTGTCCAAGACGTCGGTGGAGGTCAAGGCGGGGGACGTGGTCAGCTGCTCGGGAAAGGGCCGGCTGGAGGTCAAGGCCGTGGAGGTGACGCGCAAGGAGAAGTTCCTGGTGACCCTCCTGCGCTACGTGTGAGGGAGCCGTGTGTCAGTGTGTAGGGCGAGTAACCCCCCCGTGTGTTTTAGATAAGAGACCCGCCCGACCCAAACCGCCGAATGCATATCTGCGTGTGCTGTCAGTGGTGAGAGCGCCGGGGTGAGTGTGTTCTGAAATGTATGAGAGTGACCGGCGAGCGTGGTGACGAGTTACGTGGTTGGGACTGCGACCGTCGACTTGAGGGCGACGTCACGAGCCGGGAGGGGTGACAGGGCCCAGGGGCTTGACGCGAAAACCAACCCAGGAAAGAACTTTCTGACCTGGGTGAGCCGGGTACGCTGTGTTGGGGGTGCGAAGAGCGGTCGGTATAGGCGATAGGTGGCGGCAAATTATGAGAAGCGAGCTTTGCGGCTCACTGCTGAGCAGGCTTCCACGACACGAACGATGTTGCGGACGCTCCTGGTCGCGGCGTTGGCGGTGTCGGGTAGCGGGGGTGGTTTCGGAGCGATCATTACGAGCGGTCGAGCGGCTGAATGTCGCTTCGCAGGTGGTCTATAGACGAATAGCTCACCCTGGCAATAACCTTTGGGCAGCTGGACAGGCGGATTGACGCCAAAGGTCGCCTCGTGGCTGGCGGGAAGCTTTTGCCGACGCGCCGACCCCCACTTCCCAACGAGTCGACAAGCTGGCCTGCGGTCCTGTTCCGACCCGGAGGCCCCTGGGAGTTGGGACGAACAGGAGTGTGGCGCGTCGGACCTAGCAGTATGGCTAGGTGTGTGTCTTGACGCTCGACTCTCGAGGGGGCTCACTGTCCTTGCCCCGTTGTCGCAGCGATGTTGATGGCGGCCCTCTGAGACAAGTCGACGATTCCGCAGTCCGGTCAACCGGTCACAGGGTGCGCCCCGCCCGGGTCGCACTCTCCCGCTCTCCCGCTCGAAGCGCAGAAGGGTCTTGATTGTGCTTTGTGGGTGCTCACATGGGCCTACCGCGGGTGAAACAGGCGATTCGTGTTCGATCCAGGGCATTGCGGCCCTCCTGTCTCGTGTCCCACCGCTATGTATCCGTCTCGCTGGAAAGAAGTTTCATGGAGCCACGTCTCACGTGTGTGGTTGGCTCCACATCTACGGGTACTGCGACAGTCAGCTGATGGTCAGCGATCTGAGGTGAATCGGCTGCTGCGCATGCCTCCTTCCTCACTGTACGACCCCACCCTCGCCCCATGCAGTGCCTCCATCATTCAGCTATAACCTTTTCAGGCTTTCGCTACTGTGTGTATTCACATGCCCTCGCAGGACCCCGAACCTCATCCGTACCAACTCGCCGGACGCCCCAAGCGTCCTGTGGGGCGGCAGGGTCCATGCACAATCCACGCATCCATCGAACACCACGCCGACACGCCCGCCCGCACGAAAGGAATGCGCACATGTGGGTGGATGGATGTGCATGCCGCGCATGCGCACATCCCCATCTGCTCTCCGAGGCAGAAATCTTCATGTGCTGCCCCGCCGACCCGAAGTCAAAGGCCACGCGCAATTGAACTTTTGGTTTATTATTTATTTATCTATTGGTTTGGCGAGCGTGACCCCGCGTGATCGACGAGACCGGCGGTCCCAATGATGATTTGGGTTTCATTTTCTCGCCATCATCCCATGCACGACAGTCATGTACGGAGGTGTACGGCTAACTCGCACCGACCAGCCTCACACCAGCTACAGCAGTGGACCTCGCACGGCCCCCAAGCTCATGATCCTTCTCGCGCCCTTCTCGTGGTTCGGTATCCTACATCCCAACACCAGTCCAGGCACGTCGTACACCAAGGGATGCCGTACTAACGGAGTTGACGGCCACACCGCCGCTACTCGGCAGACGATGGTTGCTGCTCCTCCAACCCGGACTGCTGGCGCATCGCCGCCAGGCTGACACTGCTGGCGTTCTGCTTCGCCTCGTCCCCGTCACTGTCACCGTGCTCGACCTCTCGCACCATGAATGTCGGCGCCGCCGTAAGGGGAGGGTGCGCCCGCTCCCGCTGATCCTCCTCCACAGCCGTTCGCGTCTGCTGCTGAGGTTGCTGCGCGTCAGCCCCCAGCACGCCCTCATCCTGCTCCTGAAGCGGCTGTAGCGCCACCGGTGAGAAGCTGGCTGTAGCGTGGGCTGTCGGGAAGCCGCCGTGCGGCGAGCAGGGCCCCGCGCTGCTGAGCTGTCCGTCGCTCAGGTCGGGCGAGGCGCGCACCCGGGGGCTGCGATGATGCGCGCGGCCAGCTCCAGGCGACGTCGCGGCCGCAGCCGCGGCGGCGGCGGCGGCGGCTTGCCCTGACAGTGGAGCCGGCGAGCTGCGGCCCGCCTGCGGCGGCAGTGGCGTCCTACCAGAGGGAGAGGGAGGCGTCCTGCCGTGCATCCGCGCATCGCCGGACTGGGGCTGCTGGCCGAGGAGCAGAGCAGTGGGCGGGACCTGCACCCTCGGCGATCTGCAAGCAACATGCAGGTTCAGGCGCGGGCAGCTGACATGGTCTTACCTCGTACGACACCACGACTACGGTGTACGGCAGATGCAAGGACGGGCCCGGGGCAGTGCGGCTCGCTGCGGTAGCACGGACTGAGGGGTGTATACACGTACGGCCCGACCACGCACGGGCCTGTTGAGGGCTTGACGCGAGGCACCCTGGCAGCGAAAATGAGCGGACCCGGGCCCTGGCCCACGTGCCGTACCTGGTCAGCGTGCCTTACCTGGTCCACGTGCCTTATCCGGGCCCTAGGTCCACGTGCCTCACCTAGGCCTGCCGAGGGCGTCGTCCACAGAAGTACCCCAGTCCGAGTCGCCGCCGTTGCGCTCCGAAACTGCTGTTCCGCCGCTCAGCAGCAGCGCCTGGTAGAGCTCGGCCGCCGCCGCGATGTCCTCCTCCGTCGTCGGCCCCGGGGCGCCTCTCGGCGACCCATGGGTCACTGCCCCGTCGACCCGGCCGCTGCCGCTGGGCCGGTGGCCCATCAGCGAGCCGACGAACCTGCACAAACGGCGCACGACCGGCACCGGCACCGCACAAGAGTGGAACACAGCACCGCATCCACCCGACCCAACATGGTGTCCTAATCCTTGCCTATTGGGGGAGCTGTAGGGGACCTGTATCTCTTAACTTTGGATTGAGGAAACCGTAGGTGTACTGCGCAGAGTGGCGGAAGTTACCGCCAGTGGGCGGAAGTTACCGTCAGTGTCCATTGAGGGGGGGGCCGGGGGCCATCAGGTCAGCACACCTGGAGACGCTTGGCAGGCGGCTAGCCGGCGTCGCGCCGCTGCTGCTGACCCGCTCCAGGGCGGACGCCATGCGCGTCGGGCTGGGGCTCGGGCTGCCACCCACTCCGCGCCACGTCGACGGCGACGGCGCCGCCGACCCCACCGCTCCGTCATGACCGCCTGGCGACGGCTCTTGGATGGTGCCCAGACCTGACCTCGGGGATGGTTGAGGACTGGGGTAATGGCTGCGGGGCGACGGCTGCGCTGTGGGCAACGGTGCGCTGGCACGGCTCGCGCCGCCAGCCAGTCCATCGGCCCGTGCGGCTGCGCTGGACGTAACGGCAGCACCGCCGGCGGCAGCCGCAGGGATCGTCACGTTTGGAGACCGGGGCCTCCGTTGCTCCGAGCCGGGGCTGGTGTGCTGCGCGGCCGCCTGCATGTGGCCCGGTGAGGCTGCCGAAGTGAGTGACAGACCCGTGGGTCCGTCTCGAGCGACGAAACGTGGACTGGCGGGTGGGGCCTGTGGATTCCAGAGGAGGAACAGAGGGGTATGGCCAATAGCAAACGTAAAGGTGAAGGCCAGGATGAGACGCGGCCGTGGTTCGCCATCCCAGGAGTCTCAATCCCCGTGTGCCTCCTGTGGTCACATCTTCTGTTTTCCTCCTCGCAGGGAGGGCAAGTGAGCTCGCAGCATTGAATAAGGCTTTTACTCGCACGCAACGTCAACTGGTTAAACGACTGACTGGTGGCCCTCAGGTGCAATCAGCGTTCCGTGCACGGGTTCTGGCCCGACAACCTTCTACCTTGTCCCTGCGGCTGTGCGGCACCCACCCGCATTGCCTCACCCGCATTGCCTCACCCGCGGTGAAGGTGGCACACTGCTGCTGCTGTTCCCGGGTCGCGCGGCCGAGACCGCGACCCGCACCGACGGCACCAGGCGTGCTGCGAGGCCGCCATCGCCCGCCTCGGCCCGCTGCTGCCGGTGGCGGTTGGCGGCGTGCACGGCAGCGGCCACGAGGCCCACCAGCACCAACGTCCCCACCGAGCTGGCGCCTGCAGTTCGATTTGGGTGCAGTCGGGCAGGGCCGTCAGAAGCGTTGACGATCCCATCCCAGATCATTGGGGGCACGTATGTTGAATGAATGAATGAACGAACGTTACAGCGGACCCCAAAAGAGATCAACGGGTGTTGTTGTTTATTCCCAACTACTTGGGACCCTTTCGCTGATGCCCCCGCCCACCCCTCACCTGCTACCTCCTACCCCCTTTCTTGCTGAACACCCCACCTGCTGCGGCCCACAACTGCACACTGGCCGCCGCGGCCTCCGGGCCGTTGCCGGTTGCAGGGCAGGCCGCGCCGAGCTGCGTGGAGTCGGCCTCCAGCCGTATCCCTACTGAGGCGTTGGCGTTGCCGGTGGCGTTGGCGGTGGCGCTCGCGGCCACGGAGGCCGCGACGGTCGGCACGGGCGAAACGGGGTTGGGAGACGCCAAGGCGAGGGGCGACACGGCGCCACCGATCGCGCCCGAGACGTTGGCAGTGCTGAGGCTGCCGGTGGGCTGGCTCCGAAAGGGCACTCGGCCGCAGACGGCCTTGTTAAAGGAGAGGCCGAGGTACCTGCGGCACAAGGGTATATTTCGAAGTCCCCGGACGACAGGAGGCGATTACGAAGGGAACGCACCCGATTCCTACCCAGAGGAACTGTTGGGCGTTGCAGCGGCGCGGCCGGGGGGGCCCCATGAAGGCCGGTGGTTTGCTGTTTTCATCATCATGATTACATGAGAGCGTTGCACTTGACCAGAACCATACCCCACAGGGTCCCTGCCAGTGCGCTGAGGGTCATTCGGAGGTACTGCACATGGCCACCAGGGCATCCGTCATCAAGCCCCGTTCATGCCGTCTGCACCACGACGGCGAGCCCCTACCGCCGCACCTCAGGTTGGTCATGCCCAGCCCCCAGGCGGGCGGCACCGGCCCAGTCAGCAGGTTGTCCTTCAGGCTGAGCTCCCGTAGCGCCTGCAGCCCACTCCACTGCGCCGGCAGGCACCCGCTGAGGCTGTTGCCGTCGACCGTCAGGTAACGCAGCGCCAACAACCCGTTGCTGTTGCCGCCGTTGCCGTTGCTGCTGCTGTTGCTGCTGCCAGCCCAGGCCGCCGGCAGTGTTCCGTTGAGACCATTTCCATCCAAGTGTCTGGCCGGGGGAGGGGGCACCAGGCGTCAAAACCCGCACCGGTCATAGCCAACGACCAAGCGGGGTAACTTGGGCAAGCGCTTCTGTGCTCAAACGCTGTGAACCCGTCATGCACCATGCTCTTTCGCCTCAAGGTGCCGATTTGTAGGGCTTCAGCACAACGCGTGTCAAGCGCGAGAACCTCTCACACGCCCGCGGCACTCACATCTGCTGGATCGACGTCATGCCGTTTGCCCAGTCCGGCGGCAGGGCGCCACGCAACTGGTTGTACGACAGATCCAAGTACGACAAATTGCCCAGCGTGCTCCAAGATGCCGGCAGCGAGCCGCTCACGGCGTTCCTCGCGAGGGACAGCCGGGTGATGCCCAGCAACCGCGACCAGCTGTCCGGCAGGGTGCCTGTGGGCGAGGCGGGCCGTCGGGATGGTACAGGAAACATTGGGGGAATTGGAGATGTGCACAGCGCCAGAGCGCGTGCTCGATAACTTGGGCCAGACCCGCTCCTTTCCCAGATAGATGACGACTGAGGGGACATGGTGAAATTGAGGAGGTTTAGGTAGCCAGCGTGAAGGGTCTGCTACAGCTTGTAGACAACCGACATGTGTTAACCTCTCGTCCTCGCAAGCTCCCTCAGACGATCAAATTCTGATCCCCAGCTGCGCCAGAGCGCCACCCCGCCATACCCGTACCTACCGGCCAGGCTGTTTCCGTCTAGGCTCAGTTGCATTAGGCCGCCTTCCAGGAGCGCTAACGCGGCCGGCAGCGAGCCAGTAAGCCCCATGCCATGCAGCGCCAGACCCGTCACCGCGCCAGTCACCGGGTCGCAGACCGCGCCCGCCCAGCGGGTCGCCGCGCCACACGGGTCCGTGCCGTCAACCCAGCTCGCCAGAGCGACCCGCGGGTCACCCAACGAGCGGCGCACGCCTTGCAGCACGCCAGCTGCAGCACAGGACAGGGCGAATGGTTCGGACAGGGCGAATGGTTCGCACCGTTCCAGGCAACTCCGCAACCAACAAGGCGCAAGGGGGGTTCATGCGATGATGACCCATGGGACGTTACGACAGGCAGGGGCCCTGGACTGGATGAGCTCACTCGCCACCTGCCTGTCCGCGCCCAAGCGCACTCCCGCAGCAACGCAGTGCCGTTGATGGCCGCCGCCAGCGCTGCGCCCTCACTCGCAATCCTGGAGCTGGCCCCGGGGACGTTGGTACCGCCATTGCCGCTGCTGGTGCCGCCCGCCAGCCCGATTGCGCGGCGGCCGATGGGGCCATCGAGCATCACCTGCGGCAGCGGGCCGCACAAGGCCGCGTTGCCCGCCAGGCGCAGCCCTGCCAAGTTGCCCAGCGCGCCCCATATCTCGGGCACCGTTCCCGAAAGGGAGTTGGAGTTGAGGTTCCTGCGAACGAGTCAAACCGGGCGCTAGTTGCTTATGATGTAACAAAATTTGACAGTAACAAAGTTTGACAGAACTTGTGGCGAGGCATGCTGAGCTGCGAAGCAGACGTAAGACCAGGATGGATACGTATTGCTCTGACGGGGCCGCGATGCCCCGTCGTACCCCGCGTCAAGGCCATTTGACATCCCCCGGGGGGATCCCGCCATGGACCTACACTTGCTGCAGCGACGCCAGCTGGGACCACGACGGCGGTAGAGTGCCCTGCAGGGCGTTTTGGCTGAGATCTAAGAGCCGAAGCTGACCCAGGTTGCCGCCGCCGCCACTGCCGCTGACTCCACGGCCGCCAGCGTCGGCTCCCTCCGCCCACTCCCGAGGTAGCGTGCCAGAGAGGTTGTTCGACGACAAGTCCCTGCATGGTTTGCGCAAACCCGAAGTCGCATCAGAGTCGCGTTGGACTGTTTTAGGCGCCGCCGCAAAGCTGCTGCCATGCGGCCATCAAAACCTGCATCAGTTGCGCTCCAATGTGTTCCCCCATCTGGGTCATGGGCATCAGGAAGTCGTGTTTGCCCCCCTTTTTCCCCCCTGCCGAATGCAGCCCCGGCCAGCCTGTAAGGTATACGGTGCGAACTGCAAGGCATGACCCACATTTGTACAAGTCGGCGCAGTGATGCCCATTCCGAGGGGAGCGTGCCCGCGGCACCCGTGTTGCGCAGCGCCAGCGACCTGAGGAACCCCAAGCGGCCCCAGGACGCGGGCAGGATCCCGCTCGACGAGCCTGGGGGCGCGCAACAGAGGGGCCGGGCAACAGAGACAGCCTGCCGATTTCGTAATTGAAAGCCAAATAGACGTGTAGTTCGCATTGCAACACACTGCTGCGCGGTACAGGATGCCGGTATACCCTAGGTTGGGTTGAGCGCCACAACTTGGTGGCACAGGGTTCATGTGCTGGCGTACTTTGCCACGCGCCCGTTCGGAAGCGTGTGTGCGGGACCCCAGTCGCACCTGAGACGCCGCCGCAGAGCTGCGAGTTGTGGCTGAGGTCAACCAGCTGCAGCGAAGCGAGGCCACCGCCCCAAGACGCCGGCAAGCAGCCGCCTGCACATGGCGCGGACGCGAGGCGTGATCGCACCAAACTTGCGCAACTCTCGGTTGGACCACCCGGTCGGGATACGGGTCCACCTTGTAACGGTTGCATCTAACTCTCGGTGCTATGAGCTGTTGGTTGGTTGCACGTGACTGGAAGATTACTGTTGACTTACATCAAGCGGGTCCACCTTGAAACGGTTACTAATACTTATAACAAGCGGGCATTTGGGTCAAACCTGAGCAAGCGCGCGGACACGGTACCTGACAGGCTGTTATTGCGGATGCGGAGCTCGCGGAGGCTGTGCAGAGCTGCCCACATGCCCGGGAGCGGTCCGGAGAGCGCGTTGGCATCCAGGGCCTGCAGCGGGCGGGTGGCGAAACGGCAGGTCGCGTTGCCCGTTAGCTTGGAGACACGGATGGGTATAGGAGTACAGGTCCACACATCCAAGTCGCTTGTGGCGATCTGCCAAGGCACGGGGCGCAAGACACGGCAGGCGGTGAACATTGCGCTGCACGCTCAGGACGTAGGGCTGCTTGTGAAACATCCGCGATCCGTTTCGCTGCGCAGGCCGGACGGCCACGGCGAAGGGCGGGAGTCCACTCACCAGCACCTCCAGGTCTTGCAGCGCGCTCCATTCGGGCGGCAGCGTACCGGTGAGCGAGTTGTTGGACAGTACGCTGCGACGGAGCGACAGGTGTGCACGTCAAGAGGAGGCCCGGGCCGCGCGCAGTCCTTACAACGTCTAATTAGGTGTAGGATAAATTCCAGCGTCGATGAACCTGGCTTAAGGTAGTGCTCATCGCGACCCGGAAGTGACGACCCTGATTTGGGTGACTGATCTACCCTGACCCACATGGACGTCAAGCCTGATAGCCTCGTGATTGATGCTGGGAGCGTCCCCGCAAAGCCTTTGCTGCTGAGATCTAAGCCAACGACGTTGCCGATCGGGTCGCAAGTGATGCCTGGCCAGGTCGTGTTCGCGCACGGCGGAAAGTCCACGTTCCAGAGGGGTGCAAGGCTTGATTGCCCGCCTTCAAGGTCATAGCGAATTAGCGATAGAATGCCTGGCGGGAATGCACAAACTCCGTAAACATTTCGAGAAGGACGCGGGCCTGCCGCGTAAGCACAGGTGCCTGCCTGAAAGGTCTTCCGAGCCAAGTGCAATCACAGCGCTGAATACCAGGAAACAACCAAAGAGGTTTGTGGAAGCCTGGGTCCGAGCTCCAAGCGCCGTGCGGCTTCGAAACATGGCGACCGGCAAGAGGCGCTGCTCAGGACCAGTTAATCGCGTTCCCAAGGTGTCGACCCAGTGATAAAATTACAGCATATCTGCACCTGCAAAGTCCAGCACCGCGACCGCCTGAAACATCTGGCGCCATAGTAGATTTGGTTTCGGCGCCGAGTACGAATACCCATTCCCCCTTTTCCAAGCTCAAGCTCATCCTGATTAAGAAGCTTAGCTACAATTACAGAAATAACCCACAATAACCGTGGGCAACACCTCTGTGTTCTCCGCGAGAACACCTGCGCCTGTGACATTTGCCACTCCATGCAGCGCCCTGATGTCACTACTGCTTGTAAAAACGCCGCACCGCCCGGGGCGCGTCCTCGGGGATCACACTCTCCGCCTTCTTTTGTGCCGCCTCTTTCCGTCGTTTCTCCTGCAGAAAAGGCGAATTGGAGAGCACCCCTCAGGACGAGGAAGATTGCCAAAAGTTTGCTCCTTAACAAGTGAACCAATTAGGATGGCCAAGCAAAACGTTCGGCCTGCCATCGGTTGTTGGCATAGCCATTATCTCCTCACTCACCTCCTCCTTCTGCCGCTCTTTGACAGTGGGCTTCCGGTCCTCGATGATGTTCTGCTGCTTCTTTTTTTGCCGCCGCGTCGGCCGGTTCTTGCCCTTCATCTTGGCCTTCTCCTCCGACTTGCGCCTTTGGGTCGCCAGCCGGGCCGCGTTGGCGGCTGCCTCCTCGCTCTTCCGCTCCCGCACCACGTCCGTGGGCTCCTTGCGCACCCTGTCGTACGACGTCGCACACAGCACAGCGCTCAGCAAGCCGAAACACCATTTCCAGGTGGGAACACACATGTCGCAATTAACAGCTGCGCACAGCGCATTGCATAATTGATCTGGGTCACACGTGTGGGCAATTTAACCTCAAAGACCCCGTGCGCCATCCCAAGCCGCTCTGTCCCACCACACGTGCGGCGCACGCACACACCGCGAGAGTGTATTCGTAACTGTTTTGGGCCGGGCGGGTTTCCTCGCTAAATACACACGTGGGTTTGTCATTAAACACACGTTGGTCCTCGCTTTCGTGGCGCACACCTTCCTATCGCGTCCGGGTCCAGTACGATGGTGTCCGGCTGCAACTTGTCCAACAGCGCCACGACTTCCTGTTGCTGCCGCTGCTTGACCGTCTGGAAGGGGTTGTCCACGAATGTGTCGAAGTTGGGCTCTCCAGCGCCTGTCGGGGTGCAGAAAAAGATGACGCATCCATCGCCGCATTGGGTCCACTCACGGTCGGGGAGCAACGCGAAAAACGAGGGAGGGGAGCGAGGTCAAGGTCCGCTGTGCCCGGGTCGCGGTGCTCGTCTACGCCACCCTCAGCTCTCACAGAGCAGCCGACAAATGGCCCCGGTGCACGACGCACTAACGCGGGGGCTCCAGCTTCGTCACGTTCAACCCACCATCACACGCCGAGACCGAACCGACCGTGGGACAATGCCAAATGATTGGATGCATGCCCCCAGCTCAGACCCCAGCAGGCTCCGCGTCATGCAACCGCCAGTAAACACCAGGCTCTCGGACGAGCTACAGCGCTCAGCCGGCCGGCCAGCTGTTTTACCTGGCACGAGGATGGTGCTGATGCCGGCGGAGTGGCCTATCCCCAGCACATCCTCGTAGGGGCAGAACCGGAACGTCTCCAGGACTCCAGCCGGCAGGTGGTGCGTCAGGTAGGGCGACTGCGCCTTCGTCCGCAGCGCGTCCTGCCACAACTGCGAGTCGTCCGTCGCAAGAAGGCGGACCGGCGAATCACAAACAATCACAAAGAGGCCCACCGCATTGCAACGTTTCTATCAACAAAGAAAACTAGGTTTTTCAGTGCTGCTGGGTTAGTGCAGATGACTCATCCCCACCCATTCGTTCCCATTCGTTCAGGGCTTGATTTTCGTTCGATCCCGACCCGGCGGTGCACCTCGTTCACAGCCCGCTCTGAGCTGGCAGCCATCTTCTACCCACCTCCACACAACTTGCCAAGCGCGCACATGCCTTCCCTGCCCACAACAATTCCTACCACAAAAACCATCATCATAATCCTGAACAGCGAAGGCCCTTCACACGACAAATGACCCCAGCGCACACCCACACCCACAACAAGACGCGCGCGCACCTGAACCTTCCGGCCGTACCCCACGGCCAGCAGTCCCCGCTGGCTGATGTCCAGGCTGGTCACCGGCGCGTGGCTGTAGTAGGCGTGCATGGGCTGCAGCATGCGTATGTCCCACACCTTGATCTGCGAGTCCACGCCGGCCGTCGCCAAGTACGTGCCGCTGGGGTCAACCGCCAGCGCCTTCACGGGACCCTGAGACCGGGCGGGCATACCAGTGTCGTTCAAGAAAACCACCCGCGACCAGGAAGCATGCTTATTCGCGTGCCCGGTGCGCCCACGGGGTCATCATGAAAACTGCCCAGACACAGGAAGCATTCTGGATCGAGTTACCCGGTGCGAACGGGGTGAGCTGAAGGAAGCTGGGGCGACAGGGCGCATAGCCAGCTTCCGTTCCGTGTGCCGTTCTCGCGTTTAGTGAAGAAAGGGTCCACGCGCGAATGTCATGGCAGCGGGAAGGCCGGTGATGCTGGGGCCCTTGAAGCCGGGCAACCGCAACCTTGGATAAGATCGTCGTTCCTTGCAATCGCCACCTTACCCCATCTCCTCCGGGGCGGCTGCCTGGGAATCCTCTGATCCACCACATGCATCCCCGATGCCCACCCACACAACCATTGGATCGCGCTCGGAGCGATCTGTAACAATGCACACGCAAAAGGCACTCCCTCTCTCCGCCCTTGCCACACACGCCCGCAGGTCGGGCGAGTACTTTTCTTATACACACACACACACACGGTTCTGCTTATTCGCGGCTCAGCTTTTCTCCTAGCTAACACACACACACACACACACACGCGCGCGCAGGGCCCCCACACAGCCTCCCACTTACCCGGTGGCACAGCATCTTGACGGCGGCCGTCGTCAGGTTGGGCGTCCACATCGTGACGCAGCCGCGCGCGTGACCCAGCAGCATGACGCCGTTGTGCGGGTTGTGGCGCATCAGGCTGCACGGCCCCAGCTTCGTCTTGTGCTGCGCCACGATGTGGCCCGTGCTCGTGTCCTGGTAGCGGAGCACGCCTGCGAGCGAGAGTGCCGGCCGGCAAGAGCCAACCAACGGGCCGTGCAGGGATTAGACTAGACTGAAAACAACCTAGACACGGGGCTGGGGCGAGGCAGACAGGAAAGGGAAGGAGGTACCGGTCGGGCGCCTCTGGCGAACGACAAGGACAGAAAGCCTTCGCTCATCCCTCATCAAGCACACGTGGGGATTCTGAGGGAGGGTGCCAAAGCGACAGCTGCAGTGGGCTCGGTCGCATGGCGGGTGCCGCTGGCTCGCTTCATGGACCGAGTCCTGGAGTTGCCGCGGGCGGTAATGGCCTGGGTTCGGCACGGGCTGCGATCCCAGCCGTGATGCCAACCTCAACTCCAGCCCCAGATACGCTGCGGGGCCGGACCCCCTGGGACCCAGGGCTGTAACCCAGGGGTGCTGACCCTGCTCACCGTGCTCCCCTATGGACGTCAGCAGAAAGTGATGCGGCAGGAAGCCCAGCGCGTTGACCTCCGTGTGGTCTCGGAGGCAATGCACCTCCAGGCCCCGCTTGTCGTACACATACACGTACTTCCTTTGCGCCGCCGCGAAGAAAGTCTCGTTGTGCAGAAAGACCACGTCGCGGACCGTCTCTCGGACCTGAGCGGCACGGGGGTTTTGATGCAAGGACAGGATGGTGCTCCTTTGGTTTACTTCTCCCGCGGACAATGCACCCCCGGAGCGACTTTTCCAAGAAAGCGCCATGCGGCGACCTAAACGCCGCCGACCCGCCATCCAGGCCTGCAGGTCCCGTTTAAGTACGGACGCCGCGGGTGACGGCAAGCCAGCCTAGCCAGTCAGTCTGCCGCCCGACTCATGCCATCACTACGGCAGCTGGCTCGCGATGTCGAGTCAGGCCGCCGGACGCAAACCTAAGTTGACCCTTCAACCGCCGTCGCAGGGTTAAACCCCTCCCCCCCGGTAGACACCAGCTCGCTCAAGGAGAAATCTGCCCCACCAAGGCCATCTCCACCGACCTAGGCTCGTCTTCTGCCGCCGCAGACGTGCGAACCCACGCCTTCTCCGTTGTCTTCCTGCCGCCCATCCGGCGACCATTCAAACAGGGCGCCACCCACCTGCACCTCGCACACGAGGTGCGACCGCTGCCAGTCCATGAGCGCCAGGTGCCCCAGGCTGCCCCCCAGCAGCATGAACCGGCCGTTGCGGGTGAAGTTGAGGCGGTAGGGCCCCAGCTCCGGCAACGAGAGGTCAAAGGCCTTCTGCGCCGCCGTCACGTCCACCGCCTCCACAATGGCCTCCTGCTTGAAGTTCCATGTGCGCTCGATGCCTGGATGAGGATTAGGGTTAGGAACGGCAGCCCAGTCCAAAAAGGATGTATCGTGCACGCAACCCACCCAAGTCCACGTCCAGACGCGGTGCCCGCAAACCAATGAAGCAGCATTTCAACTGGTGCAGTGAGTTCTTCACAAGAAGTGAGTGCGGTCTGTCTGCCTGTCGTCGCAGGAATGGATCATGTCACAGAGGACCCTAGGGTCCTCGGTGACAGCCGCAGTCTCCTCAAAATACACTGCGGACGGAAAGTCGCTATTTATGCGAAACATGCAAAGATTGAGTTGACCCATAGACAATTTAGTAATGATCCCTCTGCAACCCTCGCTCGGGCCGCGCCTGCTGCCGCGCAGGTCAAGTCCTCAACCGAGCCCTTCAACGATGCCTGATGCCACCAACGCCAACCGCAGCATTCCTTTGGGATCCTCTGTCGTACACTGCACGCCGATGGTTGCTGACCCTACCCTCTGCCTCCAGCGTCCCGGCCGTCTCCGGCAGCAGCCATTCGTTGATCTGCGCCGCCTTTTTCTGTGAGCTCGCAAACACCGCCTCCGAGCGCCTGAGCTTTCCCTTCAGCTTCTTATCCGTGATGGACCTCAGGTCCACCGCCGGGCCGCGCTTAAGCCGCTTCGCCGTCTCCGCGGCATCCAGATTGGCGGGCTTCTTCCTGCAGTTTCGGAAGTGAGGACTGTATCAAAACGTTTCCGCGCCCAGCAAAGTTAGGTCGATCATGTAGGCATGTGCAGGTCGCATTGGGGGCAGCGCAACGCAGGTGTGTGTTCCGTGTGGCACGCACGCGCCCTCGCGCTCTCCAATCGCTCAGCAACAGGGCGCCGTGGTTGACGGGTGAACAAACACCGCCGTGCTGTAACCCGACATGTGTGTGCACGGTGCGTTGCAAGCACTGCCATAATGGCATGGTCCCTCCCCAATGCACAAGAGAATTTCTTCCTCCTTTAGCCCCAAATGTCCTGAACCGTTCACACTCGGACGACGACGCCGAAACTAGCTGCTGCTGTTCGGACCGCCGCCGCAGGGCAGGGCTGAAAGACAGGTAACGGGTTTCTGCACAAACCACCATCTCACCGCTTTTTGCCTGTTTTCCCCTCGCCGCCTCGTCGTGGGGGCTCGCCCTCCGCCATCGCCCACTTCCGCGCAGCCGCAACGCTCAATACCTTGCAGCTAGAGTACACCCAATTATACGGTCTCAGTTAATTGGTTTAAGGTTTTAAGGGCTTTAACGAGTTCAACGAACAGTCGCCGCCGGGAAAAGCACTGGTATGCGGCTTGTTTGGTATTAACTACAGTTCAATCGATTTCCTGCAACGCGAAGCTTATTGTATGTAACCGTCGGCAGCCATGGCATGGCTGTCTTATGGAGCACTGTACGGAACAATGCAAAAGAATGTCTTTCCAAGTGGTCTCGCAGTAATTCACTAGTAACGCATATTGTATGCCATATACATTTTCTTACTGGGTTTACCAAACGGAAAGTTGGTTCGCTGCATAGGCAAACTTGTTGCGGGTACCTGAAGGATGTCAGTCGATCAGGAATCCCTGCGAAAAGCTCTGCAAAAGGAATCAGAGACATACCGCGGCCAACAAGCAGGTTTGTAGCTTGAATCGCCGACATGCGCGCTACGTGACTTTATTTACCTGAATCGGGCATATATTACACTCGGCAGAACTGCAGAAGCTAGCTGGTACCAAGAGGGATCTGACAGCACGCCACCAGGAGACGGAAACGGTGCTTGAGGTATGTATTGGGATGCACGGTGGCACAAGTGGTGTTTTGGCGGGACACGGGATCCCGGGGAGCGGCGGGGCAACGCGCTGCTCTGCATTGAGCAGGATAACCTTGAGAGAACTCCTAACTGGTGAAAACTGGCTCCCCAGGAGCTGAAGCTGCTAGACGACGACGCCAACGTCTTCAAGGCGGTGGGGCCCGTGCTTGTGAAGCAGGACCTCTTGGAGGCTCGTACGAACGTGACAAACCGGCTGGAGTTCATCAAAAAGGACATTGAGCGCGTGGATAACCAGATTAAGGCCGTAGAGAGCAAAATGCTGGACCGCGAGAAAGAGGTGAGGGGCATGTGGTACGACGAAACGTTGGCGATGACTGATACTGCTAGAATGGGCACACCGCCGCTGCTGGAAGACGCCCTAAGGCTACACTGCACGCGTGCAGCTATGCGCCAAGCCAGTGTGTGCGCGGGCACCCACCCTGTACGCACATGCGCACACTGCGTTATGCCGTTCGTGGCCCACGCAGATAATGAAGCTTCAACGGAAGCTGCAAGGCGCATCCGGAGCTTCGTCATGATGGCCTGACATCGGCTGCGGTGGCGCTTGTTGTTGAGAAAGGGCTGGTGGACTATCCGTAACGGCGGCGCGTCGGGCCCGTCAGCCCCGTGGCGGTTTGGTGTTGGGGGTGTCTCGCTTGGATAGGTACCGTTGTTCGCTGGAACGATGAGCGTGATATATGACACTACGCGCCATCTCAACGCTGCAGAGTTGCTTGGTTTATGGCCGCTCCAGCGAGCTGGGATTTAACATCGGAGACGCGCGGTGCCGTACACGTACAATTTCGAGAAGCAGCTTACTTGTGATGCTAACTCATGGGTAGTACATTCGTATGGTTCAGTGTACAGATGCGTCCCCCGTAGGTGCAGTCACGTAGACGTAGTCGGGCCAACCAGGAAAGATGGCGGTGGCATCTGTGCCTAATATGCCAGACCTGCAGGTTTGTGGCGATATTCTTCTTGATGTTGTTTTTCGTTCAAATGTAGCCAACATTGGTTGTGTATGTTCACTCGCAGCTGCGTATGAGCAAGAAAATTGCGCAGTTGACGAAGGCAAGTCGTGTAGCGTTCGATATTCCTGCGATGCCTCGATACTGAATAAAGTTTCTGCAGGTTATTTACCATCTGAATAATAAGAACGAGGACAACGAACTTGACCTAGCGGAGCTCGCAGAACAATATGAAACGGAAATAGAGCAGATACTGAAGGATACGGCTGACAAAATTAACCATTTTAAGGTGCAACTTGACGCTGCGAACGATGCAGCTCGAATTGCGGAGCTGACCAAGGTGGGGCATGTGGGGGCCGCGGAAAAGGAATGTAGAGGGGTATGGAAACCACGTGTACCGTTTCTTGCAGCAAATTGAAGCGAAGTACGATGATGAGAGGCGCCGCTGCCTTGTGGAGATCGAATCTATCCGAAAGGTACGTTCCAGGGGCCCCACGCCGTGGTTCGTTCACGGCGAGTGTCATCCCTGAGATTTCTCTCGCCCTTCCCCTCCCCGCGCTTGCGCATCCAAGCCCCTCTGTCATCCGCTTACTCGTTGTCGGAGTATGTTCGGTGATAGCCGGGGGCAGACCACCGCGCCGGACACGTAACCCCTGCCGACCCCTTTCACGCGGCCGGGGACCGCCCCACTGCCTTCACCTCGCAGCGAGCCTCAGAGAAGGAGTCAGCGATCCAGAAGGCGGCCACGAAGCAGATTGAGGGGCTTCAGACCCAGGTGGAGGAGCTGCAGCGGCAGCTGCAGGCGCGCATCAAGGAGGTCAACGACTTGTCCTCAGGCGCCAACGCCAACAACCAGGTGCGCCCATTTGGGTCCTGCGTACACATCGCGAGCCGCGGCGCGGGCTTGCTGCGTCCGCAGCCGGAGCCTTCCCCCGCCCTCGATTCTTCACCGGACCTTGGCTCTGGCAGCAGCGCGTTAAGGTCCGGCTGCAGCGCAATGTGAACATGTCGACCAAATCCCTCTATGGTTCCCCTCCTTGGAGTGCGCAGGAGCTGCAGGCGGCCCTGGCCCGCGCGCGGCAGGAGACGGAGGACGCGATCCAGACGCACAACAAGAAGTACAATGACATGCTGGCGGAGCGGATGCGGACGGAGGACGCGCTGAACGAGCAGCTGGAGGCGCTGCGGAAGCAGCTGGAGGCCGCCAACCGGGCGCGCGAGCAGCAGGAGGCGGCGGACCGGGAGGCGCGTGCGCGCTGGGAACAGGAGAAAGCGGCTCTGGTGGAGGAGCGCAAGGTGCGCTGTCGCGGAGAGCTGAGCAGGCGCCGGCGGCGTGAGGGGCAATCCTGGCTTGCTGCCTGGGGCACCCAACACGGGTGGGCACGCATGGCCACAGGGACGAAAGACGGTCAGGTTTCGGTCTGAGACGCGTGTGTCGTGAGGGCGCTTGGCCGCACACCACCGAGTATGCGGCAGCAAGGCAGCAGCGCAGGTGCTGGCGCTGTGCCAGTTCCGTCGGGGGCAAGGCGGGGACGCCTGGAGCGGGAGTTTTCAGTGCAGTGCCCTCAGTCTCTGAGGCCGCCACAAAAGGCCACAAAACACCCAACATGGCGAAAGGCGGCAGGTGGACGGTGGGGCGGTCGGCGACGCCGCGGTGCGTGTATGTTTAATGAGACGCCCACAGTGCGTGTATGTGTGTGACGGAGAGCGTTACGCAGTCGCCTGATCCGGGGCATGGCGGTTTCGCTCCGGCGGTGCGCCCCGCAGGCCAGTGACGCGAGCTGGAAGGGCAAGGTGGAGGCGCTGGTGGAGGAGGTGCAGCGGGAGAAGGCCGCGGGCAAGGAGGCTGCAAAGCGCGTCGCGGACGCCGCGGCGTCGGCGGATCAGGCGGCAGCGGCGCGGATCAAGGACCTGGAGGCGACGTTGGCGGGAGTGGAGGGTGCGCTGCAGGGCAACGTGGCCGAGGTGGCCAGGTGGGTCGGGCGCTGGGCTCAGGGACGAGGCAAGGCCGGGGCAGGGGCCATTGCCTCCGCTGTTACGACGGACTCATGGGGCGTTTCTGCGAGTCGTGCCACGCCCCTGAGCCAGCTGGTTTGGCCTGCGGGCCAGCAGGGTGTCGGCGGTGGCCTGTCAGCTCGCAGCCGCCACACAGGCGTCGGTGCTACCTGTATGGTGACTCCGGAATCCATGGGCGCGGCCTACGCGGCCTACATGGGAAGACCATTCGGTGAAACAGCTCTGCATGGCTGGGGCGCTCCCCTCACGACCGCAGGCTGGAGGACGAGCTGGCGGCACTCAAGTCGAGCAGCGCGGCCCAGGTGTCCGCCCTGGAGGAGAAGCTGACGGCGGCGCAGGAGCTCGCGGCGGCGCTGCGCGCGCAGCTGGAATCGACGGCGGCGGGTGCGGCGGGCGACAAGGAGACCTTTTCGGCGGCGGCAGCGGCGGCGCAGGCGGAGCAGCAGCGGCTATCGGCGGCCCTCAGCAAGGTGGAGGGCGAGCTCACGGAGACACGGAACCAGCTCAAAGCGGCCCAGGTGCGGTGGTTGGGGTTGTGCGGTCCTTGAGGTTAAACCAACAAACACGCCCGGGACGGTCGTTGTGCGAGGCGCAGAGCGGGGGGCGATGGTTACTGCATGTTGGTGCACGGTTAAGGAGACGGTGTGCCCTTCTCGCCGGGCAACCAGCTCGCCAAGCGCCGAGCGGTGTGAACAGAAATGGCGACGACCGAAACGCGGTGGGCGACCTGGCTACGTCAACACATCGGTAATCGGAGCAGCCGATAACGCACGTGGGACGCCGGGGCTTGATACCTAACGGTTGTGGAGCACTTCACCGTGGGTTTTACGCGCAATGGATTCCTCCGTGTGGCGCCGGTTGGGTTCCTGGCCTGTCGCTGGCAGGCGGAGGTGGAGAGCCACAAGCAGCAGCTCACCAAGACGCGGGTGGACGGCGACGCGGTGGCGGGGCAGCTGCGCAGCCGGGTGGCGGCCCTGGAGGAGGAGCTCAAGCGGGCGGTGGCCATGGGGCAGAGCGACGCGCAGGACGCCGCGAACAAGGTGAAACCGGCCGCTAGGGACACCCCTAAACCCTACACCCCCCCTGTGAAAGCCCCCCCAGTGAATGGGGCCGGGTCTATAAGCCGGTCCATTGGTCATGGACGACACGGTTTGGCCTGTGGCCAGGATGTGTGATGGGGGCTCTGCGTTCTGCGGTGCGGTGGATGATAGCCCAGATGGTGAATACTGTGTACCGGGAAAGGGGCGGGTTGGTTTGGTTTTGTTCGGTTTTAGTACGATTGGGTTCTTTCCGTGTCACCAAGGGATCACATGACGATGCGCATGCGGTTCCCACAATGCGCATCGCCGCCATGGGAGCCAGGACAGGGTGTAGAGAAATCGAAGTTCAGCTTAATGAAAGGGGCCAGGGTCGATTGTGTCCGGGGCCGACGGGCCCGGGCCGGCTTACCGGAACAGAGGTCCTTGCAGCGCGTGTCTCACGAAGCCGGCACTGCTGCCCACACGTGAGGTTCCTTGCGGCGGTGTCTCGCGGCGCAGATGCGGGAACAGTACGAGAGGAAGCTTGCGGAAGCGGTGGAGGCCGCCAAGAAGGCGGCGGAGGCCGCGCAAGCGGAGCGCGAGCAGCTGCTGGAGCAGGCGCGCAAGGACGCGGCGCTGCGGCTGGCGGGGGCCGAGGGCTCAGCCAAGAGCCAGCTGGACGACCTGCGCAAAAAGTGGGTGGCGGGACTCGCTGCGGCACACGCTGGCGGCTGCGCTTGCACCGCCTCGTCAGCTCATCATGCACAGCAGGCCGAGTGGCGGGGGCCGGCTGTGGTTCGGTTCATCGTGTGTCTCTAAGGTTTAGGGTTTACACGGCCTGGTTGCGCTGCAACCCGCAAGTGGCCTCCCTGTTATTGAGCTTGTGCGTTCGGGTTGCAGCGGGTTTAAGCGGCAACGGCGGCGGTTGCAGCAGGCCGTGTTTCCTTCACAGGGGTTCAGACGCCGACACCCGTCCCAAGAGAGCATTCAGCAGTCGGACTGGGGTGCAGCCAAGGGAGGGCATTGCGGGGACCAGCGCTTGCCTGTCCGTCTGCCTTGTTTGTTGGTGCCGCGCACACCCACCGCATCACGCCCTGCCGTCGGTTGCGCATGCGGCGACGCTTGGACCGTCACGCTATATGCAATCCGTCCTCAGGACGGAGCAGGAACGCTCGGCCCTGGAGGCCGCCCACGCGGTGGCGCTGGCGGAGGCGCAGGCGGCGCGGGAGGACCTGCAGCGGCGGCTGGCGGCGGCGGAGGCGGCGGGTGCGGAGGAGCGGAAGGCCAAGGAGGCTCTGGCGGCGGAGCTGGCGGCCCTGAAGCAGCAGCTGGATGCCGCCGGCAAGGACGCCAGCTCCACCAAGGTACAAACCGGTACCTCACCTAGTGTTTCTCGCCGGGTGTGTCTGGGCTGTTATTTTATTTAACCCCAACTTCAGGACCCACGTAGGCTCTCGCGATGCCGGAGAATCGGGGGTTGCCTCGTCGCGATGCCGGACCGCGTGGTTTACCGCTGTAGTTCGTTCGTACCCGTCCCTGCCCTTCCTGCCATGACTGGCCATCCCCGTACCCGCAGCATCTTTGTCGATCCGCCGGGGTCATGCTGGGTTCTTGCCGCTCGGCAGGCTCGGCGCCGCACGGTACATGATTGGGCTTTGCGGGTGCGGATGCCCCTTTTGGCGCCCACAGATGCTGCGGTGACGGTCCCTGCCCGCGGTGCCCGGTGCCTGTCCGCCACAGGACCAACTGGAGTCGCGGGTCAAGGCGCTGACCGCCAGCGAGGCGGCCCTGAAGGACGACCTGGCCAAGAGCAAGACGGCGCTGGCGGCCTCGGAATCTCAGTCCGCCGAGCGGCTGAAGCAGCTGACGGCGCTCAAGCAAGAGCTGGAGGCGGCCACAAAGAAGGTGGGCCGTGCCGCTGAATTTCTTGGCGGTGCTACAGCGAAAGCCCGAACGGCTGGTACCGTGAGCCTCTTTCAAATGTATGGTTACAGAGGGGCAGGTGGCAGGTCAAGCGCAGTAGTGAACGTACGGATGTGCGGCGGCATGCATCAGCCTGCGCTTCCGCTCTCCAGTCCCCACTCCCCGCGGCCCCCGCTGCCACCACCGCACCCTCCGCGCTGAAGCGCCTTCGCGGTCCGCCTCCCAGGATCCCACTGCATCCCGGGCTCTACCCGGGCCTGCAAATCGTCCTTGCAGCCACATCTAACGTCCTGCTGTCCCTCTCTCCCTCCCTCTCTGTCTCCCTCTCTGTCTCGCTCTCTGTCTCCCTCTCTGTCTCCCTCTCTGTCTCCCTCTCTGTCACCCTCTCTGTTTCCTTCTCTGTCTCCCTCCCTCCCTCTCTCCCTCTCTCTCTCCGTCTCTGTCTCCCTCCCTCTCTCCCTCCCTCTCTCCCTTCATCTCTCCCTCCCTCCCTCTGTCCCTTCCTCTCTCCCTCCCCCTTCTCTCCCTTCCTCTCTCCTCCTCTCGTTCGCGCGTCACCCTGCGTGCCTTCCCCCCGCTCGTCCGCCCAGGCGGAGGAGGACCGCAAGGCCGCCTCCGCACTGCTGTCCGGCGAGGTGGCGCGGCTGATGGCGGAGGGAGAGTCCAGGCTGCGGCAGGCGCGCATGGAGGCGGAGGCGCACCTGACGGCGGAGCTGTCGGCGCTGCGCGGGCAGCTGAGTGCCGCGGGCGGGGCGGCGGAGGCGGCGCTGCGGGGCCAGATGGACGACCTGCGGCGCCGGCTGGAGGCGGACATGGAGGCGCAGCGGAAGAAGATGGAGGCGGAGGCGGAGGCGCTCAAGGAGGCGCACGCAAAGGTGCGGACTGGACTGTTGGGGTGTTGGGATGAGGGCAGGGAGGCTGCGGTTGCCGGTTGGAGCTCAGTGCAGGCAGGGGGCCAGGGGCCGATGTCAGTGCGTTGGGGGCGTTGGTATGTGACCCGGTCCGCTGCCCTACCTCGGGCGAGTCGTGCGCACGACCGCTGAGACCTCGCCTTTTTCGGTGAGGGCGTGAGGCGTCCGTTGCTCTCGGAAGGGGTTCCTGGCGGAGGGGTGCGGGAGCGATGCCCCGACACACCCGACACACCCGCTGTCGGCCGACGCGGACCAGCGCACATGCACGCCCTTGCCGTCGGTGCCGTGCAGGAGTTGGATGAGCTCCGGAAGAAGCACGAGGCGAAGATCGAGGAACTTCTTGCCGCCAACGCGGACGCCATGGCCACCGCCTCCGAGATGGCCGCCAGCAGCCAGGTGCAGGCGGAGGAGCGCCTCCGCGCCGAGATGGCGGCGGCGGTGGCGGAGGCGGAGGCGCGAGGCCGCGAGGCGGCGGAGGCGCTGCGGAAGGAGCTGACGGAGGAGCTGACGGCGGAGCGCGAGCGTGCGCTGGCGGAGGCGGCGGAGCGGCAGCGCGCGGCGCTGGAACGCGCTGCGGCGGAGGCGCGGGCGGAGCGGGAGAAGCTGGAAGTGCACCACGCGACCGTGGAGAAGTCCCTGGCGGAGCAGAAGGCGCACGAGCTGGACGTGGCCGCGAAGGTGGGCTGGGTTAAGTGGCGTTGTACTGCGTGCGGTAGCGGATCCGGGTTGCACTTGAGACCGTGAAAGCTGGATGTCCGGGTGCCGTATCGTACGGAGACACAGGAGCGGACGGCTGCCGCCTCACGAAGGTGGGGGCAGGTGTGGGATTTCAGGTTTTGAGTAACTGGACAGCGCGTCGGACAGCGCGTCGTGCTGAAGAGCGGACGGCAAACTACATACGGGTAATAGTGGGTTGTGTTTGGTTTTTCGGCGGGTCAACGTGTCGGTAACGCCGGTCTAGGTCACAACGAAGCACTGCGGGACTTGCTGCTGTCCGGTCGTCCGTCGCCGTCCGAGGTCACCCCTGCGACCCTCGGCTGCGCATGGAATAGCCTTTGTCTGGGGTGCGGTAGGTTATGAGACGTCGGCGGCGCAAGTTCCCAGCGGGGGATGAGAAGGCCGGTGACTGTTGCTTCATATATTGCTTAAATGATGTTACAGCGGACCCGCGGGTCATCGGCGACAGCCGCAGCCTCCGCACATTCCTTTATGAGGACTGGGCGCTGTGTGTGGTGCTTTGAGCGTTTTGGTTTCCTGAAATCTGGACCGTGACGTGGTCTGCCATGCAGGCCCATGCCGCGGCGCTGGCGGCCGCCAACAAGCGGCAGGAGGACTCGCTTGCGACCGTGAAATCCGCCCACGGGACCGAGCTGGCGGCCCTGCGCGGGCAGCTGGAGCGGGCCGACCGGGCCACCGCTGAGGTGGCCAAGAAGGCGTCGGTGCTGGAGACCGAGCGCGCGGCGCTGTCCGACAAGGTGGAGCAGCTGACCGCCGCCCTGGCCGCCAAGGCCGCCGAGATGGCGGACACGGTGTTCAAACTCAAGCAGGACGCGGCGGCGGAGCGCGATAAGCTGCTGGCGTCCTACAAGGCGGACAAGGAGGTGCTCGTGGCGGAGAGCGAGCAGCTCGCGTCGCAGCTGCGGCAGCAAATGGCGTCGGCGGCGGCGGACGCGGAGGAGCGGTACGGCACTCTTGAGGCGTCGTACAGTGAGCTGCGGCTGCGGTTTGACGCGCGCGAGTCGCGCGAGGAGGACGTCCGGCGGATCGGCGAGCTGGAGGCGGCGGTGCGCAAGCTGGAGGAGCTGGTGCGCAGCAGCGAGGAGCGCATGGCGCAGCTGCGGGCGGAGCTGCTGCTGCGGGAGGAGAACTACAACAAGCACTTCAAGAACGGCGGCGCGGGCGAGAAGGTCCTCAACGTCGACTCGGCGCTGCACGCCAAGAACGATGTGGTGGATTGGATGCTGGGCAACAAGAACAAGGGCGGGAAGGGTGGGCCGGGCTCGGGCAGGAAGTGAGGAGGGCAGCGGGGTCGGGGCGGGGGTCCTTGCGGGGCCGGTGGGGCCGGTGGGGGGACCGGCGCGGACCGGATGGGCAGATAGAGGGGGTAGAAGAGAGAGACCAGGAGTCCGACACGACCCGGCGGGGCTGTACCGCACTAGGGACTGTTTCCTGTTTATACACAGCGTCACGACAGGCAGCCGATCATGACAGGAAGCCGATTATGACAGAAAGCCGATCATGACTGATATTCGAGGGTAGGAACAGGTGGTTGGGGTTTTCAGTTCCTTGGTGTAGCTGTGCCTTAGGCAAAGGGCAGTCACGCGGCGTGACGCTGGGGAAGGGGGATAGCAGGGGCGGGCAGGGGCACGTCGTTGGTGGGGGTGGTGAGGTTGTGGTGGTGGCGGCGGTGGGGGTGGTGGTCATCAGCGGCTCGCCTGTGGGCGCCCTCAGCACGCGCAATGTCGGACTTGAGGCAGAGCAGCTCTCGTAGCGAGCGAGGTGGCCACCAGGGCCGACACCGTGCCGTCGAAGCCCAATGAAGTGCGGTGGTGGTGCTTCAGCCCATGGTGGCAGCTCTGTGACCAGACGCGCAGAGTTCGGTAGCTAGCTAGCCAGCTCAGCCCGGTATGGTTTCTCCATTTCCCGGCTGAGCTCCGCAGCCTCCCCCGTGTACATACGACATTTTTGACATCCTCCTCCCCAGGATAAGTAGGGTTAGCAATCCGCACTGCGGGGTTTACCACATGCAGTAACGCCCAGGTCGGCCCGGGTCGGTGTGGTGAACTATGAACGAGGGCAGCGTGCTTGCTACCGCGTTGCAGTTGCAGGGAGGGTTATCGATGAATGGCGCTGCTGTGCATGTGCAGCTCTCACGCTCTGCTGGTTTGCGCGGAGGCTGCGCAATGACGGTGAGATCGCTGGTACCGTATCCGGCACGGCCGCGAGCTCCTGTTTTAACCCTGGGACCCAGAAACACCTCCGTTTGTCACTGGACTATGTATAGGACCTTTCCAATGTATCGCGATCATGGTGTAAGTGCGCAGTCCTGGGTAGGGGGTTATGAGATGAGGCGCCTACGAGCTATCTGGTCCCGTTGGAACGCCCGGTGGAACGCCCTAAGGGTCCATCTTGTAACGGTCATGACCGATACACTGCATCAGCGCTGCGGGAGAGACATCCCCAGCATGCCCCTCCTGGTGATGATCAGTGTCGTGATTGGGCCATGGGGGCTTACAATCCGGATGTTGCGTGGCAGGTATCCATGCGAGGGCGCGCCGTGTCCATAGCGGATGTGACGGCACGGTTTGGGCGAGGCGCACGTTCCCGTGACGCGGGGGGCCGCGGTACCGTAACAGTAACTCGATAACCCATGGTTGAAGCCCTCAACAGCACACGAGTATGAGTTCGTAGCACCCCAGGAGCGTAAACACCCTTGCCGGTCAGGTAGGTGTTAGCGGTTTCCGTTCCCCAGCGGCCGGGTCGGTTCATGCTGCGGCTGAAGGGGCAGGCACCTCATCGCAGCCATTCCAAGAGCCCGCGCCGTGTGTCGTGCGTGCATCCCGACACGTAAGTCCGTATCTTGCAGATAGCTACAGATGGCATAGAGACGTCCCGTTTGGAACCCAGCGGGTTCCATTCAAGGGCCTTGCGACCCCCCAAAATCTTCCTCCTGAGGTACTGAAAAGCTGCGCGAAAAAGGGCGTGTGCAGGAGCTTGACAGCTGCAGCACTGTGCAGCAGACGTGCGATCCTCATCGAAGCGAAGTTTATAGTAATCAATTCCACATGCATTTATTTGCATTTGAGGGAATGGCCAGCTGTATACTTTAACGCATTGGGCATGTATCGGTCAGCGTACGACCCGCGGTTCACAGGCGTAGCCATGCATAACAGTTGGAAGACGACTGTGCGCTGCTTTCAAAACTTTTGCTGTGTGCATCGCATTATCTTGGGTGACGTTTGGCATTTTCATCACAGAACAGCCGCGACATTGCATATCGTGGAGCTTTTGTGTTCTGAGGACGACAGGGCACGACTCAGTGTGACGTCGTGTGCCGGCAACTTTCATTAATGAAGCGTCTGATAGTGGTCCAGGCACTTTCAAATGCCCAGTCGTACAATGGATTCTCTTGCTGGGCTGAACCAGGCTGAACCAACCCCGTGTGAGCTGCCCCGCCTCGAAGCTGTTCAACCCGATCTGGCCAGATACTGCCGTGACTGCAAGCTCAGCATGAGTTAATCGCCCTTGTAAGGGTCCATTGTAAGTGCAGGTCACACTCGCGCACAGAGTAGTCTAACTGTGCTGTAATGCTGCGACAAAAGCAGTAGCCGCCTGGCTGCTCTTGACAACAACACCAGCGTTGTTTCGGTGCTCCGTTACGCCAACCGCGCGAGAGTCATTTCGAGCCTTCGGCTGCTTGATCACCGCGCGCGGTCACTGCGGTCCTCTTCGCGGAGTATTGCAGGACCCGAGACATCCAATTGCCAAGTCGCAAGTGCGACGGTCTGGGCGCAGGTGCTTGGCGCGCGGACGCGTGGCCACGCCGCGAGCGCCTCCGTTTTCAGATCTGGCCCTTCCAAACCTGAGCCAGCAGCAAGCCTACTTCATTAGCCTTAACTATCATCATCTTCTTCTCTTCATCGCTCGTAGTCAAGGAGCATAAGGATGGAAGACTGGACATCAGCTCATCTTCATCCCTTCCAGCAGGACCACGCTTTTTGCGTCGACTTCGATCCTGTTCGCGCCGGTATCCGCGGTGGCAGCCAGGATCCTTACAACAGCATCGGCTCCCGCGACCGGGCAGCCGCAGCGGCCCCCGCATGGCTGGTGGACCGCGAGACCATGCGCCAGCTGCTGGACGCCGCGGCGGGCCTCTTCACGCCCTGCCCGCACTGCCATAAGATGCACCAGGGCTCACGTGACAGCCACGTGTCCTTCCTGGACGTGGACGACCGGAGAACCTACTGCCACTTCTGCCGACCCAGCGGCGTGACCGCGCGGGTGGTGCAGGTCCGGCGCAACACGTACAACGACGGTGAGCGCGCATTTGCAGTGTGGGGCGTGGCGGCAGCAGCGGCGGGAATATTTAGGGGTTCGTACAGGCCGTTGGGAGCAATGCGCGATTTGGGTCGCAGCGATAGGGGCGGCAAAACTGGCCGCATCTCCGTGGCCACAGGGCTCGCCTGCGCAGGAGCCCGGCCTCGTGACCCGTGGGTCACAGGGTCCGGGGTGGGCTCGTGGGCATGCAGGGCCCGAGCGCAGCGTTTCCAGGACGGCGCTGCCTGATGGGCCAGCAAGGTTTCAACGCCGAGGACAGCGCGGCTCGCCAGGGCACGGCACCCGTGCGCCGTCGGAGGGCCCTGCACTGCATCAGGGCCCTCCGCTTTTGGCGAAGTTAACGTGTCTCCGTCTAGCGCATTGATGTCGGTGTGCAGTATGCAGGTATCTGGATAACACATACATGGGTCCCATGGGATTTCCGTAATTACATGCTTTTGGACCTTGACCAGGGCACTAACGGCCAACCACTACCTACGCCGCAGTGATGAGGACGAGCGACCTCGGCAAGTTGTACGACATTTCGTCCATCCAGCAGTACATAATCAACAACGGCAAAGTGATCTTCCTGCGGCCGCGACCGCAGCTCACCAAGTGGGTGCAGGCTAGAGGATTGCATCGCGGGGTGGGAGTTGGAGCGAAATTAGCCCAGACACACCCATCCCATCGGGGCACCCTAGACAAAGAGGGAGAGGGTCGCGCCGTGGAAACTGGTCTGGATATTGCTCGCTATTGCAGAATACGTCCTTCCACTCACGACAAGCCCGATGAAATCCTTTCTCGCTAACCGCAGACGGGACCTCCCGAGTGCATCGCCCCGCCGCCCTTCGGGTTTCCACACTTGACTTGTCGTACATCACTTGACATGTCGCAGTAGTCCTGACAGGGGCAGGAAGCACCTTGGCAAACGTGGGTTCTCGCACCTTCGCCCACGCTTGCACCACAAACCGACAATCGCTTTCCCGTCGACGCCCTTGCCTGCTCGCGGCATCGCGGCACCCGGCCAGGCATTTCGGCAACGCATCTTCGTGCTACTACTGCAGTCGCGTGCTCATGGACGCCGCCAATCGCTACTGCTCCCTGGAGTGCAAACTGAACGAGGAGGACGGCCTGTCACCGCTCACAGCGGCGGAGATCCGAGCGGCCCTGGCGGCGGGGGACAACCGCAAGGTCAAGATCCCGCGGCGGTTCACTGGCACCGCCGCCGCCGCCGCGGCAGCGCTGCCGCCGATGCAGCCGCCTCCGGGCGGCTCGGGGTACGACACCATTGAGCAGAGCGACTGTACGGATGGAGGATCACCGGGCGATGGTGGTCCCGAGGCGGGCTGCTACTCGGGGCAGCAGTGGCGGCGGCGGTGGCAGCAAACCTGGACCGGCGGCGGATTGGAGAACTTGAGAGATGACGCCGCGGGCTACGATGACGGCGATGACGTCGCCACCGCCGAAGATAACGGCAGTGACAATGGCGACGACGATGGCGGGCAGGCGGTGGCGGCTGCGGCATCCGTTCCCCGACCGCTTGGTGGCAGCGCCTGCGCAATCTGGGATGAAGACGACGGCGGCGTCACTGTCGCTGTGACGGCGGCTGTGGCCGGTGGCCCCTGGTTCAACGGCCGCCCAGTCGCTGGCCCCGTCTCCGTGCCCATCAGGTCTACGGCCAACGCGCCGCCCGCTCTCCCACCATCTATCCACCGCCGACCGCCTCGGCCGCCGCCGCCAACACGACCGGCGCCCCAGGAGGGCAACGCCCGGCCGCAGCGTCACCGCCAGCCACCCCAGCGGCTGAGCAGCCCCATGGCAGCGCTGCGCCGGCCCGGTGGCACCCGGGCGCCGCCCCGCGGGGCTTCCCCCCGGCCGCAGCCGCTGCTCGATGACGAGCCGGCGTCCTCGGGCGAGCTGCCCGGCCCGCAGCGCCACTCCGCGCGGCTGGCGGCGGCCGGCAGGGCCAACAGCGCTCCGTTGCCCGGGGCGCCCGCCGCCGCCTTCCCGGGCGCCGACACCGATCCGCTGCTGAGCCTGTCGTTGGCTGCCGAGCAGGCGAAGCCGCCGCCACGCGCGGGCCTGGGAGATTACATGCTCTCGTTGATGCGGGAGAGGGGGTACTGTAAGCCCGGCCCCAGGTCCGAGGCGGCCGCGCCTGAGCTTACGACGGCGGAGCCTGGAGCCGCCAAGTCCGCCTTTGCGGCTGCAGCGGGATGGCTGCCGCCGCCGGAGGCGCACGAGCCGCAGCCGCAGCCGCAACCGCAGCCGCAACCCGGCAGGGTACCGGTGCGCGCCGTGTCCGCGGGTTCGGGCCCTGTTCCCGCGGCGGGCCCGAATGCGGCGCTGCTGCTCAGCGGCACCAGCTACATCTCCGGGGGTGTCATGCAGCGCTGGACGGGTCCGGCGGCACGCGGCGGCGCCGCGAGCGGCGGCAAGCGCCGCTGCGTCAGTGTCGACCTGGGCGGCGGCAGTGACGGCAGCGGCAGCGGGTACGGGTACGGCCAGCCGGAGGTGACGTCACCGCTGCGGCGGCGGCATGGGAACCGGCCGGTGGGGCCGTCGCGCGACGACGCGGCCGCATCGCTGTTCAGCCCTTCGCGCGGAGGACGCCGCCGTTATTCGTACACGGCCCTTGGCGGAGGCGGCAGCGTCCCCGCAGCCGCAAATGGCGCCGCTGCTGGCATGGCCGTTGACGTCGCCTTGGCCACGCTGCTTTCTCTGGCGGGACCGTCCGACACGGCTGGCGGCATCCCGTCTAAGGAGAGGCGGGGCGGCGGCGCCGGCGACCCCGCCGCGCCCGTGCCTCCGCGCGCGTCCGGCGTGGCGGCCACAGGAAAGCAGGGGCGGGACCCTGACTCACGGCAACCGGGTGCCGAATCCTGCAACGGCGCCGTGGTTAGTGGCGCTGCCGCGGTTGCTGCCTCCGCCGCAGCCGCCGCCGTGGCTCCTGTTGGCGAGCTCCGCGCCAAGCCGCGTAAGAGGCGGCCCCAGCAGGCGCCCATGGTATGAGAGGGCCATGGTGCGAGGCACAGCGATCGGAGGTACGGACGGAGCGCGAAGGCCAGCTCAGCAGCGCTGCCGCCTCCGCGCTGCCGTGTCGTGTCCGTTGGTGACACGGAGGAGGACGGACCTGACGGAAGCAGCCCCGCCTGGTTTGCGGTTCGGCGCCCTTTGCCGTCGTTGTGCAGCCACATGAATCGGGCGTGACAGGCAGGACGCGACAGGGTGCCCGGTGTCGGGAGTTGGATGGTGAGAGGTGGAGAGTGGGTGGAGGGATGGGTGGAGATGTGCTGCCCGGGTTAGGCACTGAGCGATCGAGGTGAGGGAGCGGGTCACGCACGCCGCAGGATACATCCCGCCGAGCTTCCGCCTGTGGATGGGGTATCCCCACCTGGCCAAGATGTTTTGTTACAAGGAGCACTCATCCACGGCCTGAAGGTGGTGGATGATGCACGGGCATACCCGGCGGCGGACAACCACGGCTGCTGAGGTATCCGGCGGTACCAACCCATTGGCGACGGAGCGACTGGGCGAGTGTCGCGTGAGGGCGGGCGTGGATTTGCGGTTGGAGCGTCGTGTTGTCGTACTTGCGCTTCGTACAATCGCCGTACATGTGATGTCATTCAGTCATCACCCACATTTCTATCTAGACAAGCCAGGAAGAACTAACAAACTCATCATTACTCTCTGCCGGTAGCCGGGCATAGCCGTTACCGTATCTGCAGAAGATGCGAGCGTGACAGGTGTGTACGGCATTGCGCCAGCAGGGGCATGCTGCAAAGTCTTCCAATTTGGAGGCAAGCGCGCGCGGATGTTGCAGAGATGGGTGTGGTGCAGCTAGCAGAACTTGCTTTGGATTTAGCAGCAGGCATGCGTGCGTGCGTGGGTCTCAGTGCTGCAGCCTAGTTGGGGGCCGCGTGATGGGGTGCCGCTAGCGCTAGCATCCCCACGGCGAGTCGAGTCGAGTGGCCTGTGCAGATGTAGGCGCATCACATGTTGAAGGCGCAGCCTGCTGTGGCTGCAGCTGCTGTATGGCACTGGGACGCAGGAGTCAGAATTTCGTGCAGTCAATATGGCAGACATGCATGCGCTCATGGTGGATGGCGGGTGCGTACGGAAGAAAATAATGATCAATCCATTCACCACTGCTGGTACACCAGGGACAGGCTAGCTCAGGCCTGCCTATAACCACAGAGGAGCACACATACAGCAGGCACGCATGCAGGCAGGCACCAGGCAGGCGGGTAGGTAGGCCGGCAGCAGGAATGTAAGCATGTGGGTGTTAAGGTGCATCCAAAATCAGCAGGTTGCGTGACATGTGGGAAGACACCCAAACCTCGGCGCCACTACTGCTTTGGTTGCCGAAGGCGCTGTGGGGGAATGACGTTGCCCGAGCTATGCGTGCTGCTATCTCGCAAGTGGGAATGGTTAGGTTGCGGTGAACGGTTGCCGAATGCATCTCCGCAGGTGTGGCCAAAATAATATGGCCCCGAATGGTTGGCTTGTCTTACCTCTTTGGGCTGGCCACAAGTTTCAGGTTCGTATAAATGCAGGGCCATCATTATTAAGGATGTTACAGCAGACCCCGCGGGTCATCGGTGACAGCCATTGGCGATAGCCGAAGCTTCCCCACCAAACAGTGCATAAACGAAACTTGCGCCACCATGGCGCACCGGACAGGCTCCACAAGTGCACCGAAACACTCCCCGGGCCCACTCTACCAGGGAACCACCCCGTTCCGTCCTGAGAACTAAACACCGCCAGGGATAAAGCCCGGTCAGGGGGAGTTAGCCACCAGCCAGGGCGCCCCGATTAGCGCACCACAACACCCCAGCCAACCATAGCTGCACGTGCCCTCAGACGGACCCACGGGCGGGTCAGATGATGGCATGGAGTTGTCCTCACGCAGCTCTGTCTCCGACCTGGCAGCAAGTGATTTATGCCGTACGTACATGGACGTACATACAGTATCCCTAGGGGATACTGCCGTATGAGTATCCCCTATCTAGGGGATACTGCCGTATGAGTATCCCCTATCTAGGGGATACTGCCGTATGAGTATCCCCTAGGGGATATACTGTATGTACGTGCACATACGTACACGCGGAAGGCCTTCCACAAGCGCTTCTCGCTTGATATCCTGAACCACTTCAAAGATTCACAGGACTCCATGAACCCAGCAACACGCGGCTTACAACGAACACGCGCATTCTTATGCAAACATACAACAGATCCGTGCAACAAGCAAGGTCCTATTATTCGGCCTTGGCAAGACAACAATCGGCAGATGACATCGCGCCTAGGGGCGCGGATACGGACGACGCATGTCTGGCTGGCGGAACCCCCGCCACCCGTGGAGCAATGTGTGGTGGTGTTGGCTGCGATCGCGGCCATGGAGACTGGTCGCCGATTCATGGCGGCCGCCCTGCGGCGGTCAGCACCTGGTCAGGGTACGACTGTACGGCCGGGACCGGAATTGGCAGAGCAAGGGGAGCGGCGCGCAATCGCTGATTTTTGGGGGCGCCTTCACGGGTTTGCCCAGTTGGGCCTTCCGAGACGTGGATGGACCTCGGTGGGCCCCTTCCACCCTTTCTTGAAAGTGTCGGGGGGAGTCTTGCGGTGTGCGTTGCCTGCCCCTGATGAGGGATGAGGCACGGGTTCCCCGCCCTCAACCTGTTTGTATTCGGGTTGTCCGACCCGGGGCTCAAGTTGGGGACCTGGCCTGCCCCCAGATTGGGTAGGAGGCAGGGCTCCCGTTGGTGTGTTATTGCTTGGCCTAGGTATTTCTTCTGATGCGGGCTACTCCACTAGCGGTCGCGGGGCAGTGTCACGAGCCAGGCGTGGGTCTTCCAAGACCTCGAGAGGGTGCAGCGTTGGGTGCCTCAGGGGTGGTGGTAGCTGGGTGATGGGCGACCTCCCCTGTGCTTGGCTTTATCCGCTTCTGGGGATTCTGCCCTCTGCTGTGCCTATCCCTTTGGTAGTGTTGCCCCGCTGCGCGCCTCTGCTTGCTTCGGTGTCTGGCTGGGTGGGGTCATGGCCCGGTGTGTTTTTGGGCGGGGCCCCAGCGCGAAGCGCGTTCGGGGGGCCCCGCCCCGTAGGATTGCCCCTGTCCGTGTGTGTGTGCGTGCGCCGTGCGTGGGTAACGGCAAAACGTTCATTATCCGCTAAACTAATTCGCAATGGTTGTCATATTATTTGTCCTCTATTGCAAGGTATTCTTGGTTTGGCTGAAAAAAATTCTTTGCGCACAAACGGTCAAAGTAAAGCTCCGCGGTCTCCATGGACCCGAGTCAACATCCACCCAACGCCTCTCGCGCTCATGTTTGTTGCAACAGGTGCCGCGTGATGAATACTTGGATTAAGAATGGGCGGCGTGTGCTAAATTGAACTTCCATAGTGTTCTGATGTTTGAACATCAAGATGCCACCAACACCAAGATTTGCCTTTCTGTTTTGCCAGATGAATACAATTCAACAAAATGTATTGAAACAAAGTTTCAAGATGCAAAGGGATAGCATACCGAGTACCAACGAGTTTCGATGGCCGAAGTCCGGGTCTCTTTTCGCACCCTGTTCTTGCCTTATATTTGCTATGTAACTATTCATAGCAAACTTTAGAGGTTCACGTCTGCTGCGGGCGTGCAACTGAAGGGCTGCATGCTTGCCGACCGACCAAACAATTACAGTTTCAGGGCAAAACGAGAATGCTTCAAGCTTGCTATGTGATCATCTGCTTGACAGACGGATGCGGTAGTGCAGAGGCGTCTAGCGTTACGATACGGTGACCGCCGTCGCCGGCGGCGCGTACTGCAGGATGGTTTCGGGGCTGCCGACGTGATTGGGCTTGGTGAATCTATGCACGCCAATCCACCTTCAACATCAACGACACCCCCAATGGTAACCTTTCACTCTCTCACACTGTTGCGCGGTAATAGAGTTTTCGTTCTAAAGCAACCGGCCCATACGGATTGTGGGGGGCCCCGCCCTTTTTCCGGCTTCAAGGAAGCCGACCCCTACTTGTTGGGTGCGGCGTTGAGGTGTGGAGGTGTCCTGCCGCCTTGGCGGTGGGGCCTGCTGGGGCTTGCCCTGGTATACACCGGTGATCCCTTTGGGGTCCGCTGTAACGTTCATTCATTCATTCAATCGGCAGGCCGTGCAACAGCGCTCGCGCGCAAGCCAGAATCGTCAGCAAGGGGCTTCAAATTCGAATTTCACGCCTGCAGCGGAACGAGCAGCAGCATGGCGTGACGGTGAGAAGTCATCAGCGGGATTGATCCACTGACCCACGGGTCTGCCTGCCTGCTGCTGGCAACCGTCCACCGTCCGCATCCACGTACGACGATCTAATTCCGGTTCTATCTGCTATCATGTGCATGCGACGGCATGTACGGCACATACTCCATCCACCACCGGGTATCCGATAGAGTCCCTGTTAATTAGGCTCGCAATAAGGGTGTCGTACTGTGCTGCACAGGTATGCCGGACAGGGGTTTCAGTCATCTCCGCCGACCCATGCGTGCTGTACCATCCTTTCGAATTGCTTGAGTTGCTGCAGGAGCGAGCAGTACCTTGGGTCCCCCGGGCGCACCAGTTGATGATGGTGTCATGACGAAATTGCCGCGCCGTCACCTGCACACGACGTGACTGCCCATCCATCCAACCATCCATCCCTGCTATCTCTGCCTGGATGGAGGAGTCCGGAACAAGCGGGATGGGAAGGCGCAAGGCAACGGAACAGGGGCTCAGGGTAATAATGAAACCGATACATACATAGTGTCTAAACTATCGGTCCTCAAATAGTATATATACATAACCAGCACCAGCAGTATGTGCATACCTTCCTTTAGTAGTTGAAGAAGGAGTAGTCCTCAAATAACCAGCTGATAGCGGACATGGTAGCGATCGTGGTGATCCTACTCGTCATCATAGTCCTCAGCACCTTGGAGACCCTTGCGTACCAGGGAAGGTAGCAGCAGGCAGGGGGTTGTTGGGTTAGCGGTAGGTGCTGTGCCGCATGTATGTGCGTGACCCCTATATATGCGTTGGCAATGACATCCACAGCAGACAGACAGCAGGGCGGGGCAGGGCCGCTTATAACAACCGTGTCCCGGCTCGTGTCCCGGCTCGGTCGTCGGCGTGTACATACACCACCACCACACACGCACCGTCCCCACACCCATGCATGCCCGGGCTTTTTTCGATTCAACCCCCATGCCCGTACGTACCAGTAGTCGGCCTTGCGAGCCTGCACCAGCACCTGGACGTCCTCCTGTGTCAACAGAGATTTCAGCCGGATCTCCTTGATTTCCGCTTTGATCGCCATCAAGTCCTCCTTCACCTCCTGGATATCCGCTTCGGTCGTCGTCAAATGCATCATCAAGCCCTCCTCCACATTTGCCATGTCCTCACGTACCCCCCATGACGGGAAGGTTCGCACAAGGGCCTCCGCTGCCTTTCTATCCACGCCGAGCTCCAAAAGCCCCAAAGGCCCTCCCCACGGGATCCTGATGATGGCTAGCTGAGTTGGCGACGAGTCGCTTTGGGGGAGCCCGCCGGCATTGAAGGACCGAGCCGCGAGGCGATAAGGCGCTGCCATGTTGCAGCTGCATTTTGTGAAGCAGATAAAAACATAGAAATGAGTGGAATGCCGGTTTTGATGTTGAGCGTGTGCAGGGCAATAATTGCCGGACCGCAAGATGGACTACGATGGGCAATAACTTAAACGTGTTCCGGTATATACGTCACGCCTTAGACGGTCGTCATGTACGAATTGTGCGAGAAAAATGTTTGGTCGTTTTGGGGTTTAGGGTTGCGTCCGAGGGCCAAAACCGACAACCGATGAAGGGATTTATTGGAGTAAAAGAAGAACACGACTTTTACCGTTCAATAGCGCGTAATATTAACTTGTTTGAGGTGCATGACAGTTCATCGGGTGTTAACATATGATATCGCTGATATCGCTGATACCTTAATGAAGTAGCACCAAAGCAAGAGTGAAGTACGGTTGCCTGTGTATTACCGTAACATTGCCTAAATCAACTGCTTGACCGGCAGGCTCAGGTCGGTTGCAGCATTGGTTTGTTGTATGTCGGTGAGGTCAACATGTGGCGTTTGGGGTCAGTCACAAGACTCCGACAGGTCCGTGCAACTGCGGCGTGAAGTGGGTTGCAGTTTTCAGCTGCTTATCTGACTCTCTCGGCCAGGTCTTGGCTTGTTTGCGGCCTGTCCGTGTCATCATCAGGGGAGAGCTCCGGGGGCGGCATCACGGCGGACGGAATGTGGTTGAACGGAATTTTATTGAGCGGAATGTGAAGTCTGTGTGTGTCGGCCAGTCGTCTTCTATCTTGCGATGCATCTCGTCACGTACCTGCGCCGGGCCCTGATGACCTGGGTCCGTCTTGGAAACATATGGTATCCCCATACAGCAGTGCTTCACAGGCCCTGTGAACCATTCCCGAGATACACGGGCCGCCAAGCCCTGTCCTCGTCAACGCAGCAACACGCAAAGCAGGCGCACATTCGCACCTGCAGCGGAGCAGCGGACTCGCTCACGCGGGTTGCCTGGTAACCGGCAACTGCCGGTCTGCCATCCGCCTCACCTGCCTCAACGCCTGTCCAAGCGCAATCAGACGAGTCCAATAACCCTGTTCTTCCAATCCCTGAAAGGGGGAAGGATGCGCATCGAGCCCGGCGCCCGCCCACCCGCAAGTAGGAGTCTGAATGGCACCTCACGCCACCCCGCGCAGGCTCCTCAGTAAAGACCCCTCACCCGTGCCCCCCCAACCCTCCCCTCCCCTCCCCCCCCCCCGAGTGGCCACCGTACGCCACCGGGTCACCAACACAGTATGAAATAGCAAAGTTCGGTCATAGCTGTGAGGGCCGAAGCCACTTCACCACCCCTGCACACGTAAGGAGTGGATGGTCCGTCCAACCCTACAGCAAAACTCGCCCAGTAACGGCCTGGTGACGTCGGCTGCTCTTGCATGCTCTCAAGCCGCCGCCGGCGCGGCGGAGCCGGCGCCAGTCCCAGCCCCAGCCCCGCCCTCGGGCGTCCCCGCCTGCGCCTCGGGCACCCCCGCCTTCGCCTTCCGCTCCATTTCCGCCTTGACCGCCTCCGCCATGCGCTCATCTTCCTTGTCCATGACCAGGCCGCCCTGCCGTACCACGCCGCCCACCGCCGCCCCCAGCAGCCACATCGCCAGCGCCGCCGCCTTGAGGGCAGCCATCCCCGAAACCCACAGCGCCGCGCCGCCCAGGAAGAGCGACACGAAGAAGGCGCTGAAGATAGCGGCCGCGGTGATGGAGGTGCGCTGCCGGCCCACCAAGTCCATTCCTGCAGGTGTCGTGCACATGTGCAGTATTGCCATACATCCCACCTCACCGCCCGGGGTTGAGGATGCGGGATGCGGACGGACCCATGGGCCATGGCCCCTGACACAATGGCTCTCTACTGACAGGAGGGTTTGTCTCACATTCTCAGTCCTTGCCTCACCCCAGCGCGTGACGTCCCGTGCATGGTCGCCACATTCGACCCGAGAGGAGAAAAAGAAAGAAAGACGACCCCCTGTGCCAGGGGTTGCCTGAGCACTACTACGGTCCACGCCAGATGCCAGGTCACCGCATCACGTGCGGTGGCCCCGAAAAGAGGACCATCAAATCAAACATCCGCCGCGCAGCGCACCACACGGCCGCAGCACCTTTCTTATCACCAGGCGGGTCCCAGCCCCGCCCTGCCCGCCCTGACCACCCGCACGCACCCGCTTGGTCCGCGGCGCCTCCGCGAGTGAATACAAACAACGAGCCCCGGCTGCCCTTGCCCAGCCGCACCCGCTCGTCCAGGTAGGTGGTGGTCAGCTCCACGGAACTGGGGCGGCCTGAGGGCGCCAGGTCCGCATCGCATGTCACCCCAGAGTCAGTCAGTCCGCAGTACTGAGAAATCAGGGCCAAGGAAAGTGGCTGCGTGGCGCTGCCCATGTACGAAATAGACTTCCACGCTAGTCAGGTCGGGACCGCCGCCAGTGCTGGGTCGGGTTGATTGCACACATCGAGCACACATCGGCTGCTGTGTGGCGTCCTTCGGTTCCAGGCCAGCACTTCACAGCGGCCCAAGTGGGTTTCGGTGAGGGTTGCGGGTTTGGGTTGCGGGTTGAGGGTTTGGGGTGCGGGTTGAGGGTTTGGGTTGCGGGTTGAGGGTTTGGGTTGCGGGTTGAGGGTTTGGGTTGCGGGTTGAGGGTTTGGGTTGCGGGTTGAGGGTTTGGGTTGCGGGTTGAGGGTTTGGGTTGCGGGTTGAGGGTTTGGGGTGAGGTCTGGCGATCTATCGTTATTGCTCCAAGGCTGGCGGCTGGCCCAACACGTGGCTGTGACACCGGGAGCTGCTTTCTGCGGGCAGACAGTTCGCTGCGTTCATTCACAAGGGCATGGCGGTGAGATGCGGTCACAGATGGGCGCAGTGAGCTTCGCTGCTCTCCCAGCGCTCACAGATGCAGTGAGCTGCTCTCCCAGAAAGTGTGCAGCGTTCCCAGGTTGCGCTCGTCAGCATCCGAATTGGATCCTGCCGGGCGTCACGCCACAGGCAGGAACCTCACCCCCTGAACCTCAATCGCTCGCAACTGCTCCCCGGCCCAGGAACGGGCCTCCGGGCCGCGGCCCCACCACACACCGATACGGAGATGAACCTTGTCGGCGATGCTCAAAACGGGCGGCTCGAACAGCACCTTGACCGTGTCCCCGTTGTCGCCGGAGGGCACCACCCGCCCGCGGAGGCCGACGAAGCCCGGCAACATGCCAAACAGCTTGAACTCAACCTGTGGTCAGGCGTGTAGGCGGGCAAGCGAGCAGCACGGTGGGAGGCCGGACATGACAGGTGTGCAGCCGCCGACTGTGACTGTACGGAGGCCGCGGCGACGGACTGTAACGCACGACAGCGTGCGGATTTCGTGACTTGTTTTGCTCGACCGAACCAATACAGCCGTATAGGCAGTGTATGGTGAGGAAGCCTCGGCTGTCGCCATTGGCTGTCACCGATGACCCGCGGGGCTAATAATAATAGCCGTACCCAACAGATAACCCAGCCAAGTCAGTCCGCCGTAGAGGAAAATTCCATTTGTCTGTACTCCGACTCTCCGAGACGCGGGCGGGGTACATATGGTAGTTGTCCGCGCTTGTGTTAACCCTTTTGCCAGCACTCGACCGCTCTTATGGTTCAGCTACGCGGCCTGAGGCATTGCAAGCTACGCGGCCTGAGGCATCACACCGCCGACATCGCGTGAGGGTTGGAGTGCCAACGGGCAACTATCAACTGCCAACTGCCAGGGAGTACAACATGACAACCCCAATCGGCCCCATGGGTGATGGCGGTTGGGGCTTCCGTACTGTCGTCCGGATCTCGCATCTGCGCGCCGTACCTTGTTGGTCGCGATGTCGGGTTCCAGCACGCTCTGGAACAGGCCGGCGGTACGGAAGAGCGCCCGACCGATGCGGCCCCGGAACCGGCCGCCGGCGGCTGCCGCACACATACACACACGCACACGAAGGGGTATCAAACGAAAGGCCAGGAGTTGAAAGTCGGCCGCATTTCGAACAAGTGAGGGTTGCAGCCCTACAGGCCCTACAAGATCCCTTTTGGGTCCGCTGTAACGTTCATTCATTCATTCAAGACAATTCGAGAGCTTCGCAGTAATGGAGTGTGCCAGGGTCGCAGCCCTCCTTGCAGCGTAGCTGGACTGCAGGTCCCGGGTCTGGAAGCGGCCGGACTGAGGTGGGGCACCCAGCCGCGACCGGCCCAGCGCCGGAACCCGGTGGGATACGGTACCCAGCAGCGGCTGTGCGGAGCCCGCACCCGGGGTTCCCCCGCCGGAAAGTCCGACCCCAACCCCAAACCCCACCCCAACCCCGGGATGGACTGCGACAGGCAGGGTGGACAGCGGCGAGCAGCGCGGCCCGTCACGGCACACTCACGTTCGCCGCGCTCCCTCGACCTGCCGACCGACGTGTACGCGACGTTGTAGTTGCCCCACAGCAGCGGGTTCTCCAGCGGGCGGGGCTGCTGCGCCGCCCCCAGCTGCTCCAAGCGGTCCAGCATGTCATCCACTCTGCGCCGATCCTCGGGGCTGATCGCCAGGCCGCTATCTGAGGGCGGGCACCCAATCGGGGGTCAAGGCGTCAGGCGCTTGACGCCGCATGGTCGCGTTAGGCCATGTGGAGATTGCGCTAACCAGCTGCTGCTGCGGCGGTGGTCATCAGCGACCCAGCCGCTGCGGCGGCAGCGTGCACCCGCGCAGCAAGGCCCGCGCACACGAGATGGGCCCCATGGGCGCCAACCAGAGGTGGCAGGGCTGTGTGTGACACGACCATGACCATGTGGGAACGGTTACATTACACGTAGGAATCATGTCCAGTGATGCAGTGTCGCAAGTGGTGGACCCTGGGCGCCACCCGGGGGATCCCAAGGTGCGCTGAGGGACTGGGAGACAAGAGGTGCCGAGTGCGCGTCGATGTGTGTCCATGGCTGTCCAGGCGTGCACTGCTCCTCCGCTGTGGTGGAGCGGGCGCCGGCGCCAGCTGTCGCCCCGTTCGGGTACGGACATGTACGGACCTGTGCCTTTGATGGCCTCCAGCACTTGATCCACCAGCTGCCGAGCTTCCTCCGCGGCGGCCGCAGGCGACGGCACCGGCGCCGGATGAGCTGGTGCAATCGTGTCGGCGACCCCGGCAGCGGAAGCGGAGCTGACGACTGTCGCTGGCTCCGAGGTGACGGCGTTGGTGGTTGAGCTGTTGCTACCGGTGCGGCAGACGGGTCCAACACGCAGGCGCTGAGAGCTCGGTAGAACCCCCCCGCGTGGCTGGTTTACAAGTCGATGAGGTTCGCACGCCTGACGCGGCGCACTGTGCGTTGTGCAAGGGCGAGAACGTAAGTTGCTTATCATTTTTATTGCGTTGAGGGGTAGTCCAAATGTGTTGCGTGCACGGATACCGCAGTGTTGCGTCCGTCGTCAGGGACGCACTGGATGAATTTAAATGCACATCGCAATGCAAGCAATACACTGGATGAATAATATTTTCGAATGAATTGCCAGTTTATGGGGCTCCATCTTGAATAGATTTTGACACAGTAAGCATCGTCCAAGGTCTCGGAGCGATGAAATTTCTGCCAGCATGACTTTGTATCCGTTTGATTGTCGGCAATAACTTTGTCGCTGCGTATCAATTATACTCAAGATATTGTAAGTTGCTGGATTATCTTCTATAGGTACCGGGAACATTTATCGACGCAATGAAGCCCGGCTTTGGAGGGAAAAAGAACAAGAAGAAGAAGCAGAAGAAGTTGAAGTCAAAGCAACATGCAGACGCCACGATGGACGATGCTGGGAACGTCTCGTCAGACGACGGAATCGACTACACCGTTCCGAAGGATACAAGCGTGGCGTCGGAGCTGACGGCGAAGGAGCGTCACAAATCCAAGCTTGCGCTGAAGTCGGCTCTAAAAGTGAAGGTCGCCGGGCTTAAGAAGGCCAGGTAACCGTCGGCGTGGAACGGCGGCGGCGGCCCACCTGTAGGTTTGGTGCTGTACGGCACCGTGCACGACTCATGGCGACCGCCCATGGGACTGCATCCGCTGGTATGCTCTCGTTTGACATGTTTAGGATGGACACTTGGGCAGCCGTGACGGCCGTAGCGGAGCGCTTCCGCGGTCAGCGGTACAGCCTCCATGCTCCACCCTGCGTGCTTCTCCAATGAAGGGTGACGTTCTACAACTGACGTTCTACAGCTGACGTTCTACAGCTGAAGCATTCGTTGTCACCCCGCCCTCGCAGATCGAAACTGACCAAGCTGCCCGGCAACAAGGTTCAGCGCAAGGAAGTTTCGGAGGCCAAGCAGGCTGCGCTCCAGGAGTTACAAGAGCTGCAAAAGGATAAGAAAAAGGCGGCCAAGAAGAAGAAGAAGGCGGCGGCCAAGAAGGGCCAGGAGACGCAGGCTGTGACGGAGGCTATGGATGCGGACTAGGTGCCGTACGGGAAGTGCAGCGTCCGTGGCGGGTGAACGCGAGGCGGTTGCCGCTTGAGCAGCCCTAGGCCTTTTCGCGGCCAGCTGCGTGCTCACTCTAATAGGGGCGCCTCCTATCTTCATCAAGCCGCAGTTACATTAAAAAAATTAATCACGGCAATTAGGGTGCCGTTGGGCGTTGGCTATGTACATTATGTGGAACCGTTGGCGACTTGGCGTGCGGGGTGCTGGGCAGGGGCTGTGGTGCTGGAAATTGGCCGGAAGAGCGCAACACACGGTGTCAGACATACGACCAGGTGCTGAATTGCCGTACCTTCCGCAAGGATTGTGCCTTCATCAGGCTTTCATCTTTGTCTTCAGACACCTGACCGTGGGTTAACGATTGCCAGTGCCATGAAGTCCCTTCTATCAACGACACGGGCGGGGTGTCCACAGTTTTTACCATACTCGATTTTTATTTTCAGTCGGGTTCTGTCGGCGGGGCTGGCAAGCACCCGGACCTCAAAATAGGGTTTCACAGCGGATCTCCTAACACGGATCATGGGATCGCTGTGCCGCCCTGTGCGGTCCCTGGGTCCTGCAGGTCCAAGGTGCGCATTTGCTCACCTGCGCGACTGAGACGCACCCCAGTGATGGAACATGGTGTTCGTGGGATGCGTTTAAGGAGTACCTTGGTATTACAGTGGTAACGGTTTCGGTGGGCTCCAGGGCAGAGTCCAGACTCTGCGAGGAGGACAAGAGTCAGTGAACCGCGCAAATTGCACATACTACCCGAGCCATGTAACCTATGTGCGCATCAGGACGAGTGGTGGATAAATGCAGCCACGTACGGCCCAGGTACGTAGGTACTGAAAGTGTTGTGTTGTGGTACGGCGCGACGGCCTCGTTGCTTTATCGGTGGGGCGCTGCTGATAGGCACCCTGCTGGTAGGCACCATTGTATTCATCTTGAGGGCCCGCTGTCACATCCATCCATTCATTCATCCATCCATTCATACATGTGGGTCATAGGTCCTTTGATGAAGGGCATGGCAGTGAAGGCAGTGCGTTGCTTGTACCAACTGCTTCAAGCCGTGGGGTCAGCCGGGTCGAAGTGTCAGACACGTTGAGGCACGTACGGCATTGCCGCGGTAGAATGGTTGGGAAGAGGCCATGTTCCGCTCTGCCGGTCCAATCTTCTTTGGTGTGGCATTCAATCAATCAGCGCCATGGCGACGTCGCCACATATTCGGTTTTGAGGTGCGCATGACATCGAAGCGCCCCGCAGTAATGATGAACGAATGTGACAACGGAACCTCGAAAGGGGGGCCACCGGTGTCGAGCAAATAAGGCCCACGGGCCCCCGCCCTTCCGTCACCTCTCAGGCAACCGCGCACTTGGGGCGCGTGGACGCGGAATGAAGGGAACCTCACGGCTTCAGCCGATTTATGTCCGACCGTCAGCGGATGTCATATATATGACAATTATTAGCCGCGCGTCCCCCTCTTCCACTGTGCTGTGGTTCGGCCCGCCCAGGGCCCCTGGGCACTCGACCGTAAGACGTGTGTGTACGGTGCGCCGTCCACACTGTAACGCCCCATTCATGAGCAACCACCCCGTGTGGCTTTCACAGTGCTGCCCGATGGACGAATTTTCCCTTAAAGAATTGATCTATCATGTACCGCATCGCCGCTAACTAACCCATTGGTCCGAGTGCTCTTTGTAGTATCGCGGCTGCCATATTCGCCTGACAAACGGCCCCTGCAAATGCTGTCGTCCTTCTTTGCGGACAGGAACTCCCGAATACAGTACATAACTATCTAGTCTAGGTAGGGACCGACAACTGCCCGCGCTCTGAGCCCTTCACCGCTGGAAAGCGTACCCCGCTGCATCCCCCTGCAAAAGATACCCCGCTGCATCCCCCTGCACAAGATACGACATTGGGAAGCACCCCATATTTCAGTCCTGCCCACCCGCCTGAAGCTGTAGCAGGAGTGCTACGATGACACCGAAGGATCGGGGGCGCCGCAGCGCTGCAGCTTCGCACACCGTCTTAGGCCTTGCGGCGCTTCACCAGCGGCACATCCTCGGCAAAGTCATCAGAGTCATCATTGCCGCCCTCCTCCCCGACACCCTCTCCATCGTCGGAGATGGTAACGCCCGGCCTTTTGGCTGCAGGCCGCCCGCCTGAGGTGCCGCCATTGTCCGGGCCCTGCCTCTCATTCTTCTTCTTCTCCTTCTTCTTCTTCCCCTTGTCCTCCCCCTGCTTGTGCGTCTTCTTGGCCTTCTGAGCGGCAGCCTGGCCGCCGGTGCCATCAGCGTTCCCCTCCTCCGCGTCGTCGTCGTCGTCGTCGTCGAGCACCACCACCTCGCGTTGTGCTGGAGATTTGGGGTCCGCCCGCTTGGGGACTACCGACCCGCCCCCGGCAGTTGCCGCCGCCGCAGCAGCAGCGGCCTCCGGCGGCGGCGGGCCGGCCGGCGGCGGCTTGTAACGGCCGCACAGCACCTCCGCAAGCTCTTTGCCGTACATCTCGAACCTCCGCACGCCCACCGTGTCGCGCAGGGCCTCTTCCGACACGGGCGGCGGCAGGGCGCTCAGCGCCGTCAGCTGCTCGGCCGACAGGATGGAGTGCGGGAACACGTGCATCTGAGCCGCCCGCTGCGACCGCCAGCGCTCCAAGGCGGCCTGTACTCCCGTGCCACCGGGGCTGCCACCGGGGCTACCGCCGGGCCCGGTGCTGCAATTAGCTGCGACGGTGGCGCCGTCCGTGGACGACTTGCCCTTTCGCGCCTTGCCGGTGGCAGCGGCCGCGGTGCCAGTCCCGCCGGCAGCTGGGGGCGTGGGGAGCAGCAGCCGAAACGGCGGGCGCGCGCCCGACTCAGAGGCGTCCAGCAGCTGCACCCCACGAGGTGAGGCCCTGTCAGGGCAACGACCCACCGAGGGGTGAAGTCAAGTAGCGCGGTGACGGGGCTGCGACGGTGAGGCTGCGTTGCGACGCGACTCAAAGGTTGTGGGGCGCATTGGGCTTTGTTGTGTGCGGGACGCCGGGACCCACTCACCTCAGGTAGGTGTTGGTGGCGTAGGCGGTGTGGCCGAACTCGAACTCGAGCAGGCCCGCGTACATCATGGCTGCCACGACCGCCTGCGTGTGACCGTTGGTCCCCCCGACAGGCAACGCGCGGCTGATGTCAACCAATCTACGGTGTACCGTACTCGGGTGTCAGGGAGGCGGTGTGGTGCACGGACAGGGCGGCCAACATGTTACGGTTACCGTGTCGGTACTGGAGGCTCATCCTGCAGTTGTGTCGCCGGGCGACGACTGCAAACGCGCGCCCGGGTCCGCGCTTGAACAGCCCCCCGCAGCCACGTGACGATGTCTGTCCTTCCGTGTCCGCAATGCCGCCTCGCAGGGCCGTGAGCACGTGGCCAGCATTGGTGACGGCGGCGGTGGCAGCCGCAGAGTCCCCAGCCGCCCATCCAGGGCGCTGGGCTCACCTCGTTCTCGTCCTTGCTCATGGCCTTGGCCTCCTTCCCGATTGCGTCCTTGCCGCCCCGCCACAGGTCCACCAACTGAATGAGGGTGGCCTTCTTCTCCTTGGCCTGCCGGGGGGCGGGGAAAGCGAGGGCACGTGGCGGCCGGTGCGAGACATGGGGAAGACCATACACGTCCATGTGCCACTGTTGTCCAACTGGGCCCTTGGGCCGCCCCCGCGTGGGGGTTAAATTGAGAAAAATAAATAAACCCGTAGAACGAACCCGGGCACACCCAGCATAACGCGGTATACTTACCCCGCGTGGGGGAAAAGGTCCACTATGTGTAACGCTCACGGTGGAATACTTCGAAATGAATCAGAAGCGCGAGGATACAGAACGTGGAGGAGGTGAACCCCCGAGCAAAGAGGCTCTTGGTAACAGCAAAGAGACTTTTGGTAACCCTTCGTGCGGCCCGGGGAAGGAAACGAGGAAAGTGTACGGCTGTGGTGACGGAAGCTAGGCTGCCCGCCTGTCGTACGTGCCGTACCTGTTGCTGTCGCAGAATGCCGAGGATCGCCAACGCGTGGGGCCCCACATCGCGCGGCGGCGGTGGGGCCGGGCCCGCCGCGGCAGAGCAGTTGTCGCACATGCACCTGCGGGTAGCAATCATGCGCAGAGGCGACAAGTGCGCTTTTTTGTGTGTGTACGTCACAGGGTGTAAGGCATGGCTCCATGGCGCGCTGTTGTCAACGCCCTCAAATACCTGCAAGAGCGTGCAACTCCGGCCGATCCTGCTGATTCCGGACGCCAAGTGTTGGGGCGCAGCGAAAATGCGAGGAGCGGAGGTGCAGGCGGTACAACACGACTACACAAGAGACCCGGGCAGTCCGCTTGGCCCCCATGGGCACCCATGGATGTCAGCCCCAGTGCCCCACCCCGAACCCACCGACAGTCCGCGGGCGCCTCCGCGAAGTGGCGCTGGATGATGGCACGGCGGCAGCCACCCGCCCCTTCGCCGCGCCCGCTGCCGCCCGGCTCCGCCGCCGCGTACGCCATCATGGCGGCCAGATTGGGCTGCCACGTGGGGTCGAAGCACACGATGCCCGCCTGTCGCAGAGCGTCGGAGAACCTGCAGGGGCGGGGGGGTTGGAAACGGCACACTCGGCACGTAACCGGCGCGCGCTGCGTGGCGGGCGCTGACGATAGCAAACCCATCCGGCAGGACAAATGACAAATTCACACTATTGTGTGAATCGCACCCATTGCTGGCACTAGGCCTTGTGCGGCCGATTGTGCGGAAGGCTCGCTGAACAGGTACTAGGGTTAAGGATTGTGCAGTCGGCAGCAAGACCTGAATGAATGAAGGGGTACAGGACCCGGGTTACCGTGAAGTCGGACGAACACCCCTGGCCTCAGTGTCCCCAGACAGCCGGGTTCGTTCTGAGTTTGGTTTTCGTATGAAGCTCCTTCCGACAGCGCACCTGTAGAACATGAGGCACCTGGCCGGCAGCCCATCCCTGCCTGCGCGCCCTGACTCCTGCAGAGCAGCAGCGGAGCAAGGATGCGGAAACCTCAAGGCGGCGCGAATACGTCCGCGGCGCTGAGACTGTCGTGCTGGTCCAGCCGCGCGGCGGCAGCCCGATGGCCTACCGGGAACTCCTACGCGAAGGGTGCGTCGGCAGTTACAGGGCGACGCGCTTCCTGCCAGGAGCCCAGGTCGGCATTCCGACATGATGGCAAGCATCATGCGAGGGGAACATACGGTACACCCTACGGTACGATGCGCATGAGACACGCCGCCCTTCCCGACTGGAGGACCTGCGGCAGTGCAGGTGCCTGCAGATGCCTGCAGGTGTCTGGTGACCGTCGATGTCCCAGCGAGGAGCACCGGAGGGGCCGGCACCACCCGAATGCCCACGTGGGCAGCTGATCCGCAGAGGCAGCCCACACACATACACCCCACCTCGCGGCTCAGTTCTCTTATATTCACACCCCACCTGGTAGTAGTTCTCCACCGACTTGCTCAGCGAGTGGTGCACCACGAAGCGCACGTCGGGCTTGTTGATGCCCATGCCAAACGCCACCGTGGCCACCATCACCTGCACAGACCAGGTGACCGGCGGTCAACGGCCAACGGCCAACGGACATGCGCTCGGCAAAACAGAACCTTGCACCGTATGCCAAAACAGAAATGCAGCTCTGACAGAAAGATCCAAACATGTGGGGCAGTAACCAGCTCCGCAGGTGACGGCTCCATAGCACGCTCACTTGGTTTACGAGCGCGTGACAACTGGTCAAAACGTGTTCTGCTCCCACTGCCAAGATGGAGGTGGTAAAGAAGGTGTATGGGAAATTGGTAGACAGGTTCTTTTTGCACTGCTGCCAGAGCAAAGGGAAGCCCGAGCAGAGCAAATGCGAGCCCGAGCAAAGGCGCTGTCGCGGTCGCAGCGCACCGCGCACCTGCACGGCCCCGGAGCTCCAGGCCGCGTGCGCCGCCTCGCGGGGCCCCGCGTCCATGTCGGCGTGGTAGTGCCGCGCGGACACGCCGCTGCCCGACAGCTCCGCAGCCACCGTCTCGCAGTCCTTCCTGCATAAACGCAGGTCGTGCTGCAACCCCGTCAGCGTGACCCGGGGTCCGACTTGAAGCAGTCGCGCCCTGACAAGCGGCGGACCCCCATGTGGGTTCGCAGACTAAGCACACTTCCAAGACGGTGGATAACACATACTCACATTCATAAATTTAACACTCATACTCATGGCAACATAGTGACGCCTGGTGGCGAAACATGAGGGCCTAGCGACCCTGACCACGGGCACTGGCCACTAAGCCTTTATCGACGTCCAGTGCCGTACGCGATCCAACGACGTGCAGTGCCGTACGCGATCCCTCGCCCGCTCCACCCACCGGGTGAGGCAGTACACGATGCCGGACTCTCCGTGCGGGTAGTGCTCGCGGATCCAGGCCACGATGGCTGTGGTGGCCTCCGCGGGCGCGGCGGGCTTGGGGAGCACCTCGTAGAACAGGTTCGGCCGGTTGACGGACGCGCGGAAGAACTCGCAGCCGGGGATGCGCAGAATGGATTTGAGGTCCTCGCAAACCTGCAAGCGGGTCCGGTTTGGGGCGCCCTGATTCAACTTCAAACGCCTGCGCATCAATGCTACCGGACGGCCAAGGCCCGCGCACGCGTGGGGCCGCATTCCGGTTCGCATGCGTCTCGGGGACGCGGGGGAAGAGGTCGGAGCAATCTGGCCTTGGCGACTGGGCCCCGGCTGGGGTCACCGGCAACAGACGGGAAGGTCGGCAGCGCATGCGGCCTCATGTGGTTCGTGCACGGTCGCTGCAGAAGGCAGGGCACGAGGGCTGCGCGGGTGTTAAAGCGACACTGAAAAACCTAGAGTCCTGCAGCCATCTCCTAATCCAAGTTGGTCTCCAGGTCCCCCAGGTTGGTCGGCGGAACGCTGGCGCGGCGTTGCGGAGGAGTGTCGCGATCTGGGTCGGTGTATTCGGGCCGCCATGCAAGGACGCCCCCGCACCGGGTCGACGCCACAGACGTCGTGTCGTGCGAGCGCGCACCTGGTGGGTGGCGGTGGCTGTGAGCGCCATGATGGGCACCTGCGGAAACTGTTGCTTCAGGATGCCCAGCTTCTTGTAGTCCTGCGCGTGTGTCGGATCGCGGGCAACGGGTGGCACATGGGGGGTTATATATCTGCATTACATTCAATGATAAGTAAAAGGGGACTCGCACCAAGGGAGGCACAGCGTCGCGACGGTGCCCCCGGGGTAAGGCCGCGGCTTGCTGGTCGTGCTGGTCGGGTCCGCGTGGTGTGGTTTACGGAAAGCATGCCGCCCTGCCGAGACGACCCTGTTCGCTTGCTGATCTGGTCAGCGCTGCGCTGCGAGTCCTGTGAAGAATTGCGAGGCACCCGGGGCCCTCCCCGGTTGGCCCTGGGAGCATCCAGCTGCGCCCAAGAATACAGTCATACAACGGAGGGCCGAAATGGGTGCGCCGATGTGGGCCGCCAACGCTCCCGGGCTGCAACCACGGCACCTCGGGTTCGCACCGGTCGGAAGTCGTTGCCCCACTGGCTCGCGCAGTGCGCCTCGTCGATGGCGATGCGGTCCAGCCGCCCTGCCTGCCAATTTCAACAGGGAGGGGTCAACCGACATTCGGTGGCGGTCAGAAGGCTGTCACGTCAAAGGCAACCCAGATGGCTATCCGAAGCGCAGGTTCGCTGTTAAAGAGGCGTCTGCCCGCGCGTGCAACGCGCAGGAAGGTTGAGGCGAGGTGATTTGGGTCGAGCACGCGACGGGCGAGCAAGGCACGCAGAGGCGGCACGAAGGGGAGAGGGATCTCTGCTGGTGATCTCGTTGTGTTCGAAGGACGGACTGCTTTAGGCCCGGACGCGCCGCCCCACGCGCCTCCGCCTACCTGGTGCACCTTCTCAAGCTTGCTCATGAACCGCTTGGACGACACAATCCTGTAAGCAGGCAGCGCCGTAAGCGCAGGCGACAGGACAAACGTGGCTTTCGTAACTGGGGGACTGTTGTTGTGTAATGCCCAGGCGTCCCACGGTGAGCGCCCCGGATCCGCGACACCACAAGAAAAGACAGACAGAAGGTTTTACTTTCGGGCCATGCTGGATGCTGCACAGGCCGTGGCAGGATACGGCTTCCGTACACGCCAACTGATCAGGACGTGCACCTGTCTGACTGCATGCCGCGCACAGCTCTGGTTGGGCCAGCAAGCGCGCATGCCTTCTTAGTCGCGCACAGTTGCCCAACAACTGCCATAGGATGACACCAGTCTGCCGCTTGCTCCTTGCCCCGGCGCGTGGCAGCCCTTAGAACCTGATTCCCACTTTTCTGGCGTCACGTAGAGCAATTTGAGCTCCCCGCGGTCCATCTTGCCGTACACCGCTGCCACGTCCTCTTTGCTGCTGTGGCTGGTCAAGGAGCCGCCGCTGATGCCCAGCGCGCGAAGGGAAAGCACCTACGTCCAAAAAGGCGGGGGTTATCAGGTAGTGTGCAAACGCGCCCGAAGGAGACTGAAACCCAATTCAGTAAAGTCCGATATGAGGCGGCAATGAATGCGCCGCTCGACTTGCAAGCTGGCTCAGAGCCGATCGGTGGCTCCTTCAGTGCTCAACCGTGATTGCCATGGGCTACGGCCTTTGAACCCAGGATTAGCCAAGCGGACGTGCACGTGGCCACCACGGCGAACACGTAAACACCCTGCTGAATGCTTTGGCTTCCAACCCACATGGAAGATCACGGCAAAGCACGATTAAGCGAAACCGGCGCGCTCTCCGCGCGCTGACCCTGACAGGTGTTGCTTTGGAAAACGCACGACCCTTCTCGCCGCCATACTCCGCGGCTGCCTGCCCTGCTGACTCACCTGGTCCTGGATGAGGGACAGTAGCGGCGACACGACCAGCGTCAGGCCAGAGCTCACCAGTGCAGGCAGCTGGTAGCACAAGCTCTTGCCGCCGCCGCTGGGCAGCAGGCACAGCACATCGCGTCCCTGCAGCGAGGCGTTCATGACCTCCTGCTGAAGTGGCCTGGCGGGCAGGGATTGGGATCACAAGGCGCGCCGACAGCAAGGTTGGACGAGGTTGCGGGCCGCGCCCGGGTGCAGGTGAAAGACGGTTGGAGGAGCAGTTCGGCGGATGGAAGAGCGACCTTCCCGTAAGGCCCATCGAGGTCCTGTGCGGTTCGCGTGCTGCTGTGCGGTCCGCAGACAGACCACAACGGTGAGCAGCTGCGTCAACGGCCTTGACACCACGGTGCGAAGTGCGTTTTTGCACAGTCCGCCCTCAGAACGCGACGACGATGGGAAACATAGACTTATCCAGGGGCCAGTGCATGAAGTTGTCGGGTATGCAGATGCCGTGCCTGTGCACCACTCACCAGCCCAGCAGCTGAAACACGGGGCGGTGAAAACAAATGTGTGTGCAGCATCTTGGCGCCCATAGGTTTTGACCATGGTAAATCCACGTTTCGAACGAGGCAGACCTACCTGAAGTCTCGAAGCCCGAACACGTCGTGCAGCGTTTGACGGAGCTTGGTACTCCAGGGAAAGTCTTGCTGACGCCAGTCCGCCTTCGGGGCTCGGCGCTCTTGTTCGATCTGCCGAAGGAGCTGGTCGCGCTTTGCACGCAGGCGGTCCTGTTGCTGCATGAGGAACTCGATTTGGGATTTGACCTGTCACCAGGGAAACGCATCAGCCGGCACAGGACAGTCCGGGGTTATATTTATAACTGCCCAGACACACCCAGCCAGGGGTGTGCGTCCGAGCGCATCCCGCTAGATGGTGTGTGATTCACAACAAAGAAGGGCAGAACGAACAAGTGCATCAGTCAAGGGGCTCTTAGACTCGGTGCTGTAGGTAGCCGCACAGGCGGTTTGGGTGTCACGGGCAGGGAATGGTCGTGGAACGGGACCATTTGATGGACCGCGGAGCTTAGCACGCATATACGTGGTTTTGGATGACCGGGATTTGGTGGCAGCCTGTTACCTCGCTAAGCTCCGCTTCAACATCCTCCAGCTGGGCGGTATACGGCACCCCAGCCGCTTCATCCCCATCACCATCGCATGTCAGGTCTTCAATTTCCGCCATTAAGGTTGACGTTTACGAACAAACTTCCCCGTTGGTCTGCCGACGTTCTACCTCAAGTCTAACCGACTAGCTGTACTTAGCACCGTTCGCCATACAATCAGCCACGCGGCCTACAGTTAACTACCCCTGTAAATGTTACGGTTAAATCATGCTCAGCCCTGCTTTTGTGTCCATTGTATTCCTGACGCGTGTACGACCAGCGACCGAGCACGTATCCAACTTCCTTGTTCGCCTCGTGCCATGTGCAAGCACAGAAATTCATGAGTTCATATATTGGAATTTTACATATCTTCTTGACGCTGGAGTCATCAACGCATGAAGGATTCTGCGGCCGCAGGGCCGCTCTTTGCACCATGCAAAGCACAATTTTAACTAGCAGGTCAGGGACGCAACAAAATTTGTTGCAGTGACAGCTCGGTTAGGCAGGGTCAAGCGAACGACAATTAGTGTGGAAGGAACCTTAGGAAACCATGTTACGCGACCCAATTACCCTTGGTTTGGCGGCAGCATCGACATGGCTCGCGGTGGCGTCGGCCATTGTGCAGGTTCGATGAACGCTCGCGAAGTTGATTGTAGCGACGCACAAGTTCGTCACTTGTCCTTACTTGTGTCCTGTCCAGATTCTGTGCCACCTCCGAAATTATACAGAACCTTTGTACCAGGTAAGACTGCAGTTGGCGCGATGAGGCTGCGGCTTGACCAGGAGCTGACCGCCCATCGCTTGTTCACGCGCAGCGCTACATCATCCGTATTATATTCATGGTGCCATTCTATGGCATTACGTCCTGGCTGTCCCTGGTGTACCGGGAGTCTTCCATCTATTTCGACGTGCCACGCGACTGGTGGGTAACACACGCCGTGTGCGGCCACTGCCAGGTAGCCCTGGGTGGCTATGAGCTGTTGGTTGGTGACCCCTCCCATCACCTCTCTATCGCAGCTATGAAGCGTGGGTGATCTACAACTTCTTGTCTCTATGCATGGCGTACGTTGGTGGGCCCGGCGCGGTCGTGGTGAAGTCGGAGGGTAAATACATCCAGCCCTCCTGGCTTCTAATGACGTGCTGTTGGCCACCCATCAAAGTGGACGGATTCCTCCTGCGGAAGTGCAAGCAGGGGACGTTGCAGTTTGTCATCGCCAAACCCATCCTGGCTGCTTTGACGCTCATCCTCTTCGCGGGTGGCATGTATGAGGACGGCGATTGGAGCCTAACCGGCGGGTACGGCCGCTGGGGTAGATAGGTCTGATACCTGATTGCCTAAGGGGTCGGTGTGGGGCCCTGCTGATGCTGCCCGGGACATCGGAGGAACTGGCAATCTACTCGGAAAACCAATCATTGTGGCAGGTACCTTTACATCTCAATCATCTACAACACGTGCTACACGATCGCGTTGTACTACCTGCTCATCTTTTACGTTGGCTGTGAGGACCTGCTGGAGGTGAGTTGTATTGACATTTACCGGGCATCCCTACGTGTGGGAGAAGGGCTGGGACCGCTTCCCGAGGGCACTTGACGGTGTGATGCGCGCGTTCCACTCGCTGCTGGGAACCTCCTGAGGGCTGCTACTGCCTATGCATTTGATTGCAGCCGTACCGACCGCTACTCAAGCTCATCCTCATCAAGTCCGTCATCTTCCTCACCTTCTGGCAGGTGGGCCTGAATCGCCGCTCAGCTGCTGCGTCTTGCGCACGCGGTGTCACGTTCGCATGTTTACGGTGTTGTCTTCACTTCAATAACGGATGTGCGAATTCTTTCAGGGGAGCTTTCACCCTGACACACTTTTTCCCGCCCGCGTCCTCGGCCACAGAGTATCGCCATCTCGATGTTTGCGTCCAAGTTCAGCGACCCCTCGGACGCAGCAGCGCTGCAGGACTGGATGGTGTGCATGGAGATGGCCATGTCCGCCTGCATGATGTGGGCCGCCTTCCCGCACACGGAGTATAAGATGGGTGGCCAGACAACCGGATGGCGCCTGTCGGCGTTCCTGCACGCGATCAGCCTGCAGGACGTGTACAGCGACATCATGCACCAGGTAGGCGCCAACAGAGCAGCAGCAATGGATGGCGATGCTCTGTCTGATTTTTTTGCCATGTTGCCATCAGGAACAACACACAAGCACAAGGTTTGGGTCGGGCGGGTCTCTTCTCGAAACACACAAGCATGTAGGCTTTAGCTCGACGATTCGGGGCGAGCGTGCTCTGACTCGGGTGGGGGCACCCGTTAGTGCGGATGCTGGAGATTCCTTGCAGTTTGCACCGTTGGCCGGGCCACACTGATCCATGCGCTGCGCCGCGCTGCGTGCATTCCGCCCGCAGTTCAACCCGAACTACAAGACGTACGTGCTGTACAGTGATGGCGGTCCGTCGGACAACGTCAAGCGGAAAAAGTTTCGCGCGGGTGGAAAAAAGCAGACCCGCAAGCGGCTGAGCTCGACGGGCGAAATAGCAGCTATGGAGGAGGGCGAGCACAACAAAGGGAACCGCCGAGCGCAGCGAGCGACAAGTGGCGGTGGACGCCTGCCTGGTAAGGTGGCAGGCTCTGTGTTACGTGGCAACCAAGAACCGCACCGATGAATGTCGCTCGAACAAGCTTTGACTTTTGGTATACCGTACCTCCGGTGTATCGTTGCACAATTTCGGAAAATGAGCGAAAGTCGCGCAGAATAAATAATTACAATCGTAGCTGCGAGTTGCTGAAATAATTGTTGGAGGGCCTGCGCGAGATTGCAGAAGATATTTCCCCCGCCCGCCTTCCCCCGGACGACCCCTCCTTCAATTGTGTACGACGGCCGCCGCAAAGCGTAATTTCCTTAACCTGTTGGTGGCCACCTTTCTCATAAACGTACACTTCTCGATAGACGCCTTAACCTGCAGCTGCAAATACTCTATCGTCGACGATTCAACAGGTTGCACGAATACGACATTAGTTCCCAGACGCCCTGCGCGACCTCAGATATAATTCCTTCCAGCCTTTTCAAGGGTGCGCGACTTGGGAAAATATTTACAGTTTTCAGTGGTGCGCGACGATACTCCGGAGGTACGGTACTTGAATCCGTGGTTCAGACCGGCATCGTGTTGCGGCATCGGCAGCGCGCCCCCAGCTCTTGTTCCAACTGACTGGCTATTGCACGTCCGGCTTCTTCCGTTGCATTTACCACGTATGCTCATGCAGTCATGGCGGCAGGGGATGGTGAGGGCGAGGACTGGACTCCTCCGCCCAAGCCCACCAGCAAGGCCGCAGCGTTCTTCGGCAAGCCCGGTACTGGGAAGGGCATGTTCGGCTGGCTGCCCGCCATCAGCGAGGCGGAGCGCAAGCAGGCTGTCCTGGTGGATTCCGAGTCGGACGCGGAGTATGACGACGACAACGCGCAGGCAAGTGTGGGGCCCGTGTGTCGAGGCTCGGGCTTTCAGCCTGGGTTTCGCACATCGTCCACTGGGGTTCGCACGTCGTTCATTAATTTCCAGCTGGGAGCTCTTTCTAATTGTTCAGGAGGTTGATTGGCGCAGCCGCGGCCGTGCGATACCTTGATTATCAATCGCCCACACCTGCAGATGCGGCAACCCAAGACAAGATACCAACTGCCACGTGCCACGTTTTTACGCATGTATAAAGACACACATGTTCCAAACATATGGATATGAACACCTTCTAAACATTCATATCCATATGCAGACAGAGACGTAAGGGCGCCCAGCCCCCAGTCTCCTCTGGTCCTCGTGCTTGGCGGCCATTCGGCCTGTCATGATGTCGGCCTTCCGTGATGTCTGTATGTACCAGGAAACCGCATTGGACCACGAGATGTTGGCCACTTCAGCTGGCAGCGAAGACGGTAGCGTGAGCCCGGAGCGGGCCCGCGGCAGTAGCGGTGGGTTGGGCCGGCCTTCCAATGCGAGCTCAGTGTCCGTTGGTCCGAGCCGCAGCCCGAGTCGGCGGCGGATTACGGGGGGCGGCGATGCCGACGTGGAGCGCGGCGGGCAGCCGGCTGGCGGACAGCAGAGCGACAAGCGCGGCCAGCCTCTGCGTGCCGCGGCTGCGGCCTTCTCGCGCTTCGGCGAGGTTACTCGGGAGACGTTGGGCTTGCCGGTGCTGGAGGACTCGGACGACGATGATCGCCTGTTGTGATGAATGACCAGGTTCCTTTGACCGGCCGCGGTGGCACAGCCTGTTGCAGGGCGGCTGAGACCAGCCGCGACGTTGCAGGGCGACGGAAGCGAGCGTATCAGGTGTCCGTTCAACGCACCAGAGCAGTGAGACGAAAGCTCCATCTGACCAGTGCCGAGGGATTCGGGTATGAGTGGATCAGAGCACGTGGGCAGGGCTCCCGTACAAGGGCCTCCAGGGCCAGCCTGTTGAGGCGCACGTGATCACCGCACGTGGGTACATTTTTCGTTGGAGGGCTCCTTCCTCTTTTTCCAGTGATGACTCCTGGGTGGGGGTCCTCGTGGGCATGACCGTTGTGATGCCATGGTGGTGCCATCCTTGACAGCGAGTGACTGCACGACGGTGAAAGGGCGCGGCAGCGGCATTCGGCCGTTGCTTGTCGTTCTCCTGCCGTACTGACACCGGGCGCCTTGGCGTCCATGACTCATTGTGCATGTGTGGTTTTGGTTTTACTTTCCGGAAGAGCAACGTGACCGGACGGTTATTTTTCGATTGGGAAGCCTGAGAGAGCCTTTCCTGACCAAGCCGAAGGAGGCTGAGCGCATTCGACTCTTTGCGATGATGAGTGAAAGCTGTGGGTGCAACAGCTCGCCCGCCCCGTGTCCTGCCAACAGCAGTGCAGTCGCACCCGGACGAAGCGCGCGCTGCACGGGGCCATGCGTGCGCACGGCACGGCGCCCAGGATGTGCCAGTACATGCCATGTGCATGCTCATTGTTTGTGACTTATTGTCGTGGTGTTGGGTCAAGGTATGCGCCACGGCGGTTCCCCCCCTCACCCCGCGCCGCACCTGAGGCTTTTCTTGGTGCTCAACCGCGGGGGGGGCTTCATGGCTTGGCTCCCTGACCAGGCTAGCGCGCGCCGGGTGGGCAATGGACACTGCACACAACTGGCCCCGCAGCGGGACGCGTGTCGGGGCCCTTCAGACTGGTGGCTTGGACAAGGTTTGGGAATCTTGGACAGCGGCTGGGAACCGAAGAACCTACGGCTTGCAGAAACCCGCTTGGTGTCCTGTATTGTTGTGCAGAAGCACTTGGGTTACAGACGCTTTGGGCAATCTGGGGGGAAGGGTGATCCTGATGGTTGGCACCCGCATTGGCATCGGCTTTCACTGGAACATCGGACAAGGGGTTGACAGCCGCCGCCTGTGGCCTGCGTCATATGTCCATGCAGCTTGCGGCGAGCCATGTCGCACGGGGTCCGCCAGTGAGACTGGTGCAGCGCGGTTGAGTGGGGCCGCGACCGGTTAGGGAATTTCACCTAGCATTTAGAAATCGGATGAAATCCGGTTCATGCCACTCCACACACACCTAGCTCTCGTAAAGAGCGACAAAGTAGCATACCACCCGTGCCCACCCGTCCACGTTACCACACCTTCCAAAATCACTGATGAACACCGTCGGCGGCCTCTGCATCCAGGACCCATTTCCCCGCTGCACCGGTGGGCCTTAAAGGCCCGGCTGACGGCAGTAACAAGCAACCTGTGCCGCCGTCACCACCCGGGTGGAAGCGCCACAGCTGCGGCGAGCTCTGGTCACTGAGGTGGGAGCCACTCGGCTGACTGTCATGATGGCGGCAGTGCCACCGCCGTGAGCCCACAGGCTCAGGCCAAACAACCGAACAACCGCAGCCCACACGTGGGCAGGTGGGTTTCAAGGTCGGAAGAACGACCAGGACTGACGCGCCACCCTAGAGAGGTTCCGATGGCCACGCAGCCGTGGGCATGTGCATCGCAGCGCCCCGCTTCCCTGAGCTTCCCTGTGCGCCAATGGTGGTGGACGTAACCAAATTGAAGGACGCCGGCACCAGGGTGTGTTTCAAAAGGAAGGTCCCATCGTGGTAAAAAAAAGAGCCACGCAAAAGTACGGAAAAAAGATAACCCGGGGCGCACTGCTCAGAACGTCAGCTCCGCCCCACCAACCCCCCAACGCACACCCAGCAGTGAAGGGCCAACTCGCGCCTCTCAAGTGTCCTCAATCCAGCAGGATGCCGCGCCCCAACGGCAGTCCGCTCTCCGGTGCTCAGCGCGCACACCAGATCACCCCTCCACGCAGTCCCGCTGGGCCCGCGTTGGGGCCCTGCTCGTTGACAGGCTATCGCACGCCCTTCACCCACCAGCCACCGCCACGCGGACATGACACCCCACTGGTAACAGTGGCCGAATACCCGCTGCCAAGCCCCCAAACCAACCGTGCAAGCCCCAGGCAACAGATGCTCCCGCGCATGGAGACCGTCCCGCCGCCGCAGCCCCCCATGTGGAAATCCGAGGACGTCCGAGGATGACGAGCTCGGCGCCAAGTGTTCGACAACTCAGTCCACCCATCAGTACGAGCTGCAACCTCCAGGGCCCGTTGCCCACCGGATTTGAGCCCAGCAGTCCGGCCCTCTCTTCCAGGTACACACAGCAGCGGCACCGCCGGACGGCCACAGCCGCGATCACGGTTCAACTGGACTACCCGCCCCATCTGAAGGGGCCAACCAGGACCGACCCATTCCACACACGCAAATTAACACAGTTCTTTTTCGAGATCCACACCTCCACATCCGACCTCCACGTCCCGCTGGCCAATGTCCGCTCATCTTACTCCGCATCACCGGCTGCATTCACACGCGCCCTCTGACGGGCTCCCTCGTTTACCTTCCATGCACCCACTCTGTTCGCGCGCACGCCCCCATCCACTAACTACCCCAACCACCCACCCAGTCGTCCACGCCGCCTCACCTCACCCACCCACCCACTCACGCAGTCGGCCACGCCGCCTCACGGCCAGGTCCGCGGGCAGTCCGCCAGGCGGTCCTCGAACTCCTCGCAGGCCGCGCCGCCGGGCGCCAGCATCACCATCGCGTTCTGGCTGATGCGGCAGCGCACCTTGCCCCAGTCCCACACGCTGGAGCTGCACAGCGGCAGGGACGCGTTCCTCAGCGCCGGGTCCCTCCGCATGGTCAAGCTGTGCAGCATCAGGTTAAACTGCTCCATGTTGATGGACGACCAGGAGGGCTCCGCCCGCGGGGGCGACGCCGCCGCACCGGCGGCGGCGGCGGCGGGGCGCGCCGGCGGCGCCGGCAGCGGCACCTTCTCCGACGGCGGATAGCGGGCGTCCTGGGCCGCCAACAGCTTCCTGCCGTACGACTCCATGCCCTCGTCGTCACCGCAGTATAGGAAGGCGCGGTAGCGGGCGTCGGTCTCCGGGTACTTGCGCGGGTCAAGGCCGGGGTACTGCTGCTGCATGCGCAGGATCTCCAGGATGAACTCGAACGCGTCCACCTGCGGCAGTTGGCAGACCGCAGTTGGCAGGTCGCAGTTGGCAGATCACAGTTGACGGGTGGTTGACACGCGTACGGGACACTAGGACGCGTCCTAGCAGCCAAGCATCTTCCGCTGAGCGACGCATTTCACGCCATTACACGCCATTACACGCAACTTGCGAAAAAAAGCCATCGCAGTGCCGGGACCCACACGGACCCGACAGGGGAGCCGCACTCCTCGCCGGCGTGAGAACCACCAAAGCGACCAAGAGAACGACGCGGCCATCCACCCCGCCACGCCACGCGCCACCACTATCCACGCCCCACGTCCCGCCTGCCGTTACGAGTTCTAGGCGTTTCTCCTCTCCAGCCCCACCTGCCGTCCTCCTGGAACAGCGCCCCTCCGATGGTGCTGAACACCATGTGCTGCACCGCGCACCGCAGCGCCAACCGCTTGCGCTCCAGCTCCTCCTCGCCCACCGCCTCCAGCTGCTCGTGCAGGCGGGGGATGTCGGCGATTGGCACCCGCAGCCCGAAGCTGTCCCAGTCCATTTCCGGCTCGAAGGGCTGCATGACGGCGTCCGAGATGATGAGGGCAGGCAGCCCATGATGGCCACCAGGACCTGGCGTCCGGGCCCGGAGGGGTGGGGGGGTGGTAGGCCCCGGAGGGTTGGGTGGGGTGGTAGGCCCAGGGGGGTTGGGTGGGGTGGTAGGCCCAGGGGGTTTGGGGCGAGAGGAGCGGGGAACAGGAGAGGAGAGGAGAGGGGCATGGGGATTGGGGGTTGGAGCGCCGGTGTTGGGGTTGTGGCTGGGTTGGGGTAGGTTTCAAAACGTTTTATGCTGATGCTGGTGCTGGCAGCAGAGCAAGCGGCGAACGCGCGCATGCCTGGTGCCCCACCCCAGCTGCCCCAGCTGCCCCAGCTGCCCCACGGCCGAGCACACGAGCGGGCGGATTGCTTTACACATACACACACGCGCTTGACACGCACCTGGCGGTGCCCGTGACCTCCTCCGGACGGCGCCAGGCACCACCTGCTCGGCCGGCCGGGCAGCAGCCGCCCAGGTGGGACGTGGGCGGGGGGCCCGGGCGGGCGGGCGGCGGTGCAGGGGCGGCGAGGGCGCGGCGGTGAGGCACAGCCGACGGGAAGAAGCGCGCACCAACCACCTTGGCGGCTGGGGAGTCGCAGCGACGGCCCCCGCCCGCAGGTTTCGGGAGGGCAGGGAAGCACCCGGAGGGGCTGGCGGACCCGGAGGTCTCCAGGGCGGCCCCCCACCCTACACCCTAGGACCTGGACACGTGCCTCCCCCCTTTTGACCCACTGCAGCGAATCACACGGGTCCCGTCCGGTGCGGTCCGGTCCGGTCGGGCACTGGTCCGGTCGGGCACTGGTCCGGTCGGGCACTGGTCCGGTCGGGCACTGGTCCGGTCGGGCACTGGTCCGGTCGGGCACTGGTCCGGTCGGGCACTGGTCACGTCGGGCACTGGTCACGTCGGGCACTGGTCACGTCGGGCACTGGTCACGTCGGGCACTGGTCCGGTCGGGCACTGGTCCGGTCGGCACTGGTCCGTCGGGCACTGGTCCGGTCGGGCACTGGTCCGGTCGGCACTGGTCCGGTCGGCACTGGTCCGGTCGGGCACTGGTCCGGTCGGGCACTGGTCCGGTCGGGCACTGGTCCGGTCGGGCACTGGTCCGGTCGGGCACTGGTCCGGTCGGGCACTGGTCCGGTCGGGCACTGGTCCGGTCGGCACTGGTCCGGTCGGGCACTGGTCGTCGGCACTGGTCCGGTCGGGCACTGGTCCGGTCGGGCGTCCGGTCGGCACTGGTCGCGGCGGCACTGGTCCGGTCGGCACTGGTCCGGTCGGGCACTGGTCCGGTCGGGCACTGGTCCGGTCGGGCACTGGTCCGGTCGGCACTGGTCACGTCGGCACTGTCCGTCGGGCACTGGTCCGGTCGGGCACTGGTCCGGTCGCCGCGTCGGCACTGGTCGGGTCGGGCACTGGTCCGGTCGGGCACTGGTCCGGCGGGCTGGTCGGCGGCACTGGTCCGGTCGGGCACTGGTCCGGTCGGCACTGGTCCGGTCGGGCACTCGGTCGCGGTCGTCGGCACTCCTCGGTCACTGGTCGGTCGGCACTGGTCCGGTCGGGCACTGGTCCTCGGTCCGGTCGGCACTGGTCCGGTCGGGCACTGGTCCGGTCGGGCACTGGTCCGGTCGGGCACTGGTCCGTCGGGCACTGGTCCGGTCGGGCACTGGTCACGTCGGGCACTGGTCACGTCGGGCACTGGTCACGTCGGGCACTGGTCCGGTCGGGCCTGGTCCGGTCGGGCACTGGTCCGGTCGGGCACTGGTCGGGTCCGGTCGGGCACTGGTCCGGTCGGGCACTGTCCGGTCGGCACTGGTCCGGTCGGGCACTTGGTCGGCACTGGTCCGGTCGGGCACTGGTCCGGTCGGGCACTGGTCCGGTCGGGCACTGGTCCGGTCGGGCACTGGTCCGGTCGGGCACTGGTCCGGTCGGGCACTGGTCCGGTCGGGCACTGGTCCGTCGGCACTGTCCGGTGCACGGTCGGGCACACGGGGCACGTCGGGCACTGGTCCGGTCGGCAACTGGTCCGGTCGGGCACGGTCGGGCACTGGTCGGGCACTGGGTCGTGGCACTGGTCCGGTCGGGCACTGGTGGTCGGGCACGTCCGGTCACTGGTCCGGTCGGCACTGGTCCGGTCGGGGCATGGTCGGTGGGCACTGGTCCGGTCGGGCACTGGTCCGGTCGGGCACTGGTCCGGTCGGGCACTGGTCCGGTCGGCACTCGGCACTGGTCCGGTCGGGCACTGGTCCGTCGGGCACTGGTCCGGTCGGGCACTGGTCCGGTCGGGCACTGTCCGGTCGGCACTGGTCCGGTCGGGCACTGGTCCGGTCGGGCACTGGTCCGGTCGGCACTGGGTCGGGCACTGGTCCGGTCGGGCACTGGTCGGTCGGGCACTCACGGTCGGGCACTGGTCGGGGGTCGGGCACTGGTCCGGTCGGGCACGGCACTGGTCCGGTCGGGCACTGGTCCGTCGGGCACTGTCCGGTCGGGCACGGTCGGCGGGCACTGGTCCGGTCGGGCACTGGTCCGTCGGCACTGGTCGTCGGGCACTGGTCCGGTCACTGGTCACTGGTCACGGTCGGGCACTGGTCACGTCACTGGTCACGTCGGGCACTGGTCCGGTCGGGCACTGTCCGGTCGGGCACGGTCCGTGGCACTGGTCCAGGTCGGCACTGGTCGGTCGGGCACTGGTCCGGTCGGGCACTGGTCCGGTCGGCACCCGGTCGGGCACTGGTCCGGTCGGGCACTGGTCCGGTCGGCGCACTGGTCCGGTCGGGCACTGGTCCGTCGGCACGGTCGGGCACTGGTCCGGTCGGGCACTGGTCCGGTCGGGCACTGGTCCGGTCGGCACTGGTGGTCGGGCACTGGTCCGGTCGGGCACTGGTCCGTCGGGCACTGCGTCGGGCACTGGTCCGGTCGGGCACTGGTCCGGTCGGGCACTGGTCCGGTCGGGCACTGGTCGGTCGGGTCGTCGGCACTGGTCCGGTCGGGCACTGGTGGTCGGGCACTGGTCCGGTCGGGCACTGGTGGTCGGGCCACTGGTCCGTCGGCACTGGTCCGGTCGGGCACTGGTCCGGTCGGGCACTGGTCGGTCGGTCTGGTCCGGCGGGCTGGTCCGGTCGGGCACTGGTCGGTCGGGCACTGGTCCGGTCGGGCACTGGTCCGGTCGGGGCACTGTCCGGTCGGGCACTGGTCCGGTCGGGCACTGGTCCGGTCGGGCACTGGTCCGGTCGGGCACTGGTCCGGTCGGGCACTGGTCCGGTCGGGCACTGGTCACGTCGGGCACTGGTCACGTCGGGCACTGGTCACGTCGGGCACTGTGGCACGGTCACGGTCGGGCACTGGTCCGGTCGGGCACTGGTCCGGTCGGGCACTGTCCGGTCGGGCACTGGTCCGGTCGGGCACTGGTCACGTCGGGCACTGGGTCGGGCACTGGTCCGGTCGGCACTGGTCCGGTCGGGCACTGGTCCGGTCGGGCACTGGTCCGGTCGGGCACTGGTCCGGTCGGGCACTGGTGTCGGGCTGGTCCGGTCGGGCACTGGTCCGGTCGGCACGTCGGTCGGGCACTGGTCCGGTCGGGCACTGGTCCGGTCGGGCACTGGTCGGTCGGGCACTGGTCCGGTCCGGTCGGGCACTGGCGGTCGGGCACTCCGGTCGGGCACTGTGTCGGGCCGGTCGGGCACTGGTCCGGTCGGGCACTGGTCCGGTCGGGCACTGGTCCGGTCGGCACGTCCGGTCGGGCACGGTCGGGCACTGGGTCGGGGGGTCGGCAGGCACTGGTCCGGTCGGCACTGGTCCGGTCGCGGCACTGGTCCGGTCGGGCACTTGGTCCGGTCGTCGCGGCACTGGTCCGGTTCGGGCACTGGTCCGGTCGGGCACTGCGGTCCCTGGTTCGCCCGGCACTGGTCCGGTCGGGCACTGGGTCCGGTCGCGGCACTGGTCACGTCGGCACGGTCACGTCGGGCACTGGTCACGGTCGGGCACTGTCCGTCGACTGTCCGGGCCACTGGTCCGGTTTCGGCCCCGCGCACTGGTCCGGTCGGGCACTGGTCCGGTCGGGCACTGTCCGGTCGGGCACTGCCGTTCGGTCAGGGCACTGCGTCCGGTCGGGCACTGGTCCGGTCGCGGCACTGGTCGGTCGGGCACTGGTCACGTCGGGCACTGGTCACGTCGGCCACTGGTCCGGTCGGGCACTGGTCCGGTCGCGGCACTGGTCCGGTCGGGCACTGGTCCGGTCGGGCACTGGTCCGGTCGGGCACTTGGTCCGGTCGGGCACTGCGTCCGGTCGGGCACTGGTCCGGTCGGGCACTGGTCCGGTCGGGCCACTGGCGGTCGCGGGTCCGGCGGCACTGGTCCGGTCGGGCACTGGTCCGGTCGGGCACTGGTCCGTCGGGCACTGCCGTCACTGTCGGCGGGCACTGGTCCGGTCGGGCACTGGTCCGGGTCGGGCACTGGTCCGGTCGGGCACTGGTCCGGTCGGGCACTGGTCCGGTCGGGCACTGGTCCGGTCGGGCACTGGTCCGGTCGGGCACTGGTCCGGTCGGGCACTGGTCCGTCGGGCACTGGTCCGGTCGGGCACTGGTCCGGTCGGGCACTGGTCCGGTCGGGCACTGGTCCGGTCGGGCACTGGTCCGGTCGGGCACTGGTCCGGTCGGGCACTGGTCCGTCGGGCACTGGTCGTCGGGCACTGTCGGCGGGCACTGGTCCGGTCGGCACTGGTCCGGTCGGGCACTGGTCCGGTCGGGCACTGGTCCGGTCGGGCACTGGTCCGGTCGGGCACTGGTCCGTCGGGCACTGGTCCGGTCGGGCATGGTCCGGTCGCGGCACTGGTCCGGTCGGCACTGGTCCGGTCGGGCACTGGTCCGGTCGGGCACTGGTTCGGCCGGTCGGGGGCACTGGTCCGGTCGGGCACTGGTCCGGTCGGGCACTGGTCCGGTCGGGCACTGGTCCGGTCGGGCACTGCGTCCGGTCGGGCACTGGTCCGGTCGGGCACTGGTCCGGTCGGGCACTGGGTCCGGTCGGGCACTGGTCCGGTCGGGCACTGGTCCGGTCGGGCACTGCGTCCGGTCGGGCACTGGTCCGGTCGGGCACTGGTCCGGTGCGGGCACTGGTCCGGTCGGGCACTGGTCCGGTCGGGGCACTGGTCCGGTCGGCACTGGTCCGGTCGGGCACTGGTCCGGTCGGGCACTGGTCCGGTCGGGCACTGGTCCGGTCGCCGGCACTGGTCCGGTCGGGCACTGGTCCGGTCGGGCACTGGTCCGCGTCGGGCGTCGGGCACTGGTCCGGTCGGGCACTGGTCCGGTCGGGCACTGGTCCGGTCGGGCACTGGTCCGGTCGGGCACTGGTCCGGTCGGGCACTGGTCCGGTCGGGCACTGGTCCGGTCGGGCACTGGTCCGGTCGGGCACTGGTCCGGTCGGGCACTGGTCCGTCGGGCACTGGTCGGTCGGGCACTGGTCCGGTCGGGCACTGGTCCGGTCGGGCACTGGTCCGGTCGGGCACTGGTCCGGTCGGGCACTGGTCCGGTCGGGCACTGGTCCGGTCGGGCACTGGTCCGGTCGGGCACTGCGTCCGGTCGGGCACTGGTCGGTCGGGCACTGGTCCGGTCGGGCACTGGTCCGTCGGGCACTGGTCACGGTCGCGGCACTGGTCCCGGATCTGGGCACTGGTCCGGTCGGGCACTGGTCCGGTCGGGCACTGGTCCGGTCGGGCACTGGTCGGTCGGGCACTGGTCCGGTCGGGCACTGGTCCGGTCGGGCACTGGTCCGGTCGGGCACTGCGTCCGGTCGGGCACTGGTCCGGTCGGGCACTGGTCCGGTCGGGCACTGGTCCGGTCGGGCACTGGTCCGGTCGGGCACTGGTCCGGTCGGGCACTGGTCCGTTCCGGCCCGGTGCGCCCCGGCCCGTAAACGCGGCGTGCCTCTGGCGCTGTGTGTTCCGCAGCTGTGTCCATCCGCGAGGTTGTCGCTCCCTCCCCCCCTCATCCTGGTTCACCCTGTGGCCCGGGTGCACCCCGTACTGCTCCCTAGTCCGCCTCGCCCCGCGTCCCTGTCGGAGCATCGGATGCTAGCCGCTGCGCCACCGACGTTGCCTGTGTGCTCACTCTTGCCGCCTTGGGGTTGCTCCCGTCCTCATTCGCTCCCCGGCCACTGGCGCCTCCGGGGCGCCGACACGGACCCTCGACATCCCACGTCCTCCACACGCACCGCAACCCCGACTCCGACCCCGACCCCGCTCCCCCCCCCCGACCCCCCGCTCGACCCACTTGAAGCTGAGGAGGTCCAGCGGGTACCGCCCGTTGGAGGTGACGATCTTGTAGCCGGAGCGGTTGTGGTGATGGAAGTGGACCTGGCGGGGGCGGGAGAGAGGAGGACGGTCCAGGACTGCATAGGAGGACGGTACATGGGAAGCGATGGAAGGCGTCCTCACGAAACACACGTACCTCCCTCTCATGTTAGCGCCCCCTGGGTTTGGGCTTTGTGTTCCTTGGGTTTCTAGGGTTTTTCTGTGTTACTACCCCACACCCCCTTTTTACCACCGAACCTCGCCAGCAGTTCCAAACAGTCGGCTGCTCGGCCCCAGGGGATTCCCGCGGGACCCCCCAAGCCGCCGCCCACCACCACCAAACCCGCACGCCGCACATCACCACCCGCCCGTGACCCACAACCTCAACGATCATGCCGTACCAGCTGCCGTACTCCCTGCGAGTAGCCCGGGCTCTTGTCGGTCTCGCAGTGGGGCCAGGGCTTCCCCGGGATGGGGTTGCTGTAGTCGCCACAGATGCGGCCCTGGGGGTCGGGGCGGCGGCGTTGGTGCCGGCAGAGGGAGGCAAAGGGCCGGCTTGTTACCATCATGCGGTCCCCGAACCCGATCCCTCTGGTTCCCTTCCCGCACCCCGGCCACAGCGCAACTCCTCACATGCCGCATCCTCTCCGCGGCCCGGCCCCCCTCCTTCGACCGACACGACCGACTCTCCGCGGGGCAGGCGTGGGACCGGGAGTTCAGGCATGACAATCAAAGTATCAACCCCGAGACACCCCGGGGCGAGGGCCCCAGCGGGCGACCCTCCGCTAGTGGCCCCTGCTCGCACCAGCGACCCTCCGCGCCGCCGCCCGCCACCGCGGCGGTGTCGGGTGTGTAGGCGGCGCCCTCGCCCCCCCCACACACACACCCACACCCCTCTCCCTCCCTCACCGCGAAGAGCAGCGTGCGGGTGCGCCTCAGTCGGGGCGCGCGGGGGTGCAGACCCGACATGGTGGTCAGGCTGGTGCCCTGCCGCGCGCCGAAGTAGACCGGCACCACCACATCCTGAGGGGGTGGGGGGGGTGTGGGGGGCGGTGTGGGGGGCGGAGTGGGGGGGGGACCTTTAGGGTCAGTTGGATGAAGGCTGGGGGCGGAGTTCGGAGGGAGGGAGGCTCGTAGAGGGTGCGATGAAGGTAATGAAGGGTGTCGACCCCCGGGTGGAGGGATGGGGCAGCGGCCAACAATGGTACTGGGACCCGCAGTGACCCGGGAGGGGGAAGGGGGGGGGGGAAGGGGGGGACCAGAGACGGGTGGACGGCGAGGGCGGCACTGCCGCCGCCGGAGCGCCCTGCACCTGTCCCCTGACTGACCTGGGCCCCAGGTCCCCGGATCCGCAGCAAGCCTACCCACCCACCCACCCACCTCCCTACCTTGCCTATCCGGTGCGCCGCCCTCCACCCGGACGTCATCCAGTCCTCGTACAGCCCCCAGTGGTGCAGCCAGGTCACGTTGGCCGTGTAGTCACGGACCTCCTCCTGGGGTGGGTGGGTGGGTGGGTGGGTAGGGAAGAGAGAGGGAAGGGGGCGGCGGGGGAACCAGCCGGGGGCCGGGGAGGGGTATCAGGGGCGCCTGGGGGTTACCCTCAAAGGCCGGTGGTGTGCGTCGGGCTGGGGAGGGGTCAAGCCCGTGCGGGGTGGCGGAGGAAGGTGGGGAGGGGCCGAGCGGGGAGTACGGCACAGCTACGCACACGGAGAGAGGACGAGGATGCAGCCCGTGTGCCCTTTGTGAAGTGGGGCTACGTGTTGCGTCGTTGCTCAGACGCGGGGGAGGGCCCCGGCTGAGTGAGGTGGCGCGGGAGGACCCACGCACCCACCGGGACCTCCCCGCGGCCCGTGTCTCCGGTGTGTATGACGAAGTGGCGGTGACCCTGAAGCCTGGGGGCCGGGGAGAGGGGCGGCAGTAGCAGCAGCATCAGCAGCCGTAGCAGCCGCAGGAGGCGGATGCGGAGGAGCACAAGCCGCAGGCGAGTCAGCAGGCTGGCACTACCACAACACGGTCCAGCCCTACCCCCTTACCCTCCCCTCTCCTCATCCCCCCCCCCCGCTCGGCCCCCGCGGGGCGCAGCCCCGCGGAGCGAAGGCACACCCAGCCACAGCGCCCCCACAAAACACGCGCGGCCAGGCGCCGGTACCACGTGCGTCTGCAGTACACCGTACAATGACGACGTCACGGCGGCCACCCGGCCTCCTCTCCTAGGTGGGAGTCTGCAACTCATCCGACTACGACTGCTACTCATTCGGCGACTTGTCGCGGTTTCGCTGTCCTAATCGACTCTAGGGGGGGGTCTTGAGCCCCCGCGTTCAGGACCCGACGTCCTGGATGTGCACGGTCCCTTTCAGTGCAGCGCGAGAAAGGGCCGCCCCTGGCCAAGCTGACACAGAGACGGCCCATGAGCCCCGACCAACGCGGCGACGTCCGAAGCCGCGGTCAGCCCCGACGCCGGCCGATGCCGGCAGACTCCGCACTGCGGTCAACTCGCGCCAGCTCCATGGGGCCACCTGCCGTATGCCGTGCATTAATCACCCACCTGTCGTACCAAGGCCACGTCTTGCGGATGTAGTGCATCGCCTCCAGCAGGCGGTACCCGTCGGACGTCGAACGGAGCTTAACCGGAATGTAGTACCAGTCCTGGCACAGGAATGGAAGGCAGTGCCGTACGCAGTACGGCACACATACGCACACACGCACAGCCTTAAACGGCGGATGTGCCATGGAGCTGGAACGGACCGGGTAGCATAACCACGAGAGCAGCTGCGAGGGCGGCGGGCCGCCGCCGCCGCCGCAGCGGTGGCGGCCGGGAGGAGGAGGAGGAGGACCCGTGCGAGACCGCCGGAGCTCCGAAACCCACACAAATCGTTGCCGTACGGCAGGTCAGCAGCACGTGCACAATGGTCCGCGATGACCTGATGCGGTCCAAGGGTGGATCGTGATCCCCGTGAGCACACACAGTCCCTGGGTTCGGGCGGGCAGGTTTCATTTCTAAACACGCAGTCCCGGGGATCGCTGGTGGAACCCCCTTCACGGGCTGCCCGCCCTGTCTCCGTCTTCTCCCCCCCCTTCACTCATTTCCTCGGCTTCCCTCCGTGCATCGCCATGACCTCGGACATCGCTCGCGGCGCGGCTACTCCTTCTACCACCACAGGTCGGTAAAGTATCTGTCCTTCTCGGGTTGGGTCGGGTTCGCATCTAGCTTGCTGCTGCACCGGCGGCAGCGCGGCCGCGCCGCCACACGCCCGCGCGCGGTCTCTGTATTTCACATTGCTATGCAGGTACCGCACCACGTAAGTATACTGAGTTATGCTGGGTGTGCCCGGGTTCGTTCTTCGGGTTTATTTCTTGTTTCAATTTATCCCCCCCCCCACCGGTACACCGGGCCCCGCCCGGGCTCGGGCTCGGGCTCGGCCTCGGGCTCGGGCTCGGGCTCGGGCTCGGGCTCGGGCTCGGGCTAGGGTTAGGGCCAGGGTGGTAGTTGCTTGGTTGCCGCACTGCCAGTCCGGTACGACCTGGCCATGACGTGCAATCCACGGCAATCCACCCGAACCCAAGGAAACCCTAGACCACCGAGAGGGCGCTTGTGCGCGCAGGCGGTGGTGGGGTCGGAGGGTGCCGTACGACTCAGGCGGTTGCTGGAACCGGTGGCGGCGGACCCACTCCCGCGCAGGGAGCTCCGAAACCAACAAACCACCACATCGCGCCGCCCTCACACCCTCTCCCGCCCTCACCGCGACCTCTCCGTCGGACACCAGAGTCCCACTGCCCAGCAGCCGCTCCCAAAACACGAAATGGAGGGACCGGTCCATGCGCCCCGGGTTGTGCCTGCAGCCAGGCAAGAGTGGGCGGAGTGGGCGGAGTGGGGGTGAGGGCGAGGGTGAGGGCGAGGGTGCGGTGGTTCGGAGGGCGGAGCGGTGCTGACGTGGACACCCGCGGGGGGGCAAGCCCGGACTGGATACGGTGCTGTCACGATCCGAGAGGGCTAAGACGGCCCATGGGTCATCGACGGACACGGAAGGGGTCACGACGCGGCCGCCCATGTAACCCTGTAGTCCACGTGCCCCACGCGCTGCGGCCCGCAGCGTGTATTGCCGTACGCTCGCACGCTCGCACGCACGCACCATGACGAGTACTTGTGCGGTACGTCGTACACGTAGATCCAGGGCCGCCGCCTCCGCGGCTGGTAGCCCGTCCCCGCCAGAACCACGGGGCGGTCCTCCGCATCCAGCGAGATGGAGCAATCCGATGAGAAGTTGCCTGCGGGAGGGGGGGGACGCGGAGGCGTGTATCGGTGTCGGTCGAAGACCTGAAGGGACCCCACCGGGAGGGAGGGGAGGGGGAGCACCACCGGGCGGCCGACCAGGCGACAACAACGACACCGGAACAGAGGTAGGAACCCGCCAGCAGGACAGCGGCCGACGGGCGGATGGGTGGGCCCAGCGCCAACCCAACTCCTAACGGTACCTTCCAAGAACTACGTAACCCTGGTACCGCCTAGCGCAGCAAATGGCCACCCGGCTCCCCGAGATGCGTTTGGGGTGTTTCTTATGAATCCCCCGAGTGCGCCCCAGCCCTCCGAAATGCCTCAGCCATCCTCAAATCCCTGCACCCGCACACACACACACACACACACACACCCGAATCACCCCTTTTCTCCTTGATAACACCCGAATCACCCCTCGCGCCGGCCCCTCCGCACCTCGGCTGCAGATACACGTCCCGAAGGCGCAGCGCCCCCGCCCGTTGCAGCGGTTGAGGCAGTGCATGGGCGCCTTGGCCTCCGCCTGGTAGGAGTGCGCGTAGGCCGCCAGGCGGCTGGGCGTCGCCTGTCGGACGCAGTCCCTCCCGGCCAGGTGCTTAGGACAGTCACACCTGCAGCGCCGCAGCCAACGGCCAACGACCAACCACCATCGGGGAGGGTGGTAAGGTGACGCATCCCAGGGTGGGGCTCCGGCGATTCAATCGGCGTGCGCGTCATAGGCTTGGGTTGGGCCGGAGGGCGGCGGCGGGGCCGGACCTAGCTGCCCCGGGGCACGCACTGGTGGTGGTGGTGGGAGGGGGGGGAGGAAGTGGTGGGGGGTGGGCCGCTGTGAGGTGGTGGGGGTGGGCCGCTGGGAGGGAGGGCTGCGATGGCGGTGGTCAGCTGCACCCCTGCCGCAGCCCTGGAGCCCCTGCGCTGTCCTTCACAGGCGCTCGGGGTGCAGCGGTTACCCGGACCCTGACAGACGGCCTCAGCGCCAACCCCGCTGATGGCCGGCCCGGCGTGTTCGCGCTGTCCCATCTTCCCCCTCGCCCTACCCCTCGCCCTCTGCTGCGCCTGTGGAGGCTCCAGGGTGCGTAGGCGAGGTAGCCCACATGCCCAGATGGCAGTCCTGCTGCCGCACGCGCTCGACACCGTCGGAGGGGGGCAACGAGAGGCCGCATCGCGCGCCATGCCTCCAGTGCTGTACTGCACCACCGTCAAACGTCCCATCACGGGGCGTCTTTCCCTCACACAGCGCGGGCGCCAGGACAGCATGCGCAAGCTTCCCTACTCAGGTGGGCCTCGCCCCGAGGACGCGGACAGGAGAGAGGGAGAGACAGCCGAGCTGGAGGGGCCGGGGCCGGGGTTGGGCCCTCGTTGTTCGGGGAGACGTGGGGGTCACCGGGTTGGGGCGCGAACGCACCTGCCGCCGACCTCCTCATTGCAGGTCGCGACCTGGTAGCACGCTTCGCTGCAAACGCCCGGCTTCGGCGGTTCTGTTGCGATTGGTTGAACCACAACTGGGGCAATCATCTCCTTGAGGGAGCAGTGGAGAGGGGTTACAGAAAGATGATTCGGTTATTCGCTGTTTGTCTCGTTAGGTGTGCTATGCTCCGAACGTTGCTCCTCACCACAGAATCAGCCACCGCTGTGAAGCATTGATGCAAAACTAAAATAAATACAAACCATGGACCCAACATGGTTGGCCACCCCCTGCCCCAGCCAATAATATTCGTGACAACAACGCCTTATAAGGACCCCTCTTACATCCTAAGTCCGGACAGTTTTGGTAAACAATTTGATTGCATGGGCCCAGGCATCGTCGCCAACGCATTTACGAATTGTAACACGAGTTTGCAGAAATCCGGTGCAGCGTTCCAGTCATGATCAAAAATTAGCTTGAAAATGTGATAAGCATCTGACATCACGACGATGTTCTGTCAACATCCGGATAGAAAGATGGGTGGACTTGCAACAGTCCAACTGTACGAACCAGCGTTTAGTAACGTGATACAACATGACGATGAGGTGAAATCCCGCCCTTCCACAGGACTAAAACCTCCATGAATTATGCACATCAACGCATCCCGCACAAAAGCCCCTCCGATGGCGGCGGCAGACGGTGTCCCGGCGCCCGCTACAGCTGCGGATTCGTGATCGCCGGTCCCAGCAAACGAACCGTCCGGCGGCTCAGCAGCCCCTGCTTCCTCAAACCAATCCCAGCTGTCTATCTCCCCCATCTTGAGACCCGCTGGTTCCTACAGCGCTGCATCCCTGGCGCTGCCGCCTCCAGCGTCCGCGTCGCTGCTGCCTCCCCCACCGCCTCCACCTCCGCCTCCACCTCCACCGCCACCCCCTTCCCTACCGCCACCCCCGCCTCCACCCCCGCCTCCACCCCCGCCTCCACACCCACCTCCCCCTCGCACGCCCCAGCCCATCTCCGACAGCAGCCCCTCCACCTGCACCACCCGATCGTACAGCCCGTCCCCCCACACCCCACTCCCCCCCACGCCCCACGCCGTCCCGTGCCCACATCTGTCCGTCGACGCCCCGCCCTTCCTGCCTCCATGAGGGTTACCGCCCGCCGCCCGGCCGGCCCCTCCGCTGATCGTGCTGCCGGGGGCCACCGGCGCCGCGTGCGGCGAGGACGGGCCCTCCTGCCCCACGGCGCCATCGGCCGCCTGCCCTCCCTGCCCCTGCTGCTGGCCCCGCCCCTGCTCCTGCTGCCCCTGTTCCTGCTGCCCCTGCTCCTGCGGCCCCTGCTGCGGGCGCTGATCCTGGCCTGTGGGCGTCCCAGCGCGCGCATCCCAGCGTGGTGGAGGTTGTGGCCCGGGACACCGGGACCCCTCCGGGGCCGCAGCCGCCGCCGTCGCCGTCTCGGCCTCAGCGCGAGCGCGCTGCAACGCGGCCTCAAGACGGGGCATCGCCGGCGGCGGACCGGGCGGGTAGGCCTCCCGCACCAGCGCCGCCACCAGGCGGGCCATCAGAAGAAACATGAAGCGACCAAGGGGGTCGGCGTCCGACTTGCCGCCGCCGACGCTGCCGCTGCCGTTGCTGCCGCCGCCGCCCCCGCCGCTGCTGCTGCCAATGGCGGCACCCTGGATTCGGGCATTACGGCCGCTGCTACCGCCCGCGCCGGCGGTCCCTTCGCATTCCATTCGGTTCCCGCCATCAGCCGGTCCCTGGGACGGCGGGCCCGCACCCACATTCCCTACGCTGGCACCGCCGCGCGCCGAGCCCGCCGGCGCCCCCCGACCCCCCCCGGGAGGTATCCCGCTGCTGCTGCCTGCTGCTGCTGCGGTGGCGGCGACAGCGGCAGCGGCAGCCTCGCCCGCCGTACACGGCGCCGCCGCTCCCGCGGGGTTCATCCCATCCTCCTCCTCCGGCTGCTGCTGCTGCTGCCGCTGCTGCTGCTGCTGCTGCTGCTGGGAGTTCGCCGGCCGCACGTGGGAGTTCTGCTGCTGCGGGGTTGCCGCTGCCGGTGCCGGTGTCTGGGCCCTGCGGGCCAGGTAGAGGGTGAGGAGTCCCTCCAGGAGCGTCGTCAGCACCACCCGGGGCACCTGGGGGCGAGGGCGCGGGGGAAAGGGAGATTAACACGGGCGCAGGGGAGGGGCGGGAATGACGTTTCGCGGTTTGGCTGTCGCGGTTTCTTGGCTTACACCAGGGGGGGGGCAGGGGTACCTGGGGGGGGGGACAGCACGGACGCCACCAGCGTGAGAGGATGTGGTCGGGAGGATGCGTTCGGGGTCTGGGCTGAGGCTGAGGCTGGGCTGGGCTGAGGCTGGGCTGGGCTGAGGCTGGGCTGGGCTGAGGCTGGGCTGCGGGGTGTGGGCACGGTATGAGAGCTGCTGCTCCAGGCCCCGACCCCGACCCCGACCCAGGCACCATCCACAACCATCTCAGTGCCGGTATATACCTAACTGTATACAACCCCAACCGCCCGGCCTGCGACCCGCGCCGCACTGACCCACGGGTCGGCCAGGCTGGTGTCGCTTACCCCGTGTCGGGCACCGCTCACCTCCAGCACCCGGACCAGCCCCAGCAGCGATGCCTTCTGAAACCGCGTCGCGCCCTGTTCGTCCGCCCACAGCCAAGCCAGCTCCAACGGCAACGGAGAGGAGGCGCCCTCCTCCAAAGACCGGCCACCACCGCCGCCGCCGCCGCCGCCGCCGCCGCCCGCTTCAGCGGCCCCCGCCAGCGCCGCCCCGGCGGCGTCGCCAGGCGGCTGCTGCCCCTGCTGCGGCTCCGCCCCCGGGCCCGGCACCTGCGCCAGGCCCTCCGCTCCCGCCTCCTGCGCCGCCGCCACCGCCACCGCCGCCGGCGGCGGCGGCTGCTGCCTGGATCCCATCCCGCTGCCGCCGAGCGGCGTCTGCGTCACATCCATGGCCGCAAGTATGACGGTGGTCAGCAGCATCACCGCGCGAGTCAGCGGGTTGTGGTCCGCCAGACACGCCTCCAGACCCGCACTCATCCTCAGGCTCAGCGGCAGCAGCGGCCGCAAGTCGTCCGACTGGCCGCCGCAGGGCCCATCTGAGCCACAGCTCGAGCTGGTTCCGGAGCCCGACAGACTGAAACGGCTGAAGCGACCCATGCCGGACGGGAGCTCGGCGGGGCCGGCGGCGGCGGCGGCGGCGGCGCCGCCGCCGCCGCGCTCTTGTGGTTGGACCCCAGGTACGGCATCTGACGACTCCGTCGGTGGTTCCGGAGCCGTGGGCAACAGGTCGCGCGACAGCCCGGGCTGGGCTGTCGGCGGCGCGGCCGCGCCGGCGCGGTTCACAGGCGGCAGCGCCTCCGGCGGCGCCGCCGCCGGCCGGGCCGCCGCCTCGTCGGCTGACGGCCGCGGCGGCCGCGGCGACGCCAGCTTGTCGCCCCACGCCGCCACCGCCAGCTCGAGCAGCCGGTCCCGCCAGGGCTGCACCACCTGATGCAACATGTGGAGCAGGCTGTCCGGCTCATTCGACGGTGGTGGCGGCGGCGGCGGCGGCTCCGGGGCGAAGGCAGCCGGTACCTGCGCGCCGCGCGCTGTGACGGCCCCGTCTGCGCCACCTCCCGCCGCTCCCCCCGGCGCATCCGTGCCGGTGGCGCCCGCCCCGCTGCGGTCTCCGTCTCCACCTCCGCCGCCGCCGCTTCCCCCGCCACCTGTTCCCACTGCCGCTTCCGCCTCCGGCGGCTTGGTCCGCGGCCGCCGCTGCGCCACCGCCAGTGACGTCGGAGGCGGCGGCGGCGGCGCCGCTGCGCGCTTCTCCTCCCCGGCGCCGCGCGGCGGCGGCGCCGTGTTCGACGGCTCGCCGGCCACCGCCGCCAGCAGAAACATCAGAACCATGGGTCGGACTCGATCGCGCGGCGGCAGTCCCACCACCATGGCCGACAAGCCCAACACCGCCGCGGAGAGCCGCTGCCGCCAGTACGGCGCAAAGCAGTGGATCAGCAGCTCAGCCGCCAGACACCATGAGGTACGGGCTGGCGGCAGCCGCCACCTGGCGGCTCCGCCGCCGGCCGCCGCCGCCGCCGCCGCCGCGGTCGGCGCCGCCGCCGTGGCACAGCGTCGGCCCGCTGTCTCCCGCCACCGCCTCCGCCGGCCAGCGACGGCCGCCGCCGGCGGCGCCGGCGCCGCCCCGTCGCCGCACCCCGCGCCGCCGTGGCGCGCCCGCGTCCGCGCCAGCCTGTAACGGCTACACGTATGGCACAGCCGCTCCAGGGAGCTCACCGCCAGGTCCGCGCCGCTGTCCCCGAGCGCCTCCGGCGGCAGCTCCCGCACCGCGTGTACGGCAAGCACGACAGCGTACGGCAGGTCGAAGGAGACGAGCGTGCTGGCGGTGCGCGCCAGCAGCGGCCCCAGGACGTGTCCGTCCTCCGGCCGCAGCGCATCCACCAGCAGGCGGGGCAGGCGGCGACACGCAATCAGACCTGGTGACCAACGGTGCCAGGGCTCCTCTCCGGCCGTACCCGTATCCGTACCCGAACCCGTACAAGCACCCGTGCCCGTACCCGTGCCCGTGCCCGTGCCCGTGCTGTTGCTCGTGCCCGCGCCGTCCATGTCGTTGCTGGCAGCGGTCATGTCGCGCCACGGCATAAGGCCTGCGTCCTGCGCCTCCGAAACCAAATCCCGGAGCACCCCCGGCGTCATGCGCACCCGCTGGTCCAACAGGTCCAGACAAAAGACGTCGGCGGGAGGGACTGAGGCGACTGCGGCGCGCTGCTGCTGCTGCTGCTGCTGCTGCTGCGGCGGCGGCGGCGCCGGGGGCGGCGGCTGGGGTGCGCCTCCGCCGCCGCCTCCGCCGCCGTCGTCGTCTCCATCGCCGGGAGCAGGCGGCGCGTCGCCGGCTGCTACAGGCAGCGCCGGGCCCAGGCCCGCCTCCGCCGCCGCCAGCTGCTCTGCCATGTACACATCCCCGCCGTCCCCCCGGCCCCCGGAGCTCCGTCGTACATTGTCGTAGCGGCCATCTGGGTCACTGCCCTGACCCATGGGTGCGCCGCCACTCGCCTCAGCAGTGCCCTCCCACCCATCCCCGTCCTCCTCCCGCCCGCTGCCGTCCTCCTCCTCCTCCTCCTCCTCCGCTGCTCCTGCGGCTCCTGCAGCCGCCTCCCCGCCCTCTGACTCCCCCATGTCTTCCCACTCATCATCAACCCCGCCGGACTCTCCCTCTGGAGCAACCCCGCCGCCGCCGCCGCTGCCGGCCGCAGGGCCTGCGGCCCCAGCAGCCCCGTCAGGCCCCACGGGCCCTGGTGCTGCACCAGGTCCCGGGGGATCATCGGCGGCCGCAGCTGCGGCGGCGGCGGCGCCGCCGCCGCCGTTGGCCCCCGGCGCTGCGCCTGCTGCCGCTGCTGCCGCCCCGCCGGCCGCCGCGGCCCCCTGCGGTGGCGGCTGCGCGTCGGCATCCGCCGCCGCGGCGGCGGCGGCGGCGGCGGCGCCGTCGACCGCCCTGGCCCCAGCTGCCGGGGTCCCTGCCGCCCTCCCAGGCGCCCATAGCGTGGATGTGTCGATGAGCCTTACGAGGGAGGTCAGCAGCAGGGCCGCGGTGGTCAGCTCCCGCTCCAGGGGGGTGGCGTCGCTGCAGGACTGCAGCTGCGGTGAACGTTACAGGGTGGGGTTGGGTGGCGTGGGATGGGGTGGGGTGGGGTTGTCAGGCGCAGGTTTCAGGGGTGAACGGCTCTTAACCGACTCCGAAACCGGCCCTCCCAAAGACCCACGCATGATGCAGCACGACAGCAGGAATGACTGGAGAGTTACTTTGGGCAATACTGATCTCTGAACACGATGAACAGACAGAGAAAACCCAAACCTATCGGAGGGGGGGGGCCTGAAAACCCCACACCCGTGCCACACGTTCCCCACACCCCTCTGCACCTCCCAACCTCCTCCCCCGCCCCGGCCCCGGCCCCGCCCCCGCCTACGCCCCTCGCCCCGCCCCGTCCCCCAGCCCCACCTTTGCGCCCATCGTCAGTCGACTGTAGTACATCACGTGCCTCAGCGCGAGCGCCATGTCCCCCGGCGCCATCACCGGCTGAGGTCGCCCCAGGGAGGTCTGCAGCAGCTGCCGCGCCACGTCGGTGGGGCTGAGCAGGGAGGGCACCTCCGCCCGGCAGCGCTCCAGGAAGGGCTCCGGCAGGACCCGCATCAGCGGCACCAGCACCCGCGCCTCCTCAGCAGGCAGCGCCGCGGACGGCCCGCGACTGCCGCCGCCCGTGCCGGCGGCGGCGTCCGCCGCCGCCGCGGCGGCGCCGCCACCCGTCTTGAGGCCGGCGGTGACGGCGGACAGGCGCGTGCGTTCCAGCGCGAGGCGTACAACACGCTCCAGGTGGGCACACGCCCAGAGCAGTGCGGAATGGCCGCTAATGGTCAGAGTGAAGTCCAGGGCGCCGGCGGCGGGGCCGGCGGCGGCGGCGGGACTGGCGGCGGCGCCGCCGTCAACCTCCATCTCGATCGCCGGCGCCCCACCAAGCACACGGCCGGCGGCACCGCCGCCGGCCGCCGCACCGCCACCGCTGCCGGCGGGCCCTGTGCCGTACGCTGTCAGGAGGACCTCCCCCGCCAGGCTCACCCGGTCCTGCTGCACCAGCTCCGCCGCGACCGCCACTGCCACCGCCAGCCGCGCCCGGATGTCGGGCATGGCCATCACCGCCGTCAACGACCGCCGTTGCACCTCCGGCGACGCCGTACAAGTGGCCATGAGCGTCGCCAACGACGCCTGCCAGACCTCACAGCTCCCGGGAGGGACCTCAGCGGCCGCGGCTGCGGCGGCTCCGCCGACGGCACGCAGCGGCGGCACCGGCGGTGGCGCCGCCGCCGCCGACGACGACGATGATCCGGCCGCTACTGCCTTAGGTGTCCCCTCGGCGGCGGCGTCGGCGGCGTCACTGCCGCCGTGTCGCAGTAGTACTGCCGTCAGGACTTTCTCCGCCAGTCGTACCAGATCTGGTTGAGCGCGGAAGCCGCGGCAGGGGTGCGGACCGCGGCCGCACAAGTCGCCGCTGGGGAACTGCGCGGAGCTGACGTCGGCGCTGCTGCACGGCGCGGACACCGCCCAAAGGAAGTGTACGGCGCGGGTCAGCAGCCGCACGCACCGTGCCTCGTGCCGCTCGGCGTCCTCGGGGACGGCGCCACCGCCACCGCCTCCGCCTCCGCCTCCGCCGCCAGCGGCCCCTGCGGGCCCCAGCTCCGCTGGCGCCTCGTCCAGCGCCGGCGCGGCGTTGCCGCCGCCGGGCCCGCCGCCCCCGACGTCATGTTGGTGCTGCGCCCCCTGCGGCTCCTGCTCCTCAGGCTCCTGGCCCGCCTCCGGGCCCTCTTCCTGGCCCTGGCCTGCGGCCTGCCCTCCATTGCCCCCAGCGCCACCTGCGGCGGCCGCGGCCACGGGGGCGGCCGCGTCCACCTCCATCGCGTCCCCCTGCTCCTGGGGTTGGTGTTGGTGCTCCTCCTCAACCTCCTCAACACCATCATCCGCATCTAGCCCCTCCTGCGGCCCCTCCTGCTGTTGCAGCTGCTGGTCTTGTCCATGCGCGCCCGCCTCCTCCATCTCCTCCGCCTCGTCCTCCTCCTCCTCCGCCTCCTCCTCCGCCTCCTGCTCCGCCGCCTCCTCCTCCACCTCCTCCGCCTCCCCCTCGTCGTCCTCGTCCAGCTCCATCTCCTCCACGTCCGAGTCCTCGTCGTCCAGCTCCAACATCCACAAGCGCTGCGGGCGAGAAGGGGAGCGGACGTGACGCCGCGGTTGTGCGTGGCGGCGCGGACGGGTTCAGCGCACAAGGCCCAACAAGATGATCCAAGGCGACGGGGTTCAGTCGGAGCTTGCTGTTTTGTTTTCCGTGTCAAGAGGATGCGTTAAGGGGATTTGCATGAAGAAAATCAGCGGCGCACACGCTGGTGGTCATAAGCTCAGAATGTTGGCTCTTGGCCCCCTCGCCATCTGTCCTGCAAGCGACAAACTACCAACTACCAACTGACAACCGACAACCGCACGAATGGTTGTTAACACTGGCACCTGTGACTCCAGGAAGTAGACCCGGCTGCCCGGCGCCGTCTCAAGCTCCTCCATCGTGCCGCCCAGCGGCACCGGCTGCCCTGTACGGCCGTCCTGTACGACAGCGTGGTACGGCAGCGACCTGACCCACGTGCTGCCCGCGCCCATGAGCGCCCACATCCTGTCGAGCAGCGAGGCGCGGTGCGGGTGTGACGTCAACGGCGCCGTGTCCAGCAGCCGCACCGCGGCATCGATGTAGCCACTGCCCACCAGCAGCAGCGCCGCGACGCTGGCCAGCGTCTCACGTGTCGTACTTTCAAACGCCGACGACGTCGCCTGCGCCGCCTGCGCCGCGACGGGCGCGGCGGAGGAGGACGGACCTGCCTCGCTGGCGTCCCTGCCCGGCAGGGGCTGTCGGTGCACCATCGCGATCAAACGGACGATCACCCCGACCTGCTGACTAGGATAAGCTGGCGGCGGCGGCGGCGGCGGCGCCTCCGCCTCCGCCGCTGGCCCTGCCGTCGCCGCCGCTGGCGGTCCGGACGGCGTAACCGCGACGAAGGACGGACGTGACCCAAACGCTTGATGGCCGCCTGCAGCCTCCGCCGCCACCGCCACCGCCGCCGCCGCCTCCGCCGCATCCACATCCGCCGTCCCGAGCGCTCCCGGCTGCACACAGGCGCTGTAGCGGTGCACCCGCCCCGCCGGCAGCACGTGCTTGTTGACGAACTCGTTCACCGCCGCCGCAATGTCCTCCTGCTCCGTCGCCACCCGCCGCTCCAAGACGTACAGCTCCCGCCGTACATCCCGCAACCCCTGCATCGTCGCCAGCACACGCCACCTGTGCATCGCGTCGACGTCCGTCGCGTCACCGCCGCCGCCGCCGCCGCCGTCCTCCCCTCCCTCGCCCTCGCCGCCGCAGCCGCCGTCGGCGTCGGCGTGCCCTGCCTGTCCCTCGCCGTCAGCTTCCTCCGCCCCTCCCGCACACTCGCCATTGCCGCCGCCGCCGTCGCCGCCGCTGCCGTACACGGTCCGCCGAAGGCGGCGCTGTAACGCGACCATCTGTTGCAGCAACTCGTTGCGCTGCCGCTCCGCTTGCAGCTGCCAGCGCAGCCAGTACAGGTGCAGCAGCCCCAGGCCGCCCTCCGGGCACCCGTCGGCGCACGCCGCCACGGCCTCCACGAAGGCCGCGACCAGCGGCGAGGGCGGCCCCAGCAGCACCGCGTGGAAGCCGAAGTTGAACCCGACAGCCAGCGGCTGGCCCAGCCCCATGCCCGCGCCGCCGCCGCCGTCCGCCGCGGCCAGGGCCGCCAGCCGCGCCTGGAGCTGCCGCAGATGAGCCGACGCCGCGACAACCGGCTCCGCTGCGGAGGTGGAGGCAGCGGCGGCGGCGGCGGCGGTGGCGGCACCGGCCGCCTCAGGTACCGTGCGTTCCGGGCTCAGCCCGCGAGCGCCGGCGCCGGCGTTGCCATCTCCCGGGTCACGTGGACGCGCAGAGCTGACGGGGGTCAGCGCTGCAGCGGCGGGGGTCAGCGCCCCGGGTCCTGGGCCGTCGGCCCTGGGCCCGGGGTCACCACCCATCGCGCAGCAGGCGTCGGAACCCGCGACGGCGACCTTATCCGGCGGCGGCGGCGGCTGCGGCGGCTGGTTCTTCAGTCTCGACTGGATGGCGTCCATCACCGTCGCCGCCAGCGCCCGGGCATGTCGAGGCTGCATCTCCAGCACCGTGGCCGCGGCGTCCAGCGGCCGCCGGCGCGCGAGCTGCACCGCCGCCAGCGTCGCCCGGACCGCGTCCGCCAGCGGCGGCGCCCACAGCAGCCTCACCACGCGCGCGGCCTCGTCGTGCGCACCCGCGTACGACAGCGCTGCTGCGAAGTGCGCCAGCCAGTGGATCAACGATTGCGCCACGGGGTCGCGCGTGCGCGGGTCGGGGATGTGCAGGTGCAGCGGTAGGGGCGGCGGCGGCGGCGGAGCTGCCGCCGCCGCCTCTGCGACATCGCCCCCGCCGCCGTTCAAGTCCTCGGCCGCGGCGGCGGCGGCGGCGGCCGCCGCCGCAAATCCAAATCCGATCGGGCCGTCCGGAGGCGGAGGCGGCGGGGGCGGCCGCGGCAGGTCCAGCGCCTCCAGCTGCGCCACCGCCTCGGCGTCCGAGATGACGCCCAGAAGCGCCGACTCACAGGCTATGAGGGCGGCGACGGCGGCGGCGCTGAGGCGGCTGCGCCACTGCGTCTGCTGCAGCAGGATGCGCCGCAGGTCGCCCAGGCGGTCCGCAGCCACGGCGTCCTGCACCAGCCGCGTGATGCAGCTCTCGGGCAGGTCGCCCAGGACGTGCACGGTGCGCAGGCGCGGCCACTTATCAAAGGCGGACAGGATGCAGCTGCGGTACGGCGGCCGCGCCGGGTCGGGCGTGAGGGGCGGCAGGAGGTGGGGTGGGGTGGAGGGGGCGGGGCGCGGGCGGGGCCCCGGTTGTGGCGGGGCTTGCATGGCGGGGCGGTCCAGGCCTTCGGAGGGGGCGGCGCGTGTCAGTTCATGCAGGCTCACACGCCTGCAGCGGTCGAGGAAGAGCGCTTGCTGGGCGTGGGCGAGGTGGAGGACGATGTGCGTCCGGGTTCGGTCGATCGCGTTGCAGACCGACTTGCAGGTTTCGCGGAGCGCCAAGACGTCTGGAGGATGCAGGAATGATATGATGCTCAGCAGCAAGTCGTTGTTCAAGTCCAGAAGCCCGAGGCTCCGGCGGTGACAGCAGTCGACACCGCCCGGATGGCAGTGAAGGGAATCCTCGACATGCCGTCGAGCAAATTTCCTTGGCCTTTCCATTGTTACCATGTAACACAACTACCGAAACAAAATCCGCTTGCATTCACCGCTGCCGTTGTGAATGATGGCGTAGACTGCCCAAACGTTATCCCGAAACATTATAATTCATGCGTAAGTAATTTTAAAAGGCTGCTGATACAACTCCAAGGCGTTTGTACGACGCTGACGAACCGTCAACGCTTGGTCTTCATGCCTCGGTTTCAGGCTGTCACCGAACATGCCCGTAGGAGAATATGGCCGCGTGGCTTACTAAGGCGCACATCTAGACTTTATAACTACCAAGACTTTTACGCCGTACCGGCCATTACCAGCCGTACTCTGAGCTGGTGGACGACTACCCTGTGGCACCACCCGGTCGAATGCGCGACCGGAAATAATATAATAATGCGCACATCGGCAGCTCGCACCCCTACATACATGCGCATACATGCTGTGGGGCTGACGGCATACTCCTGCCACCGTGGCTGCCCGCTGCCCGCACCCACCCCATCACACCCCCAGACCACCCATCCCCGGGTGTCCCGCTCCCACACCGCCACCATTATTACAAACGGGGTCGGCCCAGCCACGGTCGCTTACATGGTTCCAGCAACCCGCTGAAGTACGAACCCACCCACCGGGTATACGGCAGCAAGCGCACAATGGTGACACCGCACATCATCAGGAGGGGGGCCCGCACCGCCGACAGACCGACCTCCCGCGGGGCGTGGGGGTGACCTCAGCCGCCTGCAGCCCCTCCCGCCCTCCTACCCGTCAGACACCGCCATCACCTCCCGGGTAAAACCACCCTCGCCACCACCTCCAGGCTCCATCCCTCAGATCCCCCCCCCCCCCCACACACACACACACCCGGTACCGCGACCGCCTGCGCCCCCGCCCACCGGCAGCTCCTCCGCACCGCCGCACCACAGCAGCAGCCCCAGCCGCCCACACCCGCGCTACAGATCCTGCCTTGAGCTCATCTCTCGTCCAGTCAACGCCCTTCCCCCCTCCTTCCCCTCCCTCCCCCTCCCTCCCCATCCCGCGGCGCCACAACCTGCGCATCGCACAGACCGCCTCAGAGCACCACCCGCAAGCCACAACGCAGCATCTCCCCCCCCTGTACCCAACCGGCCCTGCCCTGCACCCATCCCCCCGAACTACGGTAGCGCTCCTATCTCAAAACTACGTGCCCTCCTCCTGCTCCTCTTCCTCCTCCTGCTCCTCTTCCTCCTGCTCCTCCTCCTGCCCCTTCGCCCGCCGCCTCCTCCCGCCGCCTAGCCTCCTACACCCTCCCCGTCTCAAGACTCGTCGTCCTCATCGTCCTCATCGTCCTCGTCGTCGTCATCTTGTCTCAGCCAGTCCAGGAAGCGCGCCACGTCATGCGTCTCCACGTAGCGCCGCTCCTCGGGGTCCGCCTCCGCCTTCTCGTCTGACCAGGCCAGCAGCGCCTCCTCACTCACCACGTCAGCGTCGTACAGCTGACGCAGGATGTGCGCAAAGAGCGGCGCGTAGTGGGCGCCGCCGCCGCCGTCCGCCTCGAAGACCCCTTCGCAGTTGCAGTACTCCTCCAGCGTGAGGAGCAGCTCCACCTGGCACCAGGGAGGGGGGCGTGGCGGGGCGTGGGTGGGCGGGGGGCATGCACGTGAAAACAGGGCCCAGACACACCAAGCCCGGGAAAGGAAGGGGGGTTACGGAATGCCGGACAAGCTCCACCTTGCGCCAGGGAGCGGGCCGGGTGGGGCGGGGAGGAGGGGAAAAGGGGCACAGCAAAGTCTCACTCGCGATTTACACGACGCGCGCGACCTGTCAATTCGCCTGGTGTTGAGGCACGGCGTTGAGGTACAGTGTGGAGGGGGAAGGGGGGCTCCAGGCACTCGCGGGAGCAACGACGCCCGCGGTCCTGAGAGCGGAGAAGGACGGGCCACGCCGCCGCATGGGGCCCTGGAGACCACAGGCAGACAGGCAGCCCCGAGCCCCGACCCCCTTCGCACCCACCTCGCCCGCCCAGGTGCATCCACCCCCACCCACAACCCCCCACCCACACCCACCCCCCCACCCCCCACCTGGTCGTCCTCGGACCTCAGGAAGCGCTGCAGCAGGTCCCTCCAGTCGCTGAGCGCCTGCTTGAAGGAGCGCAGCAGAGCCAGCTTGCCGTCGGAGGTGCTGGTGTCGGGGGCGGCTGGGGAGGGGAGGGGGGGGACGGGAGGAGAACGGGGGCGGGCGGGGTGAGAGGAGCGAGGAGGGCCACCCACCTACCAGTACCAGGGCCAGGGCCGGGGCCAGGGCCGGGGGTCTCGCGATCCCATGTAACCGTACCGTACGACACACCGTATGACACACCGTACGACACACCGCAGGCGCGAGAGATGCATGCGCGCCACGCAGTCAGACGACCCCGGGGCCACGCGGCGCCTCACGGCCCCGCCCGACCCTCAACTTCCCCCCCGACCCCCACCCACCACCACCCTGCATCCGCCTGCACTGGCAGCCGGCAGCACGCCCTTCCCCTTCCCCTGCTCCTCCTCCTCCTCACCCGTCTTGAACAGGGGCACGTAGTCCGCGGGGGTCCGGGGCGGCGGCGGCAGCCCCAGGGCCAGTAGCGCCGTCAGCATGTAGCGGGCGCAGTCGGCGAAGGTGCGGTCCTCGGCGATTTTGAGGCCGTTGAGTTCAATCACCACATTGGACTGTGAGGGGGCCGGGCAAGGGGGGTGGGGTGGGGTGGGGTGGGGTAGGGAGAGTTGAGGACACAGGACATTGGTGGACATGATATATATACATTCATACATATATGTTGGAAGGACGGCTGAGGGGATGAGGAGGTGCCGGGTCCTGAGCACAAGTCCGATCGGGGAAGGGGAGGGGGGGTGGAGGGAAGGTTGCAGGTTGCATCGTGAGCAGGCACCCGGGGAGGGGGGTTGGAGGGAAGGTTGCAGGTTGCATCGTGAGCAGGCACCCGGGGAGGGGGGGTTGGAGGGAAGGTTGCAGGTTGCATCGTGAGCAGGCACCCGGGGAGGGGGGGTTGGAGGGAAGGTTGCAGGTTGCATCGTGAGCAGGCACCCGGGGAGGGGCGCCCGCGGGGCGATGCGCGACGAATCCGGTCCCTAGGCGTTGCCACGCACGTGGGTGCCGTTCCCCACGTGGGTGCCGTACCCCCAACCCGAGAGCCCCGGGGGGGGGGCCGCGCCAAGCAGCACCTCTGCTACCGCCTGCTACCCGCTGCTGCTGCTGCTGATGTGGGGGAGGGCGGGGGTGAGCCCTTCCCTGGTAGAGCCCCGGTCGGGCGAATCCACCCCCACCCCCACGACGACCACGGGTGGTACAGGTCCCCCGTACCCCGCCCCGCCCCGCCCCGCCCCGCCCCGCCCGCCCCGCCCCGCCCGCCCCGCCCCGCCCCGCCCCGCCCCGCCCCGCCCGCCCCGCCCGCCCCGCCCCGCCCCGCCCCGCCCCGCCCCGCCCCGCCCCGCCCCGCCCCGCCCCGCCCCGCCCGCCCCGCCCCGCCCCGCCCCGCCCGCCCCGCCCCGCCCCGCCCCGCCCCGCCCCGCCCCGCCCCGCCCCGCCCGCCCCGCCCCGCCCCGCCCCGCCCCGCCCCGCCCCGCCCCGCCCCGCCCCGCCCCGCCCGCCCCGCCCGCCCCGCCCCGCCCCGCCCCGCCCGCCCCAACCCGCCCCGCCCCGCCCGCCCCGCCCCGCCCCGCCCGCCCCGCCCCCCCGCCCGCCCGCCCCGCCCCGCCCCGCCCCGCCCCGCCCGCCCCGCCCCGCCCCGCCCCGCCCCGCCCGCCCCGCCCCGCCCCAACCCCGCCCCGCCCCGCCCGCCCCGCCCCGCCCGCCCCGCCCCCCCCCCGCCCCGCCCCGCCCGCCCCGCCCCGCCCGCCCCGCCCCGCCCCGCCCCCGCCCCGCCCGCCCCGCCCCGCCCCGCCCCGCCCCGCCCCCCCGCCCCCCCCCCGCCCCGCCCCGCCCCCCCCCCCCCCCCCCCCCCCCCCCCCCCCCCCCCCCCCCCCCCCCGCCCCGCCCCGCCCCGCCCCGCCCCGCCCCGCCCCGCCCCGCCCCAACCCGCCCCGCCCCAACCCGCCCCAACCCGCCTCGCCCTCCTTCGGACACCGTGACCACCCCAGCCCCCAGCGGGCACAACCCTAGCCACGCACCACGTCGAAGCGCATCTTGATGCAGCGCAGGAACGTCTCCTCCACCTCCCGCCGCCACACCCGCTCCGGGTCGCGGCCGACGCCGTCCTCCGACTCGTCGTCGCTGTCGCCGTCGCCGTCGCCGCCGTCGCCGCCCCCCGCGCCGCCCACCTGCGCATCCGCGCCGCCGGCGCCCCCCGCTAGCGCCGCCGCCGCCTCGTCCGCCGCCGCCGCGTCCTCCGCCGTCAACAACAACCTGGAGGGACCCCGATTGCCAGCCGCGGCCAGTACGGAGGGTGGTTGATTCGTCGGTTGGTCGATCGGTTGGGTGTCCTGTGCTGGGCCGACCGCGCCTTCGGCCCCACCCCCACCCACTTCACCACATCGGCACACGCAGCAGAACCCCACCACAGAGCGTGCTGGGCCTTACGTTACTGCCGCCTTCCATTGCCGTTCCCTGCCGTAGTACTGTCTCCCCTTTTTGCCCTCCGCGCCTTGCCCCACCTGTCCGCCCTGCCTCCCGCTTCGCCTCTTCCCCTCCCCCTCCCCGTCCCCTCCCTGCCGCCAACGGAGCTCCCATCCCAGCTGGCCGAGGTTGAGGTGGTCGCCTGCCAGCTGCCAGCTGCCAGCTGCCAGCTGCCAGCTGCCAGCTGCTTCACGTCCATCGATGCCATGCACGCTGCCTTCATCCCCCTACCCCTCCCCCACCCCACCCGCCCACCCACCTGCCACCCGAATCAACTCCTGGCAATTCGCCATCCCCCCTCACAACCCTTCAATGTCTCCCCCCCAAACCCCCACCGCCACTCATTTCCCGTCATCCCCCTCCCTCTCATATCCCCCTCCCCCCCCCTCCCCCTCACCCCAGCCGCCCCCTCCCCTCCCCAACCCCCCCCCCCGACTCACGTGGTGGGTGGCGCAATCGAGAACCGGTCCAGGTCGTTGGCGCTCTCCCGGGGGTCCCAGCGGTAGCCCGCCCCCCCGGGGCCCACCGCGGAGGGCGGGAAGGACACCGCCGCCTCCTCGCCCTGCAGCTGGCGACCAAGCGCCAGGGCCTCGGCGGCCCGCAGGGCGCTGGCGCTGGGCCGCTCCAGGCTCTTGCCTGAGGGCGGAGGACGGAACGGGGTGAGTGGGGGCTAGGGCTAAATTGATACAGCCCAGGGCGGGGAGGGGGGACGGAAGGACGGGCGCGGAGGCGGAGAGGGGGGGCGGTGAGGAGGGCGGCAGGGAGGGCAGTTTAAGGGGTGGGAGGTTGAGTGCACCACAGAGACGCAGCGGGCGGGTGGCGGGAGGTCCGCGTCGTCACCAACAGCAGCACCAGTAGCAGTAGCAGCTGCAGCACGGGCATGGAGGAGGTGGAGGCGCAGCCGCAGCCGCAGCCGACGAAGAGCGATTGTGCGAGGAGCGCCCAGCGTATTGGTGTGCGGCCGAGGACAGGTTGCAAAGGGGGCAGGAAACACGAGGACAGGGTGGCCGAGATGCGCTGACCCACTGGGCTGCGCTGACTGGCCAACGGTATCCCCAGGGCAAGCTCAATCCCAAGGTGACGACCTAACGACCCCCTCTTCTCCCCGCCCCCAAAAACATTTCTACCCGGCCACCCCCCCCCCCTTTTTGGACTGACCCAGTTCGTCGTAGCCCGAGAGCCCCCCGGGCCCCGCGTTCTCGTCCTCGTCGTCATCGTCCTCGTCCTCCTCGTCGTCGTCGTCGTCGTCGTCGTCGTCGGAGGCATCGCCGCCGCGGGGACCGCCGCCCCTGCGGGCCCCCGGGGACGAGGCGGCGGCGGCGGCGGTCCCGGGCGCCGCCGTCGAGTACTCGAGCTCGTCGTCGCTGTCTTGCTGCGGGGGTCGAGCGCAGGTCCGTGTCCGGGCGGGTGCAGTTGGGTGTGTAGGTAAGGGACCAGCTGTGTGCAGTTGGGTGTGTAAAAGATAACACAGTTGGGTGTGGATGCGGGTGCAGGGGTGCAGGGGTGCGAGGCGGGGGTGCAGGGGCGGGGTTCGGTGGACAGGGCCAGACAGTCGAGGCAGGCGGGAGGGAAGGCTGAAACGAAACGTTGCTCTGGCAGCGGCGCAGTATGTTCGTATGTCTGCCAATGTCTTATCATTCCCCCCTTCTCCCCTCCACACAGCCTGCGGACCCCTGGACTTCGCTTCTCGCGGCTCAGTTCTCTTTCACACACACTCTGCCTGCTTAAGCAACACACACACACACACACACACACACACACACACACACACACACACACACACACACACACACACACACACACAGGGCGCCTGCATATGGTAAGTTTTTTCCTCGCAGGTTCTATGGTAAGTATATTGCCACCTGGGATAGGGCGGGCGGGCGGGTTGCAATTCTAAACACACACACCCCAGGCTCTCACCGCACCGAACACTTGTTGGCAGAGGCTGATGCGGGTGTTGGGCGGCACCACGTGGCGGCTGTCCACCACACAGTTGTACGAGATGATGGCGCCGGGGCCCACGGAGCAGCCGGTACGGAGTACGGCACCTTCGCAGATCAGCGCCGAACGGAGTACGACGCCGTCCTGGGGGTGATGATGATGGTGGTGGTGCGTGGGGGGGGGGACGTTTGGCGGGGTGGGTAGGTGGGTGGGTTGGGGGTGCAGAAGGGCGGGAGCGAGCCGGGTTGCGGCCTGAACGGATGGGTGGAGGGACATTTGGAGCCTACCCCAAAGCAGGGAGGCACCGGACTGCTGCGCCCCCCTCGCAGCCTGGCAAAGAGGCCAGTGACCACCCATTGCCCGCCCCCATACACAGCCGCCACATGTCTTGGTCGGGAACCCCCGCACGACCACCACCCCCGCCCGGGTCATGACCTTCCCCACATCAGCCCAACGCCCTCAGTCCAATGCCCCCAGTCAAACCCCAATGGAACCGCCGTGAAGGGGTCCATGCGGTCGGGCAGACTGCCCCTCCCCATCGCCCACACCCGCTAGCGGCCCCCCTCCCTTTCCCCTGCTCCAAAACCCCCTCCCCTCGGCCCGCCCCGCCCCGCCCCAATCCGCCCCGCCCCTGCCCGACCCGTGGGTCACCTGGATGGTCACCCCGTCCTGAACGTAGCTGCCCACGATGTCCACATTGCGGCCGATGCGCACATTGCGACCGATGACCGACTGCACCACTCGGCTGCCCTCGCCTGGGGGGAAGAGGGGGTGGGGGGGGGGTATAGGAAATTGATACACATAATGGCTAGTGAATTCCCCCCACCCCCCTCTGTCACGCTCCCCTTCTCCCTCCCCCTCCCCCCTCACCGATGGCCGTCCCCGCCCCGATGCACACGTCCTCCCCCGGCACCGTGGACCGGGCCAGGGTCACGGTGGTCTCCATGTAGCGCTGACCCCGGGAGTAGCTGGGGGGGAGGGGAGGGGGGAAGGGAGGAGGGGGAGAGGGTTTAGGCGAGGGGAGTGGTTGCCGGTTTGGAGGGAGAGGGCAGGGCAGGGGGAACGAGGGGAGGGCAGGGAGGCAGGCAGGGGCAAGACAGATGGGGGAGGAAGGGGAGAGACAGAGAGCGGCGCAGTGGGGGCAGGGCCCCTTGCAGGTCACGGGCGCGCGCATGAAATTCGTCTGGTCTCATCCCAACATCCGCCAATTCGCACCCCTCCTCGCCCCGTCCTCCCCGTCCTCCGCCCCCCTCAGCCCCCACCGGTAGCTGGTCTGCCCCCAGGTGGGATTGCCCCCCAGCGTGAAGACGTTGGTGTCGGGCACGAAGGGAAAGGCCCAGCGCTGCAGCAGGTCCCGGCTGACCGCGTCGTAGGAGCGCAGGTTGTGCACCCGCGCCGCGTACTCGTGACACAGCTCGTACACGTGCAGCTTGTTGCCCAGCTCCTCCTCCGACAGCACACCCGACACGAAGTCGCGCTTGATGTTCTGCGGAGGCGCGGAAGGGGTGGCGGGGGGAGGGCCGGTCAGCGGAGAGCGGACGGGGAAGGAGGGGAAGGAGGAGAGAAGGGGGAGGCGGACAGACAGACGGACGGACGGATGGATCGATGAGTGGACGGATAACAATATACCACCAGGCCTAATACACTCCCGCCCCCCCCCCCGCCCCCCCCCCGCCCACAAACGCACCCAGCCCTTGATTCCCCGCCCTGACAGGGTCGGCCCGTCACCCCCCCTATGTCACCGAGACCGCAACACCGCACCTCTTCCCCCGCCCCGCCTTCCCCCGCCCCCCCATCCCCTCCTCCGCACCTGGTAGTCGAAGTTGTCGGAGAAGAGCAGCAGCACCTCGGGGGCGCAGATGGCGATGTGGGTGTCCATCAGGTCGCACCGGAACTGGGGGGAGGGTCCACGAGGGGCCAAGAGGGGCGGGGGGGCCGGGGCAAGGGGACGTTGGCAGACATATCCAAAAAGGGGGAGGAAGTGCCGGATGGGCGGGCAGGGCAGGGCAGGGCAGGGCGGGGCAGGGGGTATAGGAAATTGGCAGACATATTCATACTGCGGGGGCAAGGGGGGGGAGGCGAGCCGGTGGAGGTAAATGGGCTGCGCCGATTGGCTGGGGGGAGGGGGGCCCAGAGGCCCGGTTTAGAGCAACCAAGGAGAGGGGGTATGCCGCAGTAGGGACTGAGCAGGCGGAGAATTCAGGACCTGGACGGTTTTTGAGCAGCAGGGGAATCCCTGGAACACGGATGTGTTTGTTTGCGTGGGGGGCGCAAGGGCCGGGACCCGGGAGCGACGGTTGCTGGGCCCACTGCAGAGCCCCACCAGCCCCGCACCCGCCTAACCTCGCGCCCCGCACCGCCCCCGCCCCACAAGGATGCTCTCCCCCCAAAGCCTTCGTGGACATCCCATCCGACCGCCCCCGCGCCCCCCGCGCCCCCCCCCCACCTGCAGCTCATCCCGCTCACTGAAGAGGGCGCAGTCCAGCTTAGTGAACGCCGCTGGCCGCCCGGGCTCAATCTCCGTGTACTTGAGCAGCCGCTGAGGGGAGGGACGGCGAGGCCGCCGGTGGGAGGGACGGGACCGGGGAAATGGGGTAGGGCGGGGTGAAGGCGGGTTTGGTCACGGACCCCAGGGCGGGGGGGGGCCCACACAGATGGGGCAGAGAAGCCGAAGCGCAGCCACCCCATTCCCCAGCGGGCGGGGGGCGGCGGGGCCCGCGGGAGGGGGGATATAGGAAATTGGTAGACAAAGTCAAACTGCGCTGCTGCCAGAGCAGGGAGGGAGGGAGCTGCGGGGCGGGGGTCAGGGAACGAGGGAGTGACCAGCCTGTTCGACCTGTTGCTGTGTCGCCCGACCAGCACGGCTCAGTCCAGTCGAAGGCCCCCCAGGGTCCAGGCATCCGGATGTCGAGTCTCCGCCCTCTCAGCCCCCGACCCCACCAGTACTGTACAGAGCCGCCCCGGACGATTGACCTCCCATACGGAGCTTTTGTACACTTTTGACCCAGCACCCACCCACCCAACCACCCAACCACTCAAACGCCTAGACAACCACCTACCCAACCACCCAACCACCCACTCAATCATCTACCCGACCACCCTCCACACACCCCCTCTCAGTGGCACCGGCTTCCCGTCTCGCGGCTCTTAGTCCGCCCGCCCGCCATAACACCCCTCTCCCCCCCAGTACCCGCCCCTCCCAGCTGCCCCACCTGCGTTTTGGCGTCCAGCACCACCACCAGGTCCGCATCGCCCAGTCGCAACCGCTGGCTGGGGTGGTGCACCGGCCTCATGGCCTGAGGGGCCGCGGCGCGGAGGGGCGGGGTGGAGGGTGATGGCGGGCGATGGTGCCCCAGCGGGGCAGGGTCAGGGGCGGTGAGGGATGACAGGTGGTTGCGGACAGACCGGGTTTGGGGTCGGGTGAGGTGGGGGCCCACAGGGCACACAGCCCACAGACGTGTCAAGAGCAACGTGCAAAAGTCAGTTGCAGGGATATTCTCATCGTTGATCCCACACCGCTCCTTCCTTCCTAATGCTGCAGCGCCTCTCCCCTCCCTTCCCTCCCTCCTCCCTCCTCTCCCCTCCCCTCCCTCCTCTCCTCTCCACTCCCTCCTCTCCCCTCCCTCCTCTCTCCCCCTCCCCTCCCCTCTCCCCTCTCTCCCTCCCTCCCTCCCTCCCTCCCTCCCCCCTGCCCCCACCAGAGTCATGATCGCGTTCTTGTCCGCCGCCCTCCGGGCCCTGTGCGCCTCCAGCATGGGCCCCAGCTTCATGTTGGACACCGTGTCCGCGGAGCACAGCACAAAGTCGCTCTTTATGAGGTCGCGCTGGTCGATCAGCCGCAGAGCCTCACCGGCGGACAAACAGTTGGTGGACACGATGGGGGTCACCTGGTCGGGGGGTGGGGTGGGAGGGAGGAGGGGTTGGGAGGGAGGGGCGACGAGGGGGCGCCAGGGAGGAGGGGCCGACGAGGCCGGGAACGATGGATTTGGGAGCTATGGGTGTGGTGGAGCCGGGCCAAGAGGCGGAGGAGGCACACGAGGACAACAGCGGCGGCGCTCCGTCGGGTGCTCCGTACCGCGCCCTCTGTCGGGCACCCCACGGGGTGCACCCCGTCTGCAGTTACAGGGCCGGGCAACCCACGGCGCGCAGGGCCGGGATGCAGCCCACCTCCTCCAGCGGGCCTCTGTACGCCCTCCTCATCACCTCCCTGGCAACTCGCCAAGCCCGCACCACACATTGGCCCGCATTCCCCCCTCCCCACCGCAGCCCACCACCACCACCACCCGGCCCGGGCCGCATCCTTCCCCCTTGCATTCCTTTTTACCCTCCCCCCACCCCGTCCCCATGTCAAAGCCCCCATCCATCCCCCCACCTTCATGTCCTTGCTGTGCGCCCATTTGGACTCCGCCAGGTAGCGCTTGATCAGGTCCGCGTGCGCGCAACAAAACACAAACGTCTGGGGGAGGGGAGGGGAGGGGAGGGGAGGTCGGGTGCACAGCAGGTGAGGGGGAGATCAGGAGGGGGTGGGCAAACAGAGGGACGGCCAAGCCATCGGGGCGGACCGTATTGGGTTGAGGGCCGCGCTAGAGGGACGGCTTGAGCTGTGGGTACGCGGGCGGGCGGATGGGTGCGCCGTGGGAGGACGCCTCCCAGGCCGGGTGGTGGACGTGGGCTCGCCGGGAGGGAGGGGCCGCACATACACCACCCGCAGCCATAGCAGCACAGAGGCGGCCGACCCCATCCTCGTGCGCCATCCCCCCCCCCGCCATCCTCGTGCGCCATCCTCCTCTGCCATCCTGGTACGCCACAGCGCCCTCCCTCCCCGGGTGCCGCGCGCAGCTACCTCGACGCAATGGCAGAGCGGCGTAGCGGCACAGCTGGGTACCCCACCGCAGTACCCAGTCCGGACCCGCTGGCACCCTCCTCCTCTGAGGCCGGGACGTGGACAACACGCGGGCAAAAACCCTAACGGCCCCCCTCCCCACACACCCGCCACCTCCTTGGACCCCCAAAGCCCAGGGGACCGACCCAGATGGCTGCCGTACACATGCCGCGAGGTCTCCGGCGAGCTGAGATCTCCGGGTGCCTCCCCAGGGGAGGGGGGAACGCGCACTTAGCGGGTGGGGGAATGCGTGGTATGGGCGGACAGGCGCCCAACCCCTGGGGGCCTGCCCTTGTCGCCGTCGGTGCAACCGCCGTCGAGGGGCACGGCCGACGGCCGTTTCCGAGATTCGCCGCATCCTTCGTCCGGGGTGTCAGTCCATAAGGGTCCGCCGGTCCTTGACGCAAGAGAGCACGTAGGCTGGTAGGAGACGCCGCCAGCACCGGTCCCCTGGCGCGTGCCCCCCGTCAGCTGCGTGGCTGCACTCGGCCCCTTCCCCAAGGCCGTGAGTGGCGCCCCCTCGCGCAACAGCGCGGACGCACCTCCTCTACGTTGTTCATGGCCAGCCACTCCAGCGCGTACTCGATCATCGGCACATTGACAAGCGGCAGCAGGGCCTTTGGCCGCTCCACGGTTATCGGTCGAAACCGCTGCAGATCAGATCCATGAAATTCATGAGAGCTTCTCTGTGAATGCGATGGCCACCCTAGCTGCTGCATGCAATTTGCTGCCTGAAACGCGCTGGCCTCTTCAACGACTCCCCGCCCGTAATTTTACCTGTGTAAAGCTATCCGCAAGTAACACGGCTGACAGCACCGCGCGAGCTTCAACCCGCTCGCCGCCACCTCCACCACGCTTCGGCGCCATCTTTTCGCCTTTGCACCGCTAGACAGTAGTTTTTATTTAAATGTGTTATTTTGGTGGTAGGATGCAGGATGATTGTCGAAAATTCACTGATCGAAAACGACAGCCAATTCTTCTAACAGCGTAAACACTGAATGGCTATCGGCGTTTAGAACACCAATGAAATCATCCGTTCACCAATCAATACGTCATGATTTAGCAGTTGACGCTTTGCCTCCCGACACCGTACATGCTGTCCGTTAGTCAACCACTCCGCGCGACTCTTGCCGCGCGCTGCAAGGCGTTCGTGCGTCCGTGTCATTAGATCTATCGCTTTTAACGTCTTACTGCGGGACATCCTGCTCAACGCCTTGTTCAGCCGTTCGTAGGTTGACCCCGGGGTTTGACGTATTCCTCCAAGCGGCTCCGTCCGGTTGCCCGTGCTTCAACCCGGCGGTGGGCTGCGCTTGACTCAACACCGCACTTGCACACGGCGTTCTGCGGGCCCTGCACGCCCTCCCACCCTGTACGGCAATACTGGATGATGAAAGCAATCCCACTCAAAAGCATCATGCAAAACCAAAACCCAACCGGCGGGGACGTCGGTACGCCCGCCGGTTCGCGGCAGAGGTCCCGAACCGCAGCCCGCACCGCTCCGCCCACGCCACTCACTGTCACCATTGCCTCTGCTCATGAATTCATTGCTTCTCATCTGTTTGCATCTGAACGAAACCAGTGCGTCGACCATTGGAGGACCCATCCGTTGTCCCACCTTCCCCCCGTGGACCTACCACGCCAGCCCTAGAACGCCATCGGGTCCGCCAGCCAGCCAGCCAGCCAGCCAGCCAGCCAGCCAGCCAGCCTACCTGCCTGGGTCTCGGTCTGCCCGTCCGTCCGTCCGTCCGTCCGTCCGTCCGTCCGTCCGTCGGTGTGCCTGCCTGCTGTCTGCCCACGCAAACCCAAACACGTGCTCTACCCATCCAGCGGACAGCTCCTAGTACCGCACGTCCCTTGATTCATCCGTACAACTGTTACATAGCAATAACACATATACGGTATATTGTAACCGCCCATCCACCTCAGCGCTGCACACGGCCCATCCCCGCCGCCAATGACCCCAGCGTGGAGGCGCTCGCCAGCGAGGCCGCATCCGATTCCGCGTCGGGCTCGTCCGGCAGCAGCAGCGGCGCCGCCGCCGGAGGCGCCCCCGGCCACGGCCCCACAGCCCTCCCTGCGGTCCCTATCGCCAGCTTGCTGACCCCCACCTCCTCGTCCTCACTCTCGGTGCTCTCAGCGGCGTCCGCTGCCGGCGGTGGGGGCCGCGGCGGCCGCGGCGGCGGCGGAGCCGCCGCCGCCGCCACCGCGCCGGCGGCGGCGCCGCCGGACATCGACGACCGCCGGGATCCGGAGCTCTTGGGCGTCATGGCGGGAAGGGCCAGCCGCGGACGGCCCAGGCTGCTCTGACGGCTGAGCGCCGGCGTCGCGCCCACCGCCAACAGCGCCTGCGCGTCACCGCCGCCGACGCGCCCCCACGGCCGCCAAAGGGCCGCTGCCGGCCTCGTCGGCCCGCCAGCGCCCCCGGCCGCGGCCGCGGCGGCGCTGCCCGGCAGCGGGACCGTGCCCGGGTGCCGGGCCCTCAGCAGCTCCGGCGCCGTCAGCAGCCCCTCCAGGAGCAGCTGCTGCTGCGCCAGCTGCCGCGACACGTGGCGGTGCAGCATGGCGGCGTGCGGCGCCAGCGGCTCCGAACCCGCGAACGCCGCCGCCAGCGCCTGCAGCGCCAGGTCCACCCGGTACGACAGGTCCGCGCAGGCCGCCAGGGCCGGCTTGGCAAGGGCCATGTCGGGCAGGTACGTGAGCACCGCCAGCGGCTGCAGGCTGGGAGCGGCTGGGCCCGGCGGAGGCGGCGGCGCCGCCGCAGGCGCTGCGGAGGCGGGTGACGGCGGCGCGGGCGCGGGGCCAGCGCCGCGGCCTGAGATGGAGGTGCGCCGCGAGGCGGCGGCTGTACGGACGCCTGGCCGCGGCGTCGCCGCGGCACTGGGCGCCGCCGACGCCGACGCCGACGCCGCATCGGCGGCGCCGCCGGGCTGCGTCAACATCCGTACAGTCGCGTTTTGCAGGTGGTGGGTCGCGAGCAGGCCGACTAGGGTACGGGCCAGCTCGATGGCGGCGGCGGTGCCGCCGCCGTCAGTGGAGGGGGCCGCTACCGTGGCTGCGGCGGCGGCCGCCACCGCCGCCGGGGCCTGCAGCTCCTCCGCCGCCAGCACCAGCACGCCGTTCTGTGACAGCCACTTGACCAGCGACCCCGCATCCGCCAGTCGGCCGCCCGCCAGTACGGCAACGTCCGATTCCACCGCCATGCGTGCCGTCAACTTGGCTTCACTCAGCGCCGCCAATGGGTCGGCGGACAGCGCCGCCGCGGCGGCGGCGACCAACGACGCCCCGGAGGCTTCGTCGTCGTCACCGCCGCCGCCGCCGCCGGCGACCGACCCCGCCACAGACGCCGGTCCGCGACGGCTGGCGCTGGCGCTGGCGCCGGCGGCGGCGCTGCCGGCAACGGGCGCCGTACCCCGCGGCGTGGCCGCGGCGGAGGGCGCCGCCGACGGCGCGCGGGACGCCGCCGCGGACGCGGGTTTGGATCCAGGGGCGGAGGCCGCGGGCGTTTTCCCGCCGGGGTCGCCCGTGGCCGTGGACGCCGGCGGCGCGGCGAACAGCGCGTCGTAGTACCCGTCCGCGTGCCGCAACGTCCATCCCAGGAGCTCCACCGCGGCCGGCAGGTGGGGCAGCGCCGGCGTGTCCGCAGGTGCTGGCGGCGGCGGCGGCGCCGCCGCCGCCGCCGCCGTCGACACCGCCGCCGCAGCGGCGTTGAGGCGGGAGATATCGATGTACAGCACCGATCGTCGCGGCTGCCAGGTTGTGAGGAGCGGATGGGCCAGCGGCGTAAGCGACGGCTCACCCGGCAGCGGCGGATGAGCCCCCGCCGCCGCCGCCGCCGCGGCCGCCGCCGGGGCCGCGCCGCCGGCGCGGAGGTTGCCCATGGTCATGAGCACGAAGCTGGCCGAGGTGGCGAAGTGCAGGGAGGAGCTGTAGCATGCGCCGCTGCGGCCGCTGCCGCTTCCTCCTTCCGGCAGGACCCCTCCGGATGCCTCGTCGTCGTTGTCCGCTGTAGCAGTCGCGGGCTGCGGCGGCTGTAGCTGCTGCGACGGATGGTGCGGGTCGCCCTGCCCCTGCCCCTGTCCCTGACTAGGCATGTGGTGTGGGGCCGACGGCGCCACGTGCGCCATGACCAGCAGGGGGGTCAGCAGCAGCTGCGTCGCCAGCCAGAAGCACGAGGTGACGGCGGCGGCGGCGTGGGAGGTGAGCGCCGTGGCGATGGGCGGCATGCAGTCCGCCAGTACGGCGTCGTCGTACGAGCGGTTGGCGCGCAGCGACTCCAGGGTGGCCTTGGTGCCGTCCAGGACTCGGTCAACCTCCCTGGAGTGGGCCGGTCAACGAGACGACGGTTGATTAGTTAGTTAGTCAGTCGGTCAAAAGCCTCCCCCTGCTACGGATTGCCGGCACCGCGCACACACGGCCGCCTCTCCTCTGCGAGCACGCGCGGTGCCGAAGCGCACCGGCAGCAGCGACTGGGACCCCTGGGACCCCTGGGCGCCTGGTGCCCCCTGGTGATCGCCCAACGACACCTGCTTCAGGTAACTGCCAACCGCAACCCAGCAAGTCTGTTTCTGTCTGTTCCAACCAAGTATCACCCACAAAAGGTAATCCACCCCTACACCCCACCCGCCGACCAGCATATCCAAGTGCTAGATTTGAGTGCTCGGCTTCCGGTGTAAGTCCACGAGGGTGCTGCCACAGCAACCCTGGAATTCAATGGAGCAAAGCATAGCAAAGCAAAGCCCCCCTAGGAGGGTTTCCTCCGCCGCTGCCCCCGTCGTCCCCAGGCCCCAGGACCCCGCACCTGCCCATCACCTCCAGCGCCAACGTCACCGCCGCCTGCCGCTGCCCGACCACCAGCAGCGCGTGCCCTGCCGCCGCCACCGCCGTCGCCGACCAGGCGGTGCACAGCACCCCCAGCTGCAGCCGCAGCCGCACGCTGGCCTTGACCCAGGCGGCCACGGAGTGGGGGCTGGCCGCCACGGGCGCGGGCGCGGCGCGTGTCAGGCTGCCCACCAGCCACTGCAGCGCCTGCAGGGAGGCGCGCAGCTGCGGCGCCGCCGCCGCCACTGCCGCGGGCATCTGCTGCGGTGGCGGCGGCAGCGGCAGCGATGTCGCCGGGGACGGCGGCAGCAGGAGGGGCAGGGCGGGCGTGCCGGGGTGGCCTGCATGACGGGGACAGCGATTACCAGTTTGTTGACTTTCGCAGTTTGGTGACTGCCTTTTAGCAGTTTGGTGGCTTCGGTTACGTTGTTGTAATGTGACTTGAGTGGGACGAAGGGCAGTGGCGGGCAGCGATGCCGACAGGGCGGGCCATCCTGGTAGTGCAGGGAGATGCGCGAGGATGATTACCAGTCCCTCCATGCGGCGACGTAATGGAGGTTGGTTCAGGAGGGCGGTTGAGCGGGCGCTTAGGGGGGGGGAGGGGCCGGGGGCGGGTACCGGTTTTACGGGGGACCAGCGGGCAAGAGATTGGGTTCTAGCCTGCAGCAGACCACCGCCACCTGGCACCACCAAAGTGCAGACCCGTCCTCTTCGGATCTCCGTACCTGCGGTCGCCGCAGCACCCTCCCCATGTACCGTCAGCTGCATCGCCAGCTGCGCCACCAGGTGCACCCCGGCGGCGGACAGACGCATGGCCGGCGGCGGCGGCGCCCCCGCCGCCGCCGCCGCCACCGCCGCCAGCAGCTGCTCCCGCAGCGCCGCCGCCGTCTCCGGCTCCGCCAGGCTGGCCGCAATAGCCGCCTGGCATAGCCCCGCCAGACCGCCCACCATCGCCGCCGTCACCGGCGCCGCCAGCGTTGCCAGCCGTACCTGCGTCGCCTCCGTCAGCGCCACGTCATCTGCCCCCGGCGCCGCCACCTGCTTCCGCAGCTCCTCGCACACCTCCCCAGCGGCGGCAACAGCCGCGTCGACGGAGGCGCGCAGCCCGGCCTCAAACTCCCTGGCCGCCTCCGCCAGCGCCGACGGCGCCGCCGCCGCCGCCGCAGGCGGCGGCGGCGGCAGCAGCAGCGCCAGCGGCGCGATGCCGCCGCGGCAGCCGCCGGCAGCGGCGGCAGCCGCCGCCAGCAGCTCCGCTGCCGTCAGTCCCGGCGGCGCCAGCGCCGACAGCGCGCCGCTCATCGCCGTCAGTGCGTCGGCGAGGCTCTTGGCCTGGGGCCGTGTGGTGGTGACGGGCATGCGGGCCACCGGGTCCGCCTCCCCCTCGTCGGCCCCCTCCGACGCGATGTAGTGCCAGGCCACCGCCCCCAGGCGGAACAGCTCCAGCCGCTGCCGGAACAGGGCCGCCATCTCCGCCAGGGCCCTAGGGTGCGGCGGGGGAATCCAACACAATACAACAGGCCCGGGGCCAAGGCAGACGGGAACTCGTCTTTGTCTGAGAAAACACTCAGACACGGGGTGAGGAGTTCGGGACTGGGACTGGGACTGGGGCAGGCGCTTGTCCAACACCCCGCCATTGATTGATGGATGAGTTCATCACCGAGGGACAGCTATAGGCCCTGCAGTGTCAACCCCGGGGGAGGTTCAGTCCAGTCCAGGGTAGGGTAGGGTATAGGAAATTGGTAGGCATTGGTAGGGTAGGGTAGGGTAGGGGGAGATCCAGGCCCGCGAGGTGACGCTCCCTCCCCGGGGGCCCATGTTCGCGGACGGCACTCCGCACCGGGCGACGTGGCTCCGGATGTGCCGCATCCGCGCCACCGCCAGGGGGCCCTCCAGCGGGTTGGCCCGAGCCGCGGCGGCCACCACCACGCGGCAGGCCGCTAGACCGTCCGACAGCTGCCGCTCCTTGAGCAGCACCGCATCTGCCCAAGGGGTGAGGAGACAGGCGGGCAGGCAGGCGGGCAGGCAGGTGGGCAGGTGGGCAGGCAGGCGGGTGGGCAGGCAGGCGGGTGGGCAGGCAGGCCGCGGGTACGTCAGGCCGCAGGAAGGGGGCTGGCGGACGCGCGGGATAGGCTGCGCTCTGGAGGGCGCGGTGCGGGTAGTACGGCACGCGGAGGGATACACACACACATACGGAGGATGGCATGGAGAACAGCACCAAAAACGCGGCTCTCTTTCTCTTGGCCCCCAGCCACCCTGCCGGCCAGCTGCCTACCGCCCGCCTGCCGCCCCAGCGCCTCCACCGCCCCCGCACTGGGCCCGTCGAGCGCCGGCAGCGCCATAATGCGAGCCGCCGCCGCCACCAGCCCCTCCCGCAGCTCCCGAAGCAGCCGCTCCAGAACCAGCTCCTCGGCACCCAGCAGGGACAGCCAGTGCAGGGGCGGCAGAGTGGGGGCGCCTGCGCCGGCCTGTGCAGCCGGGGTGGGGACGAGCCAGGGAGGGGCCACATGTGGACGGGACGGATGTGAGGGGCCAGACGGACGGGGGAGAGCGGCGGCTGGAGAGCGGTAGAGGGGGGCCCGGCTTCGTTTTACTTATTCGGGGAGGGTGTTTTTGCGGTTTCGCTGTCTTTATTGACATAAGAGGGCCGGTTTCCCCTAGGGACGCCAACAGACGGCGGAAGGACCCTGTCCTGATGCCCAAGGTGGTGACTCTGGTGGAGAAACGACGGAACGTGCGACACCCGCGGCGCTGCTCCGGAACCCCAGACCCGCCAACCCCATCCAACCCCGCGCGTGCGGTCTCCCACCTGCAGTGCCGGCTGCAGCGCCGCCAGCAGCTGCTCCGAAACCTGCGGGTCGCGCGCCAGCCGCGCCGTGGCCCGCAGGCTGCACACCAGCTTCTCGCCGTTGACTGTACGGCAGGTCAACGTCCGGGTCGCGATGTCGTCCGAGGGTTCGTACAACCGTATGAACGGCTGCTCGACCAGCAGCCGCCGTACATTCCCCAGCTCCAGACGGACGAGGGTGGGGGCGGTGAGGGCGGCGGTGAGGGGCAGCACCGCGGTCGCGAGGGGGGCCGCCGCGACCCATGGGTCCTCCGCAGGCTCCACAAGAACCTACACGACGTGGCCAGGAGGGTCAATGGAGAGAGAGAGGGCGTTCGTCTCATGCCCGGAAGGCACGAGCTGATCAGGAGCCAGGCGGGAGCGAGGCAGCAGCCGGGTTGGAGATGTGTATGGATCGCCCAGCACACGGACAGGAGGCTCGTACGGGCAGGGGGCGTGGTGGGCCCTTTGCGATGCGGGAAGCCCGCGGTACGGAAACAGGGGCCTCCTTATTGGTACCGTAGAAGCGCGCTAGCCGCGGCCCCCCTGCCCTGCCCTGCCCTGCCCTGGCCCTTTTTGGCCTCCCCTTTTGGCCTAACCTCCCCCCCCCGCACCGGCTCACCCTGTCCAGCGCCTTGAAGCTGGCCTTCCTCCGCGCCTCCCGGTCCACCAGCCGCCACACCTGGTACAGGTGGCCGTCCCCCCGCCCTGTGAACACCCGCAGAGAGGTCGGGTCGAACAGGCCGCTGCTGCGGGCGGCGTCGGCCTGCAAGGGGCCGGGCCGGGGGGGAAGGGGGGGAGAAGGGGGATAATGAGAAGCCCACCCAGGGCAGGAGGGCAGGGATGTTGCGGTAGGGGCCAAGGGAGACTGGGTGGGCCCCGCCCAGTATAGTCAAGAGGGTGACTGATCAAGGCGCGGCGGCACTCGTAGAGCTGCGTCTGACTCAAGGTGGATCCAGGAGGAGTGGCCGGCCGGAGAGGTCCCGAAGCCCCCAGCGCCCAGCCCGCGCCGCACCCCGGCCCCCCGTCACGATCAGAGGCGCCCAGGGCACTCAGGTCGCGCAGGTCGCTGACGACTCGGGGCCGGTCACACACGCGCATGTCCCGTGGTCGCCCCACGAGCCACACGTTAAACAACCTGTGGTAACTACCCGTCCAGAAGGAAACCGGGGGTCGTTCGATCGGGTCCACAAACACCCATGATCGCAATGGAAGCAAGGGTAGGTCCCCCCCATCCGCCTCACCTGCAGGCGGTGCAGGGCCTGGGTGTCGATGCAGATCTCGTCGGGGCGGGGCGGCGGGACGGTGTCGGGCAGCTGGGGCCGCCAGGGGGAGCTCAGCCGCTGGAAGGGGCGCGTGGGGCGGCCTGAGGGGTGGGCCCCCGCAGGGGCACAGGTGAAGAGGGGGGCGAGGGCGGCACAGCGCGGTGACCGGGATGTAGGGGGAGGGGGGGTGGAGGGCTGCGCTTCGTTGTCGATAAGGTTCCAAGCCGTATGGGTAGGTTCCAAAGCGAGGACCCATGTGACAAAGTCGCGTCGCGCAGAGTGGAGTGACAGGGAAAGTACCTCCGGCACCTCGTTGCGGCCCCCAGGAGGGCCGGCACCCTCCGACAGCAGCGCGGCGCCCACAGCACCACCCATTCCGCCCGGGTGCCGGGCTGCCTAACAGGGCCCCCGCACACGCCGCCGCGCCGCCGCACCTTCCTCGTCCATGCAGTACAGATCCAGGGCGGGGCAGTTGTGCTCGTCCCGCGATGCCACGACCAGTACCCGCTCTAATGTCCCATCCACCTCTCCTCCGCCACCGCCGCCGCCGGCCCCTGGCGGCGGCAGCGGCGACGCAGCCGCCGCCGCTGCAACGGCCCCGGCGGCGGCGGCCGCCGCCGCCGCCGCCGCCACACGCGGGCAGCCAAACGCGCCCACCACCGCCGGCTTCAAGTTGTACAACAACACCCTGGCGGCACCAGCTGCTACTGCCGTCAACAGCGTCTGATCATCAGGAAAGTGCAGTCGTACGGCGAGCTGTAGCCTGACCTCCTCGGATCCGGATCCGGATCCGGGCGCGGGGGCGGAGAGGGCCAGGTGGGTGTGGCTGGCCAGTCCGGGGCAGGCCAGCCGCATGAGCGCCCACAGCTCATGGGCGGGGAGGCCGATGGCTCCCGGGTGGAGGGAGGCGTCTGCCGGGGGGTGTGGGGGTGGGGACGGGGGTGGGGCAGGTGCGCGGGGACACAGTAAAAACCGTAAAGACGAGTCCGAACAGCACTTCCGCGCCGCCTCTGGGGGAGCCTAGCGACCCAGGCCCCGATGTGCGCCCCTGGCCCTACCCAACCCTGTCGTACCCAACCCTGCCGTACCCAACCCTGCCGTACCCAACCCTCCTTGCCCTATCCCCTACCGTGCAGCAGCAGCTCCAGCACGTTGCCCCGCGGCCCTGACGGCGCCGCGGGGACCAGCGCGGATGAGGCGACCGCCGCGGCGGCGTCCGCGCGCTCCCCCGCCCCCGCCGCCACCTGCTTCCCCTCGACGGCGCTGACGTCTCCGCGGGGCGAGGCGCCCGGCGAGCGCACTTCCCCCCCCGCTGCGGACCCGCGCCGCCGCTGCCGCGTCGAGGAGCTCGCCACTGACGCCGCTCGACTGCCGCCGCCGCCGCCGCTGACTCCGGCCGCGGATTCGGTAACGCTGCCCCCGTCGCGGTGCTGCGCCGCCTCCGCGGCGTCCCCGTTGGACCGCTCCGCCGCCAAGCCTTCTTCCGCTGCCAGCGCCCCGCCGGCCCCGTCAGCGGCCTCGTCCGGCAAGGCGGCTTCGTCCGCGGCGGCGGCCAGCCCCGCCGCGCCGCCAACCAAGCTCGCCGCCAGGCTCCCGGGTCTGGATCGAGCGTGTCGGCTCGACGCCGCGGGGCTGGCGATGTCGCCCGAGCGCTGCAACTCCTCCGAGCCCACGACCGAGCCGGCGACCGACGACCGACCCACGGGTCCGTCGGCCTCCGCACGTGTCCTGACAGACCCGAGGGACGCAGGCCCTGCAGGCAGCCCGGCCACCGAACCCGCAGCACGGGGCGCTGCTGCACCGTTGATCTCAACGGATCCGGCAACGGATTCCGCAACCGACTCGCCGGCGGCCGACGGCCGACGGGAGCGACGCGACCCGGCGACGGACCCCGGCGGCGGCGACGGAGGTGGCGGGGAGGGCCGCGGCGGCGGCGCCGCCGCGTGCGCCGGCGACGCGAGGGCGCCGCTCCGCGACCCAAAGCCGCCGCTGCCGCCGCCTGCCGCTGCTTCCCGGCCGTCCCCCTCCGGGAAACCTAGGCCGAGCTCCAGGAGGGCCCAGCCACGGCCCAGCGCCTCGGTCTGGTTGAGGGAGCGCAGCTTGTCGTGCGCCTGCTGCAGCAGCTGCTGCAGGGCGGCCACCTGCGCGGGAAGGAGGGGCGGAGGGGCGAGTGGGGTGGGGTGTGGCTGGCGGAGGGACAGCAGCGAGTGGGTGGGGCCGCCACTTGGTTTGCTGCGCCCTGGAGGGGGAGGCGGAAGGGCGTCGAGTCATGGGTGGCGGGCAACACCAAAGAAAATCCGCTCGCTGCCAGGGGCCACACCCGTGTGGGGGAAGTGCAGGCAGGGGATGAATGCGCGGTGTAGTGAGCTGCACGGCACAGCAGGCGCGACCAGATGTCTCGAGGGGCCTGATCAGCCCGCCACATACCCCGCCCCCGGACCCCCCCTTTCGGCCAGGCGGCCCCCCGGCTCCGCTCCCCTTCCGCGCCCCTTGCAACCCCGGCCCGGCCCGTGTCTATGCTCTGGCAGTCGGCGACGTTGTGCTCTGTGCGTCTCCCAGTGCACCTCACCCTCCGGACCATTCCACTTTCAACGGCCCCGCCCCCGGGCCCGTCGAGCCCGACCCACCCGACCGCCCCCCTGCTGCACGCGCCTGCGCCCTCATCTCCGCCACCGCCGCCGCCCGCTGCTGCAGCGCCTCCGCCTCCAGATGCGCCCGCTGGCTGCGCAGCGCCGCCTCCGCCGCCACCCGGGCCGCCTCCGCCGCCTCGTCCCGCTCCACGATGGTCTGCTTCAGCGCCGCCATCTCCGCCTCCAACTGCGCCAGGGCCTGCGGTGGGCGGTGTAGCAAGGGAGCGAGCAAGCGGGTGCGGCCGTGAGTTGGTGAAGGGGGGGCGGGGGCCGGTGCCGTGGTTTTCTGTGGTTTCTCGCCCGCCCACCTGCAGTCTCTGCTCGTCCAGCTCCGCCGCCCGGCGGGCCTGCTCCTCCTTGGCCGCGATGAGCGCCTCCTTCTCCTCCGTCAGACCCGCCACCTCATCTCGGTAGGCGGAGATCTCGGCGGTGGCGGAGGCCAGCGCCTCGCGGGTGGCGGCCAGCTCGGCCTGGGGGGGCCGGGAGGGGGCGGGAGGGAGGGGCGTGTGGGGGATATGGGATATGCCGAGATGAATGCGGCTGCCCGGTGGCCGGAGGCGAGTGGTGTGTGGTGCGGTGCGGCCGCACAAGCGCGGGGTGTTGGGGGCGGCCCAGCTCTCGGGCAGCAGCAGGCTGTAGCACGAGAAGGCTGCAGTGCGCGGTTCGGGCGGAGGCCTTCCGCTAGCCCAGCCAGCCAGCCAGCCCATCGGATACCATCATAGCCACCTAGCGATTACCTGTAGGCGCCGTACCCACCCATCCACCCACCTAGCATAGGTCCGCTTGGTCGGGTCTTCGGTCTGTACTTGCTACTTCCCAGCCCTGCAGACAATCCTCGCATGTCTTATCGCGGTGGTGATCTCCCCCTCCCCCACCCCAACCCACCAGCAGGCCGTCTCGGTCGTCCCCCAGCCGCTGCATCTCGTCCATGGCCTCCTGGTTCTGAGCCATCAGCTCCGAGACCAGCTTCTCCGCGGCTGCAGCGGTCATCTGCTCCCGGTTCTGGAACTGCCGGGCCTGCAGCAGCGCGGGAGCAGGGCGGGAGGGTTGGGTCGCCAGGTAAGGGTCCCGGGAGGGGGGACGGAGGGTGGGGGGGCCCGCACGCCAAGTCAGCAACGCACGGAAAGGGCAGCGACCGCGCCGGCCTGGTACTGCCTGTTCCCATCCCATCCCATCCCCGGGTACCCGTACCTGAACTCTGATCGACATCCTCTTTCCACTCACAGGCCGGTAGGCCCGCCTATACCCCGGTCGGTGTGCTGCTGCGCGGTGCGCCGCCCGCCCGCCCGCCCGCCCTCCTCAGCACCACCTTACACAGCAGATAGCACAACCCTCTTCCTCTAAACCCTCTCCTCATTATAGTCACATCCACCCACGGCCTCCCTCCCCCCACAGCCTCTTTCCCACACACACACCCACGCAGCCACCCATACCCCAGCCACCCACCATCTCCCTCATGGACTTGAGCGCCGCGCTCTCGCCCCGCGCCGTGGGCTTGTCCAGCAGCTGTGTCTGCAGGTCGGTGCACATCTTCTTGAGGCGCTGGTTCTCGGTGGTCAGCATGCGGTTGGCGTTCTTGCGGTCCTCCAGCATGTCCGTCAGCTCGCGGAGCTTGTCGTTCAGGGACATGATCTCGCCTGGGGGAGGGGGGCGGGGCGGGGCGCGCGGGCGGGGGAGTAAGCGGCAAGGGAGGGCGAGGGCGGGGGCGAGGGCGGGGTTGGGGGCGAGGGCCGAAGGGCCGGGCCGGGTGGCCGGCAGCGCCCGGGTGGTCAGGGCAGGGGTTACGGCAAGGGAGAGGATTCGGGAGGCACCAAGAGGTTGGAGGGACGGTGCGGAGACGGGCAGCAGAATGTGCGGGCTGTGTTGACGAGATGGAGAGCCAGTGGATGCTGCCCACGTCCCTTCGTCCGATGCTTCCTGACTGACGGATGGACTGACCGACCGGGGTGACCCCGAATGGAGGCATCCGGCCGATAACATGACGAGTCATTCAACCCGGACAGTGACAAGTTCGTACATGCCATCGTTAGGCACTTGGGCTGTTCAGGATAAGATTTTCAAGGATGCAGGTGTTTAACGTCTGATGATTATAGAAAGGTGCAGTGTAGCGAACTTCACACCTTGCGTCGTGGAGCGGAACTGTTGCTCCTTCGCCAAAGTTGCGAATCCATATTGCTCCTTCCGTAGTAATGCTTGCTGATCCTTTTCCAGCTTTGGCCCTGAACGGATTTCATGGCGCTGTCACACATGTCGTCGCAGATGTCGTTGACCAAGACCCATTCGCTTACCTGGCCCACTGTTGAGATTCGTTCGTCGTGACATTTTTACCTCTGTGGTAGCAGCCCGGAAGGGGCTTGCTATTTCTCCGGACGCATATGATTATGCTACATGAGTGGATTGTCAACTTCAGTACAATAGGTATGCGTAGTGATACTCGCAAATCAACACAAACATGGCATCATGCCATCGTCGACCTGAGTCCCGGATCCGACAGCTAATGAACGAACACGCGGTCGGCGCATAAATCGAACGAACTACATAATGTCAGAGCCAGCCACAATTTCCTGTCTATTCTGTAAACACTTGTTGGGAGATCAGCTGCCCCGGCGCAGGAAAAATGGAAAATCTACTTGTTCGTACAAATTGACCGTTGGCATCGGGCATAGAAATCCAGATGCGACCGCCTAATCTGACTGGTCCAACCCGTCTTTCCTTACGTAGCACCACACGTCGTCTTCACTCCCGTGGCTGGGCAGGGCTGGGCAGGTCAGCACCCGGTGCGCCCGGGTCGCGGCACTCGCGGGGTGACGAACTGGGGACCGTTGTCAAGGGCTGCTTCAAATGCGGCCGCGTAATAAATTGATCAGTTCCAAAAAGATACGACCGCGTCTAATCGCGGAACCAGAATGAAATGGTCATCGACGCTAAGGCACGCAGGCGCACAAGGCGAAGTGGCAAGGGCACCAACACAGTCTTCTTGGCTGACCTCTGCCCCTCAGCCTCCTTCACGGGCATTGACCTGTTGGAGGATCATGTCCAATATGCCAAACGTTGGGCAGGCAGCCTGGGACTGAGCAACACCCGGTTCGTGCGTGACGACGCCGCAGACCCTTCGTCTGTAGGCGGGGAGTTTGACCTCATGTTCGGCATCGAGAGCTTCTGTCATGTGGATTCAGATAGCAAGCTGGAGGGCTTCCTGCGGTTTGCGCAGCGCCACCTGCGGCCCAACGGAAGGCTGGTGGTTGTGGACGGCTTCCGGGGCCGCGATTTTGACCAGCTGTCCCCGGACGTGCAGCAGGCGATGATGTTGGCCGAGAGCGGCTTCCGAATCCGGCGCATGGCGTCGAAGGCGACTTGGAAGTCACTCGCTTCAGCTGCCGGCTTCACGGTCGTGGATGACACGGACCTCACAGCGGAGGCGCTGGCCTTCTGGACCCAGGGCTGGAAGGTGGCACACACCCTGCTTGTCCTGCTGCCCTGGGCAGTGCGGGCCTACGTTAAACGCAGCATCAAGCACGCCGAGACTGGTGCAAACTTCGTTTCGGTAGCCATGGCCGCCTATGCCATGGCCTTGGGATCAGCAGAGTATGGGGTCTTGGTCTTCAGGAAGCCAGTGTAGCTGCATGTGCCGCAGGGGATGTTTGCTGCCAGCAGGACGATTTTGAATTGTCTTTGTCGCAGGCTCACTGGCTGGGTCTGAGTGACGGCCATGTCAATCATACGAGATGTGAGCGATGGGTGGGCGGCCTGCAAGGACAAATTGACGACCACGATTTGACTGCGACGGTTAAGTGTTTATGTGCTGAGTATGTACAATCAGTGGCAAGGGGTTTGCTCATCACTGACGCGCCCATCCGCGCGCCTTTGGCTTCCAGGACAAAAAGTACGCATCGTATCCAACTGCGTGCAGTGTGATGAAGGTTGGGTGGAAGGTTGGGAAACATGGTAGGGGGCGGCACATACAAATTAGACAGGTGGAACGAACATGGGGCAGTATTGGACGCGGCTTATCGTTCAGGACAGATATTTTGTATTCTATACGGGCCAGCTCGGTGGCGGCGACGGTGGCGGCTGTGCATACTGGCAAAGCATATGTAGCCAGCCCAGCCCCCCACGGGGGTGCAACAGTGCGTGTGGGATATATATTGAATGAATGAACGTTACAGCAACGGACCCCAAAGGGATCAACGGTGTATACCAGGGCAAGCCCCAGCAGGCCCCACCGACCAGGCAGCAAGACACCTCCACACCTCAACGCCGCAAACAAAAACACAACGGGCCATGAACCCATGCAGACAGACGGGATATTGTCATCTTGGCGGCATCCAGGCAAACGGGCCTGCGCGCGATGAGGGCCGCCCGGTCCAGGGCCACGGACGGTAACCTGCAACAAACGGATGGAGCTGAAAGGATGGCCACCCGCCGCCGGCAGGTGGTGGCGGAGTTTTGGAGCCGGCCGGCTCTACATACGACTTCACAGAGCTAGGAAAGCCGATCAGAGATGGGGGCTACGCACGAACGCACCCCATCTTGAAGGTGTCCGGCGTACTGCGTGTTCGGATGTTGTATATAGTCCACCGGTTTGGTGGCGTCAAAAGACACCGATTTGGAGACCTGCCGTAGGTTATATACAGGGCTGCACGTCACAGATGACGTGTCCTCTTCCCGAATGTTCTCGGGCGACAGGTTCGCGACCGTCCAGACGAAGTTCCAGAAGATCCGAAGAAGTCTCCAATCGGGTTGCCAGTCAGCGCCAGGGAACAGTCCCAGCCATAGCCAGATGCTATGACCCCCGCCTATGCACAGCGCATAGACTTCCGCAGACAGATGCGGCATTAATACAACAGAGGCCGACAGAACGTAGCTCAGGCGCTACTCGGCATACGAACAGCTCGTCAGACAGTTGGCCTGTACGTCGGGCAAGTCAGACTACGTTCAATAGTAGTTTCGGACGTATCAGACGTATTACCAGAATTATTGTCAGACCAATTATTATTAGATATTATAACAATGTTAAATCTTACAGAATTAGTGCGTATCAGATTACGCAGTATACAACATCGGACGGGCCTTGTCGAGGCATGCCCCCGTACGTATACCTGTATTGCGTTTTGGGCGGGCCCTTGAGGGCGCAGACGTGGATATGGAACCGAAGGACCTGAAAAGTCCGCAGATGATGTACGAACGACGTACTAAAAACGACATCCAAATCGTCAGGGCAAACGGCGATCGCCTGGCTGTTGCCTATGCACCTGCACACGGATCAGTTGCCCTGGTGCTCGAAACATACGGTACGTACATATCCTTTCATACCTTCATGACCGCCGGCATGCATCGGGTACAGAACTCTCATCCTCCGCGCGCACTGATAGGAAAGATACGGCCGCCTGATCATCAGGCTACTCCTAGCCATTCTTAATTTACAATAACAGCAATTCCACCCGCAGAACCGGGCCATCGGTGCGAATCCACGCAGGACGAGTCATGCTTTCTGGCTGGGTCAAACCGCTACGCGTCGGTTGTGGACGGCGCTGCGCTCTCCTTGCACCCTCGTCCCACAACGCCCAGCCCCAATCCTCAACTTCGGGACTTCCGCTCCGGTCCCCTTGGAGGAAGACTTCCGCATTGCTCATACAGGCAACCAACAACGTGTATGCGGTCACAAACTCCAGCGATGCGCACTGCTGCAGCACACTGTGGCATGTGGTAGTAGTGACTATCCCAAACAGTTCCAAAGAACCAACCACGGGTAGTCCTCGTTGCAGATGCCCCCTGCCCTGCTGCCCTCCCGCCCGCAGGCCTCCGCCGTAGGGTTCGGAGGCGGACGCCTCCGCACCCTCCGAACAGCCAATAATGGCTTGGGAAGCAATTGATTCCTGTCCAAAGCAAAGCAACCAGAAGCACCCGCCGTCAGCATCAACAGCGACAGTAAACACGCCCGTGACTAACGAAATCCGTACGTCCGTTAGCACGTCGTCGTCGTCGTCGTCAGCGTCAGCGTCCAACAGCAAGATATGACTCTTAAGCAAAGTGAATTGAGCACCGCGGGCCTCTCATGCCGCCCCCCGGGCAGGATTGAGCCCAGCACGGGGCGTCGGTGTGGCCGCACCGGCGGAAAGGAAAGGTAGCGGCGCCGTCGGCCTGCGCCCATCGTAGGCTTGTTCAGCCCCAGAGCCCGGGTCCTACCGCACTCCCCACCGTCAGCCGACACCCGTACATACCCGTACATACATACGTACGTACGTACGTACATGCAAAGGAAGTGGCTAGGTGGGCGCCGCCCACCGACAATGGAGCCCCACTGTAGCAGCATGTAAGATGTAACATTTCCTAGGGACTCATACGTTGATGTATGCGTGTGCGAAAGGACGACACATTTGAAGCAGTATGTTGCGAATCGCCGTGTCGACGGCAACCCTCGCACGCTCAGCTGCGGCTGCCTTGATGGTTGATGCCCGCACCATGTCGATATACACACACGCGCACCCGTCACCCGCACGCACGTCCACTTAGTGTTACACCCATAATCCCCAATTCCGCACACCGAAGACCGAGCTCGCCATTGCAGCGGAGCTCCCCCTGACCCTCATACTCCCGTCCCCACGCCGCAGGACAACCGACAGCCCACGGGACATGGCGCCTGCCGTGGTGGTGCGCTGCTCCCTTGGCCTGGCCGCCAGAGGCCCACACGCCCTGACATCCTGACCTGATTCCCCCCTGGAACCCAAAGCAACCCGCACCATGGCCGCCGCCGCCACCGCGGCCGCCGCCGCCACCGCATACCCCCCCCCAGTGTTCCCCGCCGATGCAGACCGCAGAAACGGAGTCTGCCCCGCCGGCCGCGGCCGCCACCCGACCGCGTTTCCTCAGACGATTCTCCTGTCGGTCCCCCCGGCGGAGCCTGTCCCTGCAGGTCGTCACCCGCCTCCTCCTCCGTGGCCGCGTTGAGCCGCCCCGGATCCGCTCTGCCCGGCTCCAGCTCCGGAACCCGACCCGCTGGCTCCGGCCCCGCCGGAACCCCCACCACCGGTCCCCTGTCCGCCTGCTGCCCCGGAGGGGCCTGCACCCGACCCGCCGCCGGCCGCTACAGCCCCCGGCTCGACGTCCTCGTCGCCGCTGTAGTGGCGACTTGGCATCAGGCAGCGCGCCCGCGGCACGCGCCGACACATCTCCCGCCAGTCCCCCATGTTCAGCGGGATGATGAAGTGCACCTGCTGCAGCAGCGCCGCCGCCTGGGCGCCGCCGGCGCTGGAGGGGGCGGCGGCGGAGGCCGTGGCGCCGGTCATGACGGAACCGCTGGCGGCGGTCACGCCGGGCGAGGTCGCCCGCTGCTGGCTGCTGCCGCCGCCGCCGCTTCCGAGATTGCCCAAGCGCGCCGCCCGGCCCTGCTTGGACGCTTTTCGGTGGGCGCTGTGCTCCTCCCTCGTGAGGGCTGCCAGAGTGAGCTGGCAGTCGGAGGTAAAGTGGACCTGACCGGGCGACGAAAGCAAGGGGCGAGATCGGGCGATGGCATGCGATTCCTGGTAATGCGGAGACCAGCTGATGGATATTACCTTACAGAAGCAATCCAGCATCACTGCTAACCGCTAGCCGCGCCACCGTCCGTAAAAGCCGGGGGCGGGGTCGATGGGCGAACCTTAGGATCTAACAACCAGTCCGGAGCAGTCCGGTGGGGTCCGGTGCAGGACCGCCCGCAGCCCCCTCCGCCGCTTCAGCCCGACGCGCCGACGCGCCACGAACCCGGCCTCGCCATGAATGTGAAACGCCCGTAAGATGAACGTGCACATGTGCACATGTCCGCTTCACATATCGCCATTACCAACACCCGGCGCCGGCCACACCCCCATCAGGCACGCACAGCATGTGCTGCCGCCCACTCACCACCAGGGCGCCCTCGGCCAGCAGGTGCCCCACCGCGTGGTTGTTCTCCACCGTCTGCGCGAAGCCCTCGTGGTCCAGGATGACCTCCACCAGCGGACGAAAGGCGGTCTCCGGCAGCCGCAGCCCCGACGCCATCACCACAGTCGGTGCCTCCGGCTCGCGGCCGGCCGCGGCGGCGGCGGCGGCCGCCGCCTGCGCCGCCCGGCGCACCGCCCGCAGCCGGGTGAGGGCCTCCTCCATGATGCGGGAGGTGAAGGAGTCCACCTGCTCGGTGCTGCCTGTCAGGTCGACAATGCCAGTGTGCATGTGGCCGTTGTAAAAGGACAGGACAAGGAGAGCAGGAAGGACAGCGCGGCGCACAGGATGCGCAGCGCATGTGTTGATGAATAATGATGGCAGTTGTACGGCCAGGAGGAGGGCAAGGCGCTTTGCAGGGTGATACCGTACAGTGTGGGGCGCGCGACACGGCTGCGACCCTCGCAGACCCCGGCTCTCGCTTTGACAGTGTGCAAAACTGCTCCCCACCCTCCCCCAACGAGACTTCCCTCAATCACCGACCGACGCCACCGCCGTTCCTCCGCTCACCCGCCCACCCACCTTCCTCCGCCGTGTACACCCGCGCCTGCGTCACCGGGGCCACCGGCTCCGGTTTTCGCCGCTGCGCCGCCTGCCGCCGCGGCTTCGGCTGCACGTCCAACGGTCCGCGCATCACCCCCGCCACGCCCCTCGCCGGCCGGAACAGCGGCGCCGCCACCGCCGCCAGCCGATCCCAGTTGACCCCGTGCCCGCCGTCCGCCGCCGGGTGCCTCGCCAGCAGCCCCGACACCAGATCCTGCGGCGTCCGTTGGCCCAACCGCTCCAACTGCCGGGTAGACTGCAGCGCGGCGCCTGACAGCATGTGATGCTGTACGGCGTCGCACGCCGCCTGGGCACCTGTACCGATGCCGTCCAGTGTCACATCGCTGTCCTTGACAAGCCCCAGAAAGCGCAGACTGGAGGCCAGGTCGGGACGCTCCAGCTCCCCTCGGTGCTGCAGCAGCTGCCGCTCCTGGTCGCGCAGCCGCTTCCACATCAGGTGCCGGCTCATGCTCCCCGCACGGCCCCCCGGGGTCTGCGGCTGGCTCCCGCCGGCGCCGGCGCTGCCGCCGCCGCCAGGGCGGTCAGGCCGCCGACCGCCGCCGCCGCCGCCGGCGCCAGAGCCAGGCGGCGGCCGACTGCCCCCCGGGGGAGCGACCATACCGACGGGCGTGAAGGCATCGCCGCCGTTGGCGCCCTGTGCGCCGTTACCAGCTGCGCCGGGAGGCCGGCTGCCGCCCGCGCCGCTGCTGGGCGATGCCCCCGGGGGCTGGGACCCGGCGCCGCCCGCACCCCGGGTCGTTCCGCCGGCCGCGGGGCCGCGCGGCGCCGCGCCTAGGGCGTCGCGACCCGTGGAACCGCCGTTCCTTGGCGTGCGCGGCTGTGCTCCTGCGCCTTCCGCTCCTAAGGCGTTGGATCGTGGCTGCGGTGGCGGTGGTTGTGGTGGTTGCGGTGGCGGTGGTTGCGGTGGCGGTGGTTGTGGTGGTTGCGGTTGTGGTGGTTGCGGCTGCGGCTGTGGCTGCGGCAGGGCTGCGGGCCTCGCCGCGGTCGGTGGTGGACTGGTAGTGGGCGGCGCTGGGGGCTGCAGCGACTGCGGCGACATGACTCGTGGATGCGGGGCCGGCGGGGGAAGGTCCGAACCGGGCACCGCGGGTGAGGCCGCACCGGGGCCGGGGACCGGGCCGCTGCCGGGCGCGTCGGCCGGACCGGTTGCGGTCGCGGCTGTGTGCCGGCCGTGTGGCGTTGAGGGCGTGGCTGCGGCTACGGCTGTGGTGGCTGGGGCTGCGGCTGTGGGGGGGGCTGTGGCTGCAGCTGCGGCTGCGGCTGCGGCTGGTGCCCGGGCTATGCCGTTAGGTGGCACCGGTTGGGCTGCGCGGTCAGGGCGGGCCGGTGCCGCTGGCGCGGTGCGCGCTGCGGGAACTGGCGCCGGACGGGCTGCGGGCCGGGGAGCGGAGCGGGCAGCGGGCACGGGAACGCGCCGATCGGGGGGACGGGGCGCCGCCGTTGCTGGTGTCCCGCTGGCCGGGGGCGCTGGGACGGGCGCGGGCCCTGCCTGCGGCGCAGGGTGAGGGCGAGGCTCCCCTCTGCTTGGTTGCTGCGCAGCGGTTGCTGCGGGTCCGCGGACACCACAACCGGTGGCGCGCATCACCGCATCTGCGGGGCCGTCGTCGCACAGGTCGATGACCTGTCGATGGCTGCCGCCGTTCGGCGGGACCGGGCCAGTGCGCGCGGCGCCGTGAGCATCCGTTACACGCTCAAATTTGATAGTTGTTTGCCGCTTGGCCCGCTTAGGCGGAGGCGGTGCGATGATGATGTCGTCGTCCCCGGTGAGGTCTATGATATCCATGCCGTCAGCTCACCCAGAGGCAATCCTAAAAGGACCCAGTAATAACAACGGCATATAAGTGCTCGTAAAGGTAGCTCAGCAGTCCTTAGGGACAGTAACTGTGCGTGAGGCAGCAACCCTATGTAAGGTTGAGGAAGGGAGATAGAGTCGACGCCTGTAGAGTTTCATTTGTATGTATATTACTTTATGGCATCATTGAGCTCGAGATTTTCGTTGGGATGCTCTTCGGACAGCTTGTACAACAAAACACGGAGAGTCCGAAAGCACAACAAGCGCAGCATGACTTGAAACTCCCATTCATGAAGCCTGCTCGTTGCGGCCCCCCGATGATCTACAGCTTACTTGTATCGCTTAGCCGTTAAGGTACACACCGTTTCCCGTGTCGCATGGCAAGCGCAAGGGCGCGAAGTGGTACCATAAGCAAGACAGACATGGTTAGTTTAGGCCCCAAAGTCTTAATCTTTCTTCTTTGCCTTCACCACGTCCACCGAACACTCGATCGTCGCCCGTGCCTTGGCGTTTGTGCAGGAAGCCAGCCGCTTGGTTTTTGTCTTTGTAAAAGATGTTCGACCGAAGAGGTAACACAAGTTCACAATGTTGCTGGGCACCAACACTCCTTGACAGTGCCGGGGTGGTTGCAGGAAAGTCGCTGTACCGGTTCCGGACGGGTACACTTGGCAGGATTTTATTCAGCAGGTTAAAAACAAGCTTCGAATTTCGGGTGTCAGCGAGGTGTTCCTTGCATCGGTAAGCGGGATGTAAGGGACCGTTGCAAACCGTCGCAAGAGGACCAACTGCGATGGATCACCCCACGGGTCCGAACACCGTTGGACCCTGGTTATGCAGAGCGGCCAAAAGGTTACAAGCCTTGATGAGTTGCAAGATATCGACGAGCTGTGCGTTGTGGAGGTGAGCGCTGCGGAGTGGTCGTGCGGTGGCAGGGTTGCCGTCGGGATGATGTTGGGGGCGGGTGGGAAACCGCGATGCCCCAACGTGACCAGGGCACCTGCACAAGCGCTCCTATCGGTAATCTTCTTTTTCCCTACGCGAACACCGGATACGCACCCCTGGCTGACAGTCGCACTGCCCGGGGGCCCTACCTTCTCGTTGCCACAGGGTGTCGAACCCCATGCGCTCAACGGGCAAATGCCCCTGCCCAGCGAGGCCGCCCTACGCTCTGGTGAGAAGACGAACCCACGTGGTGGCCTTGGACGTTCGGGTTTTGGTGGGCTCCGAACCGCACCCCGGCCGCATATACCGATTGCGGCCGCGCTTGCATCACGGTTCCCTCTTGGTCCCTTTGGGCGGCGAGCCGCCCACTTGTTGTGCACCCTGATGCCGCGCACTAAATAAAAAATGGGAGGTGGGGGCCCGGGCACTCGTGGCAGCACATGGCTTGGCCTCTTCCAAGCCCCACCGATTGACTCATCACAGGGTTTGGGGCAGGCCAGCGATTGATACTTTCGGTTGAACTGTTGACACCAGTTGATATCCGTTGACACCCGTTGATATCCATTTCCGCAGGAATGGCTCCGTCGACCTCGGAGATCCATCCCCAGGGGTCGGCGCAGTCGGAACCGAGGGCCCAGGTGAGCTCGCGTCCAACCCGGTTCGGGGCCGCGTTCGCAGCAGATATCTGGACGGCGGGTGCCGCGGTGTGCGTGTCGCGGTGTGGCAAGTGGGTTACCTCCGTGGCACCTGGCGGGCTCCTGGCGCGGGTTGACCCGGGGAGCGGCGGGTTACGTCAAGGACAGAAGGTCCATAGCATAGAACCTGCCTCTCTCGGTCAGCCCGACCAGCCTCTGCTCTCCATCCCTTGGTGATGTACTCGTCGGTCTTCTCGCCGGTTTGTCTGCAGCTGTTGGTGGATAGCAGCAAGCGCAAGGTGAGCGCCGTGGACGGCGGGAGCTCCACCGGCATCGTGGTGGACGACAAGAAGTATGCGAAGCGGCCGCCGGCGTGGAAGCGCACCCTGCAGCGATTCTTGCCGTCGCTCTTCCAGCCGGGGTTACCGATCACCACAAAGTGCGTTGCCGGGGCGCGGGTTACAGGCAGGGTGGGGCCGCAAGGGCGTGTAGGGTCAGTGGGATGCGCTGCAAGCTGCTTTGTCACATCATCGCAATAAATCGGGCCGGGGTCCCCGGGATGCACGGGTTTCCGGAGCCGGCTGGTACTCCGTGAACGTTGGCGTCCAGAGTGCCGGTTGAAAACCCGGTGTATGCGTCACATGACACCAATGCCTTGACTGCTCTTAAGTGCGCTTTCCTGGCTGGACATCATCTTTCAGTGCGGTGGGCCGTCGTCATTGTATCGCGTGCCTCTAGGGTTGAGCGGTTCACCCTCCCCCCCCCGACCTTCACTCGGACCGTCGGTGGACCACCAGTGCTGTCCACCAGTGCACAACACCCACTGTGCCCGCTGAGACCCACCCGTGCGCGACGCGCTGCACAGAGCTTTCCTTGACCTCAATCACACCTCATGGGCACTGTGGCACAACCTGTGGGCTCCGCCGCAGGGACACGACAGGGCCGGAGGAGCGCGGATCGTCCGTGCCGGGGGCCCGGAGGCCGCGGCGGCGGCGGAGCGGCATGTCCGCCCGGGACATCCTATTGCTGCTGGCGATCTGCTGCTGCCTGGCGACACTATTCTGGTTCATGAGGTCCAACGTGAAGTTGTCGTGAGCGTGCGCCGGACACAGCGGCGGGGCACGGGCGGCAGGCGGGGTGGCGAGGAATGCAGCTGCCCAAGGCGGTGGGGGGGGCGCTGCGGCCATGGCACGTTGGGACATGGCTGTACGACATGATGAGGGGGTGCTCGGCTGTGTGGCTTTGACTGGGGAAAGGCGAACGGGGCCAGGCTGGAGCACGGGGTACGGGCGTCTTGTGTGTGGAACGCGGAAGCGTGGGGTTGGGGGGTTTGGCGTGCCAGGGTTAGTCTCTGTGGCCGTCAAGCCCGGGGGCGTCTTTCCTGCCGCAGTCGTTTGAGCTGGTGACCTGTCAAGGGTGGCATACAAGCAGCCGGGGTCCAGTCTTGTGTCGGACGCTAGGGTTGGTTGGTCATAGGGCTTCCTGGCCGATGTGGGCCATGCCGGGTGGAAGAAGGGAGAGAAAAACAGAGAGCGGGGGGGACCCATTGCTACCCATTCAGTGACTTGTCGCGGTTCCGCTGTCTTGATTGACGTGAGGGGGCCCAGTGACGGGAGAGCGATCGCGGGCTGACCTCATGCGCCGGCGATGGTTGTGGTCGTATGTTGAGCGACAAGCGGCACGAGAAAAGCCTCCGTGCGCTTCTTCTGTTGCGGAAGGCATATGTCCAGAGGTTCAGCTCCTCCGCGCGGGTCGGTGCAGAAACAGGCATGCAGAATGGTGCGGTGGGCAAAGAAAGAAAGCATGCGGACCGGCATGCCAGCGCTTGGGCATATGGCTCCATCGTCTCCATCGTGATCCCATGGGGGGGAACAGCGGGCTGGTCGCTGGCTGCTGCAGCGCACCGGGCGAAGGCAGGGCTGATTGCCAACGTACACCGCCAGGAGCACGTGAACGCCCAGGGGCTTGGGGCGAAACGTGTTGCCGCCCGGGTGGTCGGGGCCCCAAGTCGCGGGCAGTGCAGTGCAGGGAGGGTGGTTCCCGGTGAGTGTGGTGTGCGGGGGTGCACTTGCCGCGCAGAGGCACGGGTTAGCCGCAGTGCCCGCCCGGTGGCAGCGCGGTGCTTGGGCGCGTTGCGGCTGAGGTTGCCGGCAGCGGAGTCGAGGTACGGGGCTGGGCAGCACAGTAGCATGTAGCAGGCTTGACACGTGGAAACGGCTGCTACCGTATAGGGCCCTGTGGATGCACTGGGCGGAACTCAGCACTCAGCAGCGGTGTAGTTAGTAGTACGTACTAGACGTCGGAGGTCACAGGTTTGCCCGGGTGTGACAGGATGCAGGACTCCCTTGTCCTAGTGGTTCGCGTTTATCTAAAGCCGGTCGATGGCCTGACAGGTTGGGGAACACGTGGACATGTATCCAGTACAGCAGACCGGCGGCAACGGCAGCGGCTGACGTTCCACGCGGTCTGCGATGCCGAAGGGTTTGACGGGGGGGTTACCACGCCGAGATATATATGGCAGCATGGCAGGGGCAATATGACTTGCCTCGCGCATCCTTGCTGGTCATCAAGCGTCTTTTCTGGTCCTGCTGCTCTCGTGACTGCGGCACTGCACCTGACTGCTCTGGAAGCGAGCAGCCAAGCGGGTTGCCAGAGACGCGAAGTACTGACGGGCTATGGGCTACTCGTGTGGTCCTATCGCGGAGTGCTATTGGGCACTCTTTACCTGATTGGGCAGGTGCCGTTTGTTGACCAAGATAGCACAAGCGCGCGGACTTTGCATCCCATCCAAGGGGAACACCCTGCAGGGAGCCATGCCGTCCGGACGACCGAGAACCACCATCACCAAAACAGCACTTGCACGTGCTGTGAAAAAAATATCAGACAGCTGAACAAAAGGCCGGAGCGTAACAAACCCGGAGGGTGATCAGTCAAGCTCTCTGCCTAACACCTCATACAATGACCGTACCGTCACACAGCCAGCTAGTTGTAAACGATCGACTTGAGCCAGCCCAAGCCCTAGCATGTTAAACCTGGTTTAAGTCACGGTATCACCGTTAAGCGCTACGTCGAAGACCTCCGAATCAGTCAGTTCCTTCCGTATAACCGTATAACCCGCAAGCCTAACGCGCGCGCTCGCTTGTCAGGGTAGAGGCGCCCCGAACACCGGTACCAAACGCCACAAGGTTGTACAAAACGCCGGCAAGCGCCTCCGTGACCGTGGAGGAATCGATATTGCCCACAACCTCGGCCCCATACCGTCACCGCAACCACCCCTTGCACACAGGTCCACCTACAGGACATCAATATCCCGTCCCGGGGGCCCTTCGCTAGTCCTTTACCCGAGCATCGCACCTTCCCCCCGGGTCGGGGTCGGGGTCGGGGCTGGCTGGTTCAGGGTATCCCCCCCCCTCGGGTACGTCGCCGCCGTCCCCCACGAGGCAAACCGGCGGTCGCCGTCGGCACCGCCTCACATCACCATCGTGGGCCGCGCGCCCAGGGTCGTGTTGGCCTTGGCGGTGGCCTTGCCCACCTTCTCGTACAAGTACGCCTCGAAGTCCATCGGCACGATCTGGAAGCGCGTCGCCTCGGGGTTGAACTCGGGCGTCTCTATGAAGTTGAGGAAGAGCGAGGAGATGCGCTTGCGGAGGCCCTCCAGCACCTTGGGGTTGCGGCCGCGGTTGAGCAGGTCCGCCTCGCGGTCGATCAGGTCCACGATCTCGCGCGTGAGGTCGCAGTCAAACTCCTTGACGGTCCACTTGACGTGCAGCAGCACGTCCAGCCGCTCGTCCACCGTCAACAGCGGCAGGTTGAGGCCTGAGGGCGGGAATCGTGGGGGGTTTCCGGTGGCGAGGGAAGGAGGAGGAGGAGGAGAGAATGGTTCCAGGGACAGCGGAAGGAGGAGGGGCGAGGTACGAGTCTGGGCCGCGGTGAGAATACCCCCTCGAGGCCTATGTCCTGTTCCCCGGAGGGCCCATGGCCATGGCCCCTCCGCAGGAAGGCGAGTGTGCACACGCTGTCCTGCACGTCCTTCCGTACGTGCCGTACAAGCTCCTAAAACCCTTAGGGACAGACAGGTCATGTATGTGAGTGAACCTTAACCCCGCTGCGGAATGTTATCGCCAGCGGCAGGGGGCGGACCACCCTTGCATGTACAAGCTTCCGCCTCCCTCCCCCTCTCACCGTTGTACAGCTGCTGCAGCTCCTTCGCGCGCGTGGTGAAGGGCGTGTGCACGTCCACCTTGCCGCCGTTCCGCAGCGCGAACTTCTTGGGCTTGGACATCTCGCTGAGCGTGTGCTGAATGCGGGACTCCTTGTTCTCCTGGTTCGCGTTGATCTTGAGCCGGTCGATGGTCTGAAGGGCGGATGGGGGTGTGGGTGCAGGTGTGGGTACGGGTGTGGGTACGGGTGTGGGTACCGGTGTGAGTACGGGTGTGGGTACGGACGGGCGTTTATTAAGAACGACAATGCCGTCGCGCCGCCAAGCTTGAGAGGGTGTCATCTTTGCCCGGATGGGGATTCCACTGAAGCGACGAGTACATTCTGTTTTGCCGAAATCCGGTTAGTACCCTGACTGCAGCTGCCGTACACTCGCTGTCCATCGCGGTCTGGTCCCATGGGTCATGGCCAGTCCGTAGAACGCCCCAGCCTGACCGCTACAGCTCGCGATTGACATGGGATGCTACACCCACATGTCCAAGTCGGACAGGTCCCGCCATACATCCCTTTCGAAAACCCGCGCATACCTGCCAAGGTGCCGTACAGCCTCGCCGCCGTACTACAGTCCCGTAGCTGCCCGCCGTATGCCGTACGCCCCTCGACCCACAATGTGACGGTCACGGCGAACGGGTGCCTAGCTCTGATCCTTTACTCAAGCCCACGCGGCCACCCACCCATTATGCCATGCAACAGTTCGATTCCCTACTCCATACTAAACCCACCCACCCACCCACGCATCCTCAGACAGCCTCCCAGGCACTTTACCCACCTGCAGCAACTTGGTCTCCTTATGCAGCAGCTGCTGCAGCACCTTCTGCTCCTGGTCCTTGGGCAGCCCAGCCTCCTTGATCTTGCGCGTCTCCTGAAGCCGCCACGCCTCCAGCTCATTGTACAGCACCTCGAAGTCCGCTGCCGTACGCGGGTGCATGCGCCGCTGGATCTCCCGCCGCCGGTGCTCCTCCGCCTCCTTCTGCGCCGCCAGCTCCTGCTCGCGCAGGAACGCCTCGCGCTCCGCCTTCTTGCGCCGCAGGTACGCCGCCCGGCGCCGGCCCATCCAGCCGCGCACCCACCGCTGGATGCAGCGCGTCGCCGCCATCACGATCGCGTCCCGCTCGTCCGCCGTCTGGTAGCGGCCCGGCGTGACCTCCTTGTCGTACGTCTCGTCCAGCAGCACCCCCGGCCGCATCATCTGCGTCGCCTGCTCGCGCACCGTCTGTTGGCTGTGCTGCTTCACCTTGACGGTCTGGGTCTCGCGGCTGAGCTTGCGGTCCGCCTCGCTGTATTTGGGCGCCCGCGGCGTCTGGGTGCCGGCGTGGTGGTAGACGGCCCCCGTGCGTTTGTTGCGGAAGCCGCCCATGTAGGGCTTGGTCTCGCACTGGGTCAGGTCCATGAGCACCCGCACGAGGCGGTGGGGCATGCCCGGGCCCTGCTCGATCTCCACCTCGATGGCCTTCGCGGGGGTGGGGCGGGGGGGTGCGGGGGGGTGCGGGGCAAGCGGGCGGTGGTGTGCGAGGTTCGGGGGGACGGTGCTGGTGTCCAGGAGATTGAATGTCCGAATGTCCAGTTCGGTCCAGGGAACGGCACCAAAACTGCGATTGGTCATGAGGGTTGGTCCAGCAGCAGCCACGGGCGGCTTGTGATTATGGGGTTCAGGAATGGATGGCGGCGGCCCGGTTCGCAAGGCTGGCAGGCGACGGTGAGCGACGGTCGACGGTTGCGCGGTGAGCGAGCGGGGATGAGGAAGCCGGAGTCCGGCGGCCCCTTGGCCTTGGCTGGTGTGCCGTACGAGGGTTCGATCGCGGACAGAGACGTGGGGCTCCACCAAAGCTGAAGTCAGCGCCGATGCACCGAGACGCCCTGCCTGCGCCCGGTGCTCCCTGTGCTGCAACCGTGCTCCATCACACACGCCCCTGAGCACGCTTGTAATACGGGTCCAGCCCCTTCCATCCACAAGCATACGCCAGCCGGCCCCGTCGCCACCACAGGACACGACCAGCCAAACGCATCCACGTCAAGGGCGCGCAGGTCCCCCACCCACCCACCCACCCACCCATGAGCACGTGCGTGTCCAGGTGCCGCACGACCCGCCGCCAACCCGCCGGCCCACTGACCACCCGTCGACCACTTGTGGCCTCTTCTGACACCTTTACTTCCCCCGAAGGTCCCTGCTGTGGCACCTGCGAACGATTCTTCCATCGCCCAGCTTGGTGGTTGAGAGCCCCACGGGATGCCGCAAGGCCCAGTCCACATTACAGCTGTCGGGCCGGTAGCCGCGCTCCCCCAGCCCGTCCCTTACCCCCCTCCCCCTGCGTTCACGGTGAACTGGAAACCCGCTTCCGCCCCCGCTTCAGCCGTGCACTGGCAGCGCGCCGTCCACTGAAGGACGCCGACCCTCCCGGGACCCGGCCCGCCTGGCCGCCCGCCCCCGATGTGCGGAGCACGCCATGCCCGTGGGTCAGCACCCCGCGCGTAGGGAGGGTGCTGCGGCTGCCGCAGCTCCAACGGGAGCTGGAGCCGCGCCGCCCCCCCATGGCAGCCATATTGCGGTGTATCGCTCCGGCATGTGGAGCAGTCGGCGGCCACTGGCCGGTGAAGCCCCTTGCTGCCCCGCCCGAGGCCCCCTGTGTGAGGACCATGACCACCGGATGCCGCCCGACGAACCTCCCTGGCCTGGTCCTTCTCCAAAGCCGCTTCTCCCAACTGAGGAGCCGGGGGTTCCTTTGCATCCGCACGTGAGCTCCACCCGTGGCCAAGCCAATTTGGACGCACGGGCCCAAAGCCCGCGCCCCAAGCCGGCACAACCGCCCCTGGATCGACTACAGTTGGACACTGACCGCGAACCTGAAGCTGGCATGCGCAGAGGGCGGCAAGGCCTCTAGGAGGAGGGCCCCAATCAACGCCTCTCGAGGGCGCGCGCCTCACCTTGAGCCCGGGGGCGATGTACCGATCGATGAGGGCGGGCGGCAGCGGCTGGTCCTCCGGGATTGTGGCCACGCCGGTCTCCGGACCGAAGACGAGCTGCTGCGTAGGCTGTAGCCCCATGGACGCCGGCGGAGGGTGTGGCTGTAGCGCCGGGACCGTGGAGGCGCTGCCGGGTCGCGAGCCCGGATGTAGCCGCCCCGAGCCGGGCTGCTGGTCCGCGAGGAGCCCCACGCTGTCCGGGGTGATGAGGGAGGCGGAGATCGGGCGGCTCCCCGGTGGGGAGCCACGGCGGACGCTGGCGGAGCCGGGCCGCGCCGAGCCGGGCCGCGCTGACCCAGGTCGGGCGGAGCTGGGCCGCCCGGAGGCGGGACGCGAGGTGGAGGCAGCCGGCTGATCTGGGTCGGCATCCGGCCCGCCGCTCCGTTGCGGCTCCTCATAGCCAGGATCGTACCCTCGCTCTGGTGGCGGGTCCTGCGGCTCTGCGTCCTGTGCTTCCCCGGCGACGAGTTGGTCGCCGTTGGCCGAGTCAGGTGGGAGGCCCTCGGCAGCGTCGGGTTCCGTTGCGGCGGGGGCGCCGTAGTCGTCATAAGTATTTGGCCCGGCATCCGACGGCTCCTCTGCTTGTGCAGCAGCGTCCTGATTGGAGGATGGTGCGTGGAAGGAAGAGGGGGAGCGAGGCTGACGGACGCGATGCATGCGACGACGGGGACGCGCTCGCCCGCTTTGCGGAAGACATCTCCTTACCTCTTCACCATAGCCGCTAGTTTGTGCTTGCTCCTCTCGTCCTGTGTAGGACGAAATGACGTCGGGCTGCTCCGACGGATGTAACGTATTGGAACCCTCCTCCGCACGTTGTGTAAAAGGATCCACGCCACTAATAGAGTCGAGTCCATGATCTACTTGAGTTGGTGACGCAGTTTCTGGGCCAACAGACGATGCCCGTCAGTCCGGCACGCCCAGCCTTATGCGAGCTCACAATGATTGACAACTTACCAGCTTGATTATCTGCGTCATTGTAAGTCTGGTCGGCCTCGGGTTCACCAACCTCTGCCTCTGGGTCGCTCATGGTCTCCGTCGGAAATTAATCAACGGATGATTATTGTAGAAATCGCAGCATATATGTTACAACAAGAAACATATTGAATAAGGAATTTTGCAACCCGCAAATGTCATCACAACCGTTTCTAAGGCCGTACTAATTCAAGCAGTACTGCATTTCTTTCTTTCACAGTGACGGCACGTCCTCCTGCATTGGGCTCGGCTGTAAAAGCCTTTCCTCTAGTCCAGCAAACGCATCACGCCCAGTGCTCTCAGGCTGCTCCACCGACCCTCCCATCCTGCAGCCGTTGCGCCCCGGCTCGGCCGTGAAGCAGCAGCTCTCCATCACGACACCCCCCGCCGCATCTCCGCCCCGAGCCTCGGAAACCCAAACATGGCACGCCGCATCCTCCTGCGCCCCTGCAACCACGTGCCCTAAGCCTCGCGACCCGTGCGCCTCCTGCACCTCGCAGCACTGCCGCTGCTGCCACTCCCAGCGCCCGGCCACCACCACCGACTCCTTCACGGGTCCGCACAGGGTCGCGCCTGAAGGGCTGCACTCCTCCCCCCAACCGTGCGGCGACGCTGCTGCCGGCCGCGCTGAACGGAACCTCGGCGACCCCGCCGGCGACTCGGCACTAGGTGGCTCCACCCCGCTCCAAAGCCGCCCCGCCAGCCTCCGAACTTCCTCCTCCGACCCCATCGCACCTTCCTCCAGCTCCCCGCCCACGTCCTCCCTCTCCTCCATCCCCCGCTCCTCCTCCTCCCGGCCCGCGTCCTTCCGCAGCTCGTACTGCCGGGCTTCCCCACCTTGCAGTGCTGCAGCCGCCGCGTCACCCCCCGGGGCATCCTCCACCGCTTCCTCCATCCCCTCCTCCTGCCCCACGCTGACCTCCACCTCCACCGCTACCTCTACCTCCACATCCACCCGCACGTCCCCCGTCTGCTCCTCACCGCCGGCCCGCTCCGCCCCCACGTCCGCCGTCGCCGCCGTCACGTGGACCTCCCCCGCCGGCTTCATGCCGTACAATTGTACGAGCAGCACCGTCACGTTGTCGTACGCGGTGCGCTCGCTGACGCAGGCCTCCACACACAGCTGCGCGCAGATGGAGTCGGCCGACTGCCCCGCCTCCAGCCGCTCAATGACGAACTGGTGGACCTGCGGGGATAGATTGAGCGTGTACGAATGGCAGTACGATACGGCGGTCGGGCCGTACGGCGGAGGGGATTACACCAGGGTATGTAGAAGATGATGGCAGACGCATATGGGGAAGGGCTTCCAGGCTGCAGCCAGACCACTAGAGCGCCGGAGAGATGGGAGAGTCGGCAGCTGCACTGATGCGACAAGACACGACATGCGCCGAAGGTGCCATGGTCGTTGTGGAGGTGTACGGCACGGCGCCACCCACCGTTTCGGAGTCCAGGACGTTCCACAGTCCGTCACTGGCGAGCAACAGGTAGGAGTAGGAGTAGGAGTAGGAGCCGCCTCCACGATTACCACCATCGGCATTCCCTGAGCCGTCGCCTCCTGTCCCTCCTCCTTCTCCTCTTCTTGCGCCGTCGCGCCCGCTGCCGCCCTCTCCTTCAGCCGGCCCCTCGCCCGCGCCGCTGCCCGCAGCCGGTCCCTCCGCCGCCGCCATGTCGCCACTCGCAGCGCCTGCGCGGCCCCCGCTGCCCGCAACGCCGCCGGCGGAGGGCCCCGCCGCGGGCCCCGGCTGCTGCTGCTGATGCTGCGGTTGCTGCTGCGGTTTCGGGCCCCAGCCCAGCCCGCGTCCCGCGCTCGCCCCCTCGTCCACCGCGCCGCCCGGGGCTGGCGCCGCCGGCCCTGTCCGCCCGTCATGGGGCTCCAAGCGGATGTGCATGACGGTGGGGTCGGCGCTGACGGCCTGCAGGTGCTGCGGCAGCCCGACCGCCTGCTTCATGTCGGCGTCCCCCAGGGCCCGGGACATGTCCAGCTCGCCGCACACGCGGCCGCTGGCGGACACCCAGCAGCCCGCCTGGCGGTGGCGGGGAAGGGGGTGGAGCGAGGGGGTGGTTGGGGGTGTACCGGGCATTCCGCCGGACGTTGGGGGGGGGGGTCGAGGGTGTAGGAAATCGGTCGACATGTTCATACTGTGCTGGTGCCAGGGCAAAGGTCCGATGAGGAATGCCGAGGGTCGGGGGTGTGGATGCGAGCATGGCGAAGCGAGCATGGGGATGTGAGCATGGGGATGTGCGCAGAGCGAGAAAGTACAGATGAGGGTCGATGAGGTGTCCCGGGCGCGCAGCATGTAGGCCGGGGGTGACGAAGGCCGTGCTGCTGCTGTTGCTGTTGTCGTTGGGTCGATCGATTGGGTCGATCGGTCGATGGGAGGGGCTCTGACCCATGGGTCTGAAGCAACCACACCAGGCGCTCCCATACTGAGACCTGCGGAACCCCGCGGCCGATGACGGAACCCGGAACCCTCCCCGAAGCGGAGCGGGGCCACATTGCCTATTTGGGACCACCCGCCCAACCTTCCCATCTGCAATGACCCCCAGCATTCCCCTCGCCCGTTCCAGATCGACCCAGATCAACCCAGATCGACGCATAACGGTTCTGCACACGTCGGCCTACACAAGGCCCTGCAGGCTGCAGCCCGCAACAGCAACGCTTCTGTTCCCCCGTCATCGTCCGCCCTCTTACCTCCCTCCCGCACTGGACCCGGCCCTGCCTCCTCCGGCCTCCTTCCCGCCCCCCTTCTGCACTCACCCGCAGCACTCGGTCCCTCTCCGCCGGCTCGCTGCCCTTGTGGTCGGCGGTGAGGACCCGCGCCCCGCCCTCCCGGCTGCCCAAGATGCACCTGCAGGGGGCGGGGGCGGGACGAGCGAGACAGGCTAAAGGGGAGAATCTTACGGAGGGAGTTTGGGCGTTGGGGGCCTGTCCGGCGCATCCGGAGCCAACCCTGGGGCGGTGGAGGCCGCGTGGGGACAGCCGGCGAAAGGAGCTGCCCCAGACTGCAGCTGGTGGAGGCCCACAGCCACGGGAGCTATAGCAATGCCCTGAACCCGTCCGCGAAACTCGAAATCCCGCCGACCTCGCCCTTCCCCGCCGGACCTTTGCGCTGGCACTCTGGCAGTCAGCGCAGTTTGACCGTTTCTATCAACCTCCTACATCCCCCCTCCCCGCCTCCCGCCCCTGTGTGCCCTACCTGCTGTCGCCGACGCCCGCCACGGTGACGCTCCGCGGCCCCACCAGCGCCACACAGGCGGTGGAGCCCGCGGCGGGACCCAGGTAGGGGCCTCCGGGGGCACGCCTGTGTGTGTGAGGACATCCGCAGTGAAGGAGGAGGAGGAGGAGGAGGAGGAGGTGGGGGAGGTGACGGAGGTGACCAAGCGGAGTCATGACGGGAGAGGGACTGAGAGAGTGGGCAGCGAGGCGCAGGCACAGCGAGCAGGCGCCTCTAGGTGAGGAACCCGCGGAGCAAGGGCCGACAGGGGTAGTTGTCGTGACGGAAATCTGCTTTCTTCTCCGCCGAAGAATGCGGTGGGTCGCACCGCGGACAGCGCAACCGCAGACCCCCGACGGAACCTGTCATTGACCTGGCCCCAGTGGGGGCCCCAACCCGCGGGCCCCAACCCGCCCTACAGGCCCCTACATGGAAAGGGGGTGCGCAGGGACCCTGCGCTCCGCTGCGCCGCGGGTGCACCCCGTGGGTGTCCAGACCCCCAAACCCATCCTCTCGTCACGACATGACACCCGTACCTACCTGCCGTACGTTTCCGGCGGAGCGGTGAGCGCTCCAGGGTTGGCCAGGGCCATGAGCTCCTCCGCGTGGGCCTCATCCGCCAGCTGGCGGTCCAGGGAGAGAAACGCCTCGCGGAGTACGGCATGCCGGGGTGGAACTGCGGCCCGGCCGCTGCCTCCGCCGCCATCACCACCGCCGCTGCTTACGCCGTCGCCGACATCGCCAGCAGCTCCGCCGTGGAACAGCGGTCCCGGCGCGCCGCCATCGCCGCCGCCTCTGGCTCCGCCGACGTCTGCGCCACGTCGTGCGTTCAGTCGAGCTTTGGCGACCATATCGGCGGCGTCGGCGGCAGTGGAGCCGGCCGCGTCCCATGGGCCGGTCTGCGGTGCCGTCAAGGCCGTCGCCGCGGCCGCGGCGGCACCAACGGGCTCGGACGCGAAAGCGGCCATTGCGGAAGAGGCTTCCCGGATGGCGCGACCCTGGCGGCATCAAAAGCAGATGGAGCCGTGCGAGTGGAGAAGATGGTACACGGACACGGAGCTGTACGGAGATGGGGTACGGATGAACGGCGCCGTAACTTGATCTGGGTCGCGGCCCGGCATCCGATCTGGGTCACCGTAGCAGTGATGTCAGCGCGGGCTTTTCCCTGGGTAGCCCCTAGTTCCGCCCCCGATGTGGGTCGGTGCGTCTGGTGGCGACGACACGCCCGTAGCAAAACTCCGCGCGGAATGCGTACGTCAGCCGACCCGATACGCCGCCTCCCGCGACTCTAGGGTTTAACTGTTCATCCGCGTTACCGGCAGTTTGCATCGCACGAACGGATGGCCTCATGGCGGCCACACGGCCGACCGCGACGGCAGCGAGCTGACCTGAACTGGCACTATTGTAAGTTGACTGACTTTAGTAAAATACTTCGTGTTGGACTGGACTGCCGTACTGTCGTACCATGTGCAAGGCGCTGAACCTCGCCACCTCGGCGCCGCCGTGCCCGTCGTACACCGCGAAGAGCGACACCCCGGAGGTGTCGTCCAGGGGAATCTCGGCCGCGTACGTGTCCTCCTGTACGACAGCAGGGGCACGGCTGGGTCAGCGACACCGGCAGTTGGCGTGTGCCAATGGCCGGCACGGCAGCATCGGCCGCAGCGCAGCGCACCAGCACCAATAAGCCAATCCAGCACCCTACGTGCCCAATCCCCAGTCCCCTGCCCGATCCTGACCGGGTTCGGGTGCGACGCGCCTTGCACGCCCTGCGACTGCGCGCTGCAGTCCAGTTTACATGCAGGACGGCAAGATCCAGATCAAGATCAAGATCAAGATCATGGCGCACCGCGTCGGCCAACACACCTGATCCCAGTGTTCCAGTTGTCAAACATGGTAACAACACCTCGTTTTGTGCTGCCATGCGGCCAGCGCTGCTATGGGCCTCACAAATGTCCACTGGGGCCGTTCGTGTGTGTTTGTGGAAGTATGTGTTTGGGGAGGGTAAGGATGGGGTCGAAGGGTGGAGGGCTGGAGGCCGCGCCTGGCCGAACGTACCATGGCCACTCGCCAGCCGCGACTGCTGGCGACCGCGTACGACAACTTGTGGGCGGGCAGATGCACTTGCTGGGTCAGCTGCGGGATGGAAGGGCGCGGGAATGCGACGGGACGGTGGATGACAGCACGTGCGGTTGGGTCCGGTAGGGCCGTCGGCGGCGGAAGGCATGGCCTCACATTGGATTGCGCAATGGCGGCGGTGACAGTGCAACACAGGCGGTCTGTCATGGGGGATGGGGAGTGGGTGGAACGTTGACGGCAACTGCGAAAGCGCTTGACCACAACGAAATGGGGCCTGGGCCGCGAACGGCGGCCTGGTCCATTGGTTCCGGATCGCGGGCAGGAGGTGCCGAGGTCGAACGCCCTCCACAGATGCCTGTCCTCCTGATAGTCCCATGATAGAGTACGATACCAACGCGCCTCACCACGCCCAAGGCCGTGCAGAGCCGCTTCAAAGCCGCTGCTCCGCGACGCGCCGAGGTCGTGGAATCGCCGCTGGCCGCTTTCAGGCGCTTGGGTTCGCGGCCCTCCCCGGGATGGTCCCCAGTTGAAGCGGGAGGTTCAGCGGTAGGCATCGCTTGCGCTACGGAACGCGCGGCGCTGATGTGCTTGTGCGCGTTGCGCGCCGCGCCAAAATACGCTGTCCGCAAGACATGTAAGACATTTGGTTGTGGCAAATTAAATTTTGACGCCGTGGAACTGTATGGCGCTGCTGGCGCTGGGCTCTGTTGGTGAGCTGTCTCTGTCTCTGACGAAGGGTTTGATGGTCCCGCCTCCGCACCCGCACCCTCAACATGGCCGCGCCTGGCTGCTGCTGTTGCTATTGTAGCAGTCCATGGATCCAGCAACACAGTCGCGGTGCCCATGTGCGTGCTGGAGGCTGCAGCCATTATGCTCTAGTATTTGTCAGGCGCCACCGAAAACAAAATAATCAAACATTGAAGGCCTTTCAAATTAACACTCTATGCTGTATTGCTACAGCCCTGAACACCGCTTGTCTGGGCGCGAAAAGGGCTTTGAACGGACACAGTGACGCAATGGTATTTGTTATTGTTAATGCGTAGCCCGTCAAGACAACCGTGTATGTAGGTTGGTATATTTTGTTTCTGGACTCCGAAACGAAAGCAGCCAGCCCCTTTCAGCACGAAATACCTGTCCCAAGGGTCCGCACCGTACGCAGTACCGTTTGTGACACGTCGGTGCCCTCGCTTCCGGGGCCTCACGTTCTGCACCTGGTATTTACCTGGTTGCATAACAGCAGTAATGTAGAGTAATGGGCTGCGCAGCAAGTCTCAAAGGGTCTCAACAGCGTTTTTGGCGTTGCAGGCTCCGAGAGGGCTTTTCTCGGTCTTGTCATCAAGGGCGGTCCGTGAGGCGCAAGGTCATAGCACATGCTCAAAGAAGCTTAGACCTCTACCATAAACCAAATGAATCCAGAAGACATCCAGCAATCCAATCTTGCTGTTACGCGCGACACGCCTGCCCGAATCGGGCTTCAACGTGGCGTCTGTGAGGAATGGTTGGGAGCTGGCATAATCGATGGCCACCCTAGCCTTTGGTATCACATGCTACGGCTTCCACCCAGCCGGAGTGCACCAATCGGGCACCGCTGGGCACCGCCACAAAGATCACATCTGGAATGAAGTAGGCCCCGGCCCCGGATTTGAAACTTTGCAAGCAGGCACACGGGTAACCATCTCTTGAGCAGCGGATAGCGCGCGCGCTCCAGCACACTGCATGTACCCTATTTTTGTCCGTCCGTCCGTCCGTCCGTCCGTCCGAGGATACCAGTGGCTACGGACTGAAGACACGCCGGCGTATACCGACACGTCTGTTGGTGGGGGAAGGGTGGTTTGGGGGCTGCGATGAGCGACGCACCGCGCGCCAAGGCCGACGAAGAGTTGGCTCTAGGGTCCGTGTCCGGGACTGGATCCGGATCCGTGTCCGGGACTGGATCCGGATCCGTGTCCGGGACTGGATCCGGATCCGTGTTCGGGACTGGATCCGGATCCGTGTCCGGGGCTGGATCCGGATCCTTGGCCGGGACTGGGTCCCGGGGCGGCGATACGACGGATCGGATAGGTCCGGGCAGTCAACGGCCGAGAACAGCGTTCGCAGTGCACGCGGGCCGTACGCTGGTACGGCAATGACCCTCGGGGATCGCACCCCAAACGGGCCGCTGACGCTGCGATCTCAAGTCCCGCATGTACATGCTGTACAGAGGTGGTACGACATGCAACGTACGACTCACATATGGGATGGTGAGCTCTACGGTGCAGGATGTACGGTGCCTCCCGGGTTTGGGCCTTATGTCGCACATCAGGGCGTCTAGATGATGACAAGAGAGTGTACGGGATGGCCCGCGTGGCCGCCTTGCGGCTCGCGTTCCCGCACGTGACGCAGCGTCCTGGACACGTCAGCGGCGAGACTCGAAGACACGCCCATCACCTCCGCATGTAAACATCACATCAAAATAGCCCCAAGAGTTCGTGACAAAGGAGGCGGCAGACGGCAAGGGCGGCAACCAACCCTTTGATACGGAACCGCCAAAGGGCCGACGTAATAAGAAACAAGTGCCTGTGGAGGGCAGCATTTTTGGGGGTTTGGGGTTTGTAACCGTTACAAGGTGAATCTGTAGCCTCAACCGTGCGTTCCAACGGGCCCAGATACGCCTCATCTCATCAACCCCTACCAAGGACAGCGCACCCATCCTCCATCACCCCGGGGGGTAATGCAGCCATACCGGCCCGCACAATAGGTTGCTAGTGCGCCAGGATTGCCTCTCCTCCTGGGAACCGCGCCAGACCCGCCGAAACACGAGGCGGGGAGGGAGCCGGGATTCGAACCGCGGACAGCATGCCAGTGTCTTTCCCAATACCGGTAGACGGTTCCCCCCTTTTGCAAACCGAGCTAAACTACCCGGTATCAACTGTCGCCTGTCACCTGGAGACTGGAGACGTCCGCAGTGGCTGCCCCTGCGCCATTCCTTCATCGCCGACTCGCGCGCCATGCGACCTGCGGGCTCGTCCCGGGCCCTCTTGGCTGCGAGCCCAAAGACGTTTCTGAGACCACAGTGCTCCGAAACCACTCTTTTGCCGTGCGTCTTGTGTCGCCTGTCTTTACACATACACGTCAGCCCCGGCTTCCTATCGATACCGCCACGACCGCCTTTCACCTAGACGTCCGCCGGCTGCGCCCCGGCGGCCCGCGCCCGACCCGCGCACTCCGCCATGTGCCGTACGCGCCAGTCCGCCCCGTGGCACTGCCGGCAGCAGTACGACACCTCGCCGCAGCCCCTGCAGGGCCGCAGCTGCAGCGCCGCCTCCGTGTCGCCCTCCAAATTGACGCAGGCGGCGTTGCCGCATCGAGGGAGCAGCAGCCCGCGGCGGACCTCAGCGTAGTCCAACGGCTTCAAGCGAAACCACCATTCCGGCTCTCCGGCGACGCCGCCGCCCCTCAATCGCCCTACAGCCCGCCGCAGCACCCGCAACTCCCGCTGCCAGCCCTCCCAGCCTTGCTCTTCCCCGTCCCTGTCCCGCCAGCGCTGCAGCTGCGCCGCCAGCTCGTACATCGCGCCCGCCAAGACGCCGTCCTTGCCGTTCTGCCGCAGGTACGACGCAACGCCGCGGGCCGCGTCCGGGCACCAACAGGTGTGCTGGCGGCTGCCGGCGGCTGCGGCCGCCACGACTTCCAGACCCCCTTCACCTTCGGCGGCGTGACTGCCTCCGGCGGCGGCGGTGCCAGCAGCTGCGACCCGAGTGGCAGCATCACCGGATGGCTTGACGGCCGTCAGGGCTGTCCTAGCGGCAGTACTCCGCGGCTGCGCCGCCTCCGCCTCCGCCGCCTCCGCCTCCCCCGCCGCCGCCGCCGCCGCCCTCACCCTGGAGCGCACCTCCGCGGGGCAGGCGGCCGCCACCGCGCAGACGGTCGCCGCGAGCCACTCCACGTCCACCTGCTCCAACGCGATCCGCCGGTGCCCTGGGTCCCGCACCGCCACGGCCCTGTGGACCACCCGCAGCATCAGTCCCAGCAGCTCCAGGGCGCCCAGCTCCCCCACCAGCAGCCTCCTCCAGTTGCCGTCAACGCCGTCTGTGCCCGCGTTGATGCCGCCGGAGGATGCTGCTGCGGGTGATGTTGTTGCTGCTGCTGCTCCTCCAGTTGCTGCTGCTGCTCCTCCTCCTCCTCCTCCTGCTGCTGCTGCTGCTGCTGCGGTTGGGTCGCTGGGGGCCCCACCGGGTGCGGGGGCCCCCAGCGGCATCCGTGGCGGCTGGGCCGCAGGACTTGGATCGAGCCGGTCGGCGGATTCCGCATCCTCCTCCTCCTCCTCCTCGTCCTCCTCGTCCACCTTCTCTTCCTCCTCCTCCTCCTCCTCCTCCTCCGCGTCACAGACAGCCGCTTCCCGACGATGAATCCGCCGCCGCCGCCGCCCGCCGACTCCAGCTCCTGTTCAATGGCCCCCAGCTCGCTCCTCACAACGGCCGCCAGCGGCGGAAGCCACTCCGCGGCCGCGTACGACAGCAGCAGCTCCGCCATCTGCCGCGTCTCGGCCGGGACCTCGGATTCGCACTCGGCGCTGTCGCTGCCGTCCGTCTCACCGACGGGGCCGCCTGCGCCGCCATCCGGGAAGCAGCCCCGCCCCCGCCCCCGGGCGTCCGCGGCTTCGCGGCGCGCAGCCGAGGTGTCGGACGGCGGCAGCCGCGCTCCTCCTCCCTCCCCCTCCTCCTCCTCCTCCTCCACCTGAACCCCGCACCCAAAGGTGCCGTGAAACGCCGCCACGGCAAACCGCGACGCGCCGTCGGCAAGGAGCTCGTCTACCGAGGGTACGGCAGCCGCGGCCGGGCTGCTGCCCCCCATCATCCGCCTGGCCAGGAGCCGGAGCACCTTGCCCAGGGTCACCAGCAGCGCCGCCGCCTCTGCCGGGTTGCCGCACGCCAGTACGGCCTGCAGGTCGATGTCCACGCTGCCTGCTTCTCGCGCGATGGCCGCCAGGAAGCTCGCCTCTGGGCTGTCCTCCGCGCGCTGGGCCCCGCGGCGCAGAAGGCGCTCCAGAGAGGGCAGCAGTCCCGCACCCACCGCCGCAGCCACTGTGAGATGCCCCGGGCTCCCGGCGTCTGCGGACGCGCGGACGCGCGGAGGTGTGGAGGTGTGGAGGTGTGGAGGTGTGGAGGTGTGGAGGTGTGGAGGTGTGGAGGTGTGGAGGTGCGGAGGTGCGGAGGTGTGGAGGTGCGGAGGTGTGGAGGTGCGGAGGTGTGGAGGTGCGGAGGTGCGGAGGTGCGGAGGTGTGGAGGTGTGGAGGTGTGGAGGTGCGGAGGTGCGGAGGTGCGGAGGTGCGGAGGTGTGGAGGTGTGGAGGTGTGGAGGTGTGGAGGTGTGGAGGTGTGGAGGTGTGGAGGTGTGGACGTGTGGACGTGTGGACGTGTGGAGGTGTGGAGGTGTGGAGGTGTGGAGGTGTGGAGGTGTGGAGGTGTGGAGGTGTGGAGGTGTGGAGGTGTGGAGGTGTGGAGGTGTGGAGGTGTGGAGGTGTGGAGGTGTGGAGGTGTGGAGGTGTGGAGGTGTGGAGGTGTGGAGGTGTGGAGGTGTGGAGGTGTGGAGGTGTGGAGGTGTGGAGGTGTGGAGGTGTGGAGGTGTGGAGGTGTGGAGGTGTGGAGGTGTGGAGGTGTGGAGGTGTGGAGGTGTGGAGGTGTGGAGGTGTGGAGGTGTGGAGGTGTGGAGGACGTGCGCAGGGGAAGGTGGCGTGAGGTAAGGTGAGGTACGGCAGTGTACGGCATGCTCACGGCCGCCGCCGCCGCCGCTGCTGCGCCCACCGGATCGCAGTCCCATCCCCCCCCCGCGGGGATGCGCCCACCACCGCGGCCCCTATGCGCCATCGCCGATCGCCAACCCCACTCGCTCCAACATTCGCCTGGAGAGCCGAGCGCCAGCCGTCCTCAGCCTGAACAGTCCTGCGCAGTCTCCCGCCGTGCAACCCTGTCGTACACCCGTACTGCATGAATGCACCGTCGGCTGGTCATGATACCGCATGCGGATCCCCCGGGGCCTGGGGCTCCAAACGCTCCCACCACGACCCTCACTCATTCATTCATGATTCACCCATTCACGGAGCCCGCTGGGGTGTCACCTCGGGGGGCTCGACTCACAGCAGTCTCCGCTCCGCTATTAATTGCTTTAAATAAGGTATGCCGGCTTCGGGTGGTTGTTTTGAGTAAATCATGTCACCTTCGGGTATATGCCTAGCCCTCTAACGCGAAGGACCTTCTATGCCTTCTCCTTCTCAAGGTTAAATGCCATGTGGAGCCATAGGTAGACGGCCGTACGGCAGCCTCCGAATGCACCATGACCCGACCGCCAACGGACCCACCGACCGACCCACGGGTCGGGCGAGCCACCCACCTGTCATGGCAAAGTTGCCCAGCGCCGTCAGCATCAGCTTGGACAGGACCTCCTCGGTGTTCTGAGTGCCGAGTTCATGAATGCCATCGCGCAGTACATCGAATGCCAGCCGCCAGGACTCACCCGCCGACGCCGCCGACGCCGACGCCGACGCGGCCGGGCGCGGCCCGGCGCGCCACTCAAAGAGGGCTTGTGCGGCGCACAGCGCGTCAGCCGCGACGGCGGCCGCTCCCCCGGGCGGCAGCACCGCCGCCGGCCGTGCGCCTGCACCCGACGCTGTCGTACGCGCGCCATTCGATTCGCTGCTGGCGGCCGCCTGGCCGGTGCTGGCGGCGGCTCTGGGGTCATCGCTGCTCCTGCGAACGCTACCGCCGCCGCCGCCGCCGCCGCCACCGCCGCGGCCGCCGGGGCGGCTTTCCTGCCCTCGGACCCTTCCTGGAGCCACAGCCCTGAGGTCTGCGACCCGGATGCAGTCCAGCGCCCAGCGGATCAGCCGGTGGAGCAGCGCAGTGCTGGCGCGGGCGCCCGGCGGGCCCGGCGGCGGGGGGCGAAAGGTCGCTCCCCGCAACGACGCAATGAAGGTGTGCAGTGCTGGCCTGTAAAGCTCGCGTGGCGACGACGGCAGCCCGCGGTCGACGGGGCTGCCGTCCCTGGCAAGGACGGGTACGAACTGCAGTACCTCCTCTGCCAAGCCGTATGTCGTACCGCCGTCGGCAGCGCACAGCGCCGCAACGCCGTGCAGCTGTACGGCCATGCGCACGCACCTGCCGTACAGCACCTGGTGTACGAGCTCGACGGCGACTGGGGCGTTGGGGCCTGAGTCCACGAGCGTCGTCAGCATGCGTACGGCACCCATTAAGTCGTTCGTCATAATCGCCGCATCCTTGGCAAAGCCGTCGGCCACCGCCGGCGACCCGCCCCACCCGACCGACGTTCCGCCGCTGCCGACGTCCGCACGGAACCCCGTCGCCGCCGTCGCCGCCGCCGTCGCCGCCGCCGTCGCCGCCGCCGTCGCCGCCGCCGTCGCCGCCGCCGTCGTCGTCGCCGCCGCCATCGCCGCTTCAGAACCTCGGGCGACGCGGAACAAGTGCAGCAGCCCCCGTGAGACGTGCTCCAGCACCCCGCTGTCCAGCAATGCCTGCCCTAGTTCCTTGGTGTGACTCGGCCAACCGCCGTCGGCTGCGCCGTCGCCGCCGCCGTCGGTCCCGCCGCCGCCGCCACTGATCCCTGACCCTCTCAGGCCGAAGAACGCCCAGCCTATAAGGCCCTTGCACAAGTGGGTCGCGGTTGCCAGCGTATGTTGAAGCCCAGTGTACATGGATGTTAGTTTCCCTGTCCGAGCGCGCGGCGCCAAGGCCAGGAAGCTGTCGACGCTCGCGGCAATCTGGCGACTCATGGCATGGAGGATCTGCATCCGCACCAGCGCTGCCGGCATCCCGGCGACCGTCGTGCATCGCGGCCGCGGCGCAGTCGGGGCCGACGCGGCCCCTCCTCCTCCTCCTCCTCCGCCGCCGCCGCCACCGCCGCCGCCGCCGTCGCCGTCCCACTCCGGAGATGCGTTCGTGAGCAGGAGTAGCAGGTGGTTGAGCATGATGACAGCGCTAAGAAGGCAAGCAGCCTCCGTGTCGCGGTTCGTCAGACTGTTGGCGACGTTCTCGGGGGGCAGCCGCACCGCGGCACTGGCGGCCCTCAGCAACGCCCTCACCACCGGCCCCCTGTCGACTGCCTCCAGAACTGCCATGCCGACGGTGGAGTCCTCCTCCTCCGCCGCCGTGGCGATTACCGGGAGTACAACAGCTATATCCTGCAGGCAAGCAGCTGACCCACGGGTCGCTGCGGTCGCCGTGGCCACCGCCGTCGTTCGCCGGTGCTGCGCGCCGCCGCCACCGCCGCCGCCGCCGGCCCGGCCGACGCGTCGCGGGCCGTAAAGGGTGGTCGCGGCGTCCTCCGCTTGGATGCCGTACTTCCGTACCAGGGCTTCCAGAGCGACCGGCAGTCGACGCAAAGCTTCTAGAAACTCGGGGGACAGGACGTCCAAGCGGGCGCCACTGGCGCCTGTTGTTGCCGCGTCGGCTGCATTTTGGCTGCTGCTGGTGTTTCGGTGATGTGCGCTGCGCATAGCGGCTGCTTTCTTCTGTGGGGGTCCCGAAGGAAAGCGGTGCGCCTCGCTGCCCTCGGCGGCTACCTAGTTGTCGCGACCACCTTCGAGGTGGTGAGACCCGAGCCGGCCGCCGTCCTGGCGCTGTCTGGGTTAGCAAGTCATCACAGGTTCTCCATGTTAATGTGTGGGCGCTGAGATATTAGCAAGTAGGATGTTACAGCGGACCCCGCGGGTCATCGGTGACAGCCCCGGCGACAGCCCCGGCGACAGCCGAGGCTTCCTCACCATACACTGCCTAAATGAACCATGGCGCTCCGTGGTGACGTTGCAGTGTGCTTTCCGGAACGAGAAGTTCGACCGCCTGTGGTGCTCCAAATCGATGAAGCTGAGCCAGAAGCACTCACTGAGTTCGAAGACACAATGGAGGGCCGCTGGCTGGGCCGATGCGCCCATGCAGCTATCTGGGCCGTTGGATTGCGCGTTGGACAAGTCCACCCGGAGCGGCTTGCACTGCAAACAGGCGAGGAATGTACTCTAGGGTACTTCAAAGACATACGGAAGGTTTCGTGGTCCAACCGTGGCATAGTCCACATATTGTTGTTATTCAGGGCCGCCAACCGCCAGCGCGAAATGTACGGTGGTACCCACCGACGTCCCGAGTAATAGGTGTGCATCAAAACACATTCCAACGCATCATGCATTATTTTCGCACTTCCGGAAGCGATGTTTCGCTAAGGACGATGCGTGACACGTCGTGTACTGTCGCAGCAGGGCGGCCATCGCGATGCGGCATCGCCTTCTACGTGTTCATGTTTGGTCGGGGCCAGCCGCCTTCATGACTTCAACGATGGGGCGTTCCGACCATTAGCCCGCACCGCGTCACCTTCCTCGTATGGGGGCAACCCGACCATAGTCCGTGCAGCACGTCATCCTCCAACGATGGGGATCGAGATGGCATCATGCCCGATGTACGGTTAGCATTCATCCAAATCTGCTTGACTTCTGTCACCCCCTGTAACTCTTTTATATAGCTTGTAGTTTGTAACCAAAAGGGGCGACATCGAGATCGAGTGTGGCTCACCACGTCACCAGTTTGGGCTGCTTGTCACGAAACCATACCCTTCCTGACCGATGGTACGTCGGCATCTTAGAATGCTAGGCATTTTGCAGAAGCAGCCTGCAGCATTTGATGTGGCGGTCTGTGCCGTTGTCCCGTTCCAAAGCCGCACGTGTGCGACAATTAATTGCTTACTGTGTAACCATGCTAGAAGCCTATCGATTTACTTCTCTCTATCTTTAGCTGCTGGGGGCTTCTGAGGGGAATTGTAGTCTGGTACCTTTGGTGAGGGCGCACAACATCTTGGCTACGTTGGAGAGACAGGGTTGTAGTCAAGAACCTTAAATGTAATACGCACATCCTTGGACATGAACTTTGGGACCGATAAACTGTACGACTTAGACTCGGCGACTTGCGGCCCTTATACTGGTGCAGGTACTATACGGTTTTACGACCTTTCAATGCGTCGCCCCTTGCTTGAAATTAATTCAACACCAAAACCACACCTGCATTAAGACCCCAGTTCGTCCGGCGCCTTTCGATTGCCCTCTAAACCAAGCAAAGGTTTTTGGGATAGTCCCAGCCAGTTTGCGGAACCTCGGCCGCAGCAGGCTGATAAGTTTGTCAAAGTAAACTGCCTGCCTACAGCCTGCAGAAGTTTGCCTGTTGCCCAAGGATCGTTGCGACCGCAACAGCTCGCCGACTTTGCAGCCGATTCATGGTCCCTAGACATTTGTTTATATTATGGTACACTCAATGCTTGCTGCAGGCCTTACGTGACGCTTTCTCGAGGTCCGACCGCTGAGGACATGGCGGCAGCTTGGCACTACTGTAGCACCGCAAGGTGAGAGCTGGTTTACGGCTTGGGGGCGCCCGTAATCTAAACATATTACACATGACGGCGTGAAAATTATCGCAAAGTCCGCAACGCACCGTTGCTTGCCTCATATGCATGCCCGTCAGGACGTTTGCTGTGGTTCGCTGTTTGCCAGAGGCATGCACAACGAGGTTGGCCATACACGCTTTGCGGATTGCACATAGGAAACCGGAGGTGCAGTTTTGATGAGCCTCACGCGGTACGGTGACGTGTGCCTATTGATCGCCGCATCATTGTCCCCGTCACTCACCATGCAGGTGCAAGCGGCGCCTTCAAGGGCAGTACCAACGGCATCGCAAGTAAAGGCACGCACCTCCAAGGAAATGCTCAATATCCGGTGCAATATCATCGATCAAGGACATCTCATGTGGCAACGACGTCTCGTCTGATCAAGGACATTTGATAATGGCAACTCCAAGGGCACTTTGCGGCGATAAATACTGGAGTCGAAGCGCCCCACGGCTGCAAGCCGTTACGGAATTGGAACCTGGCGAATCGTGAAACTGTTAAACAGGCAAGTGGTCGAAAGGCGATGCGATACACGGGCTACTGGTCGGAAGGCCCCGTGGGGGGAGCGCGATGCGATACACGGGCTATTGGTCGGAAGGCCCCGTGGGGGGAACGCGATGCGATACACGGACTACTGGTCGGAAGGCCCGTGGGGGAGCGCGATGCGATACACGGACTACTGGTCGGAAGGCCCGTGGGGGAGCGCGATGCGATACACGGACTACTGGTCGGAAGGCCCCGTGGGGGAGCGCGATGCGATACACGGACTACTGGTCGGAAGGCCCCGTGGGGGGCGCGATGCGATACACGGACTACTGGTCGGAAGGCCCGTGGGGGCGCGATGCGATACACGGACTACTGGTCGGAAGGCCCCGTGGGGGGAACGCGATGCGATACACGGACGGAAGGCCCCGTGGGGGGAACGCGATGCGATACACGGACTACTGGTCGGAAGGCCCGTGGGGGGAACGCGATGCGATACGGACTACTGGTCGAGGGGGGGACGCGATGCGATACACGGACTACTGGTCGGAAGGCCCCGTGGGGGGAACGCGATGCGATACACGGACTACTGGTCGGAAGGCCCCGTGGGGGAACGCGATGCGATACACGGACTACTGGTCGGAAGGCCCCGTGGGGGGAACGCGATGCGATACACGGACTACTGGTCGGAAGGCCCCGTGGGGGGAACGCGATGCGATACACGGACTACTGGTCGGAAGGCCCCGTGGGGGGAACGCGATGCGATACACGGACTACTGGTCGGAAGGCCCCGTGGGGGGAGCGCGATGCGATACACGGACTACTGGTCGGAAGGCCCCGTGGGGGGAACGCGATGCGATACACGGACTACTGGTCGGAAGGCCCCGTGGGGGGAACGCGATGCGATACACGGGCTACTGGTCGGAAGGCCCCGTGGGGGGAACGCGATGCGATACACGGACTACTGGTCGGAAGGCCCCGTGGGGGGAGCGCGATGCGATACACGGACTACTGGTCGGAAGGCCCCGTGGGGGGAGCGCGATGCGATACACGGACTACTGGTCGGAAGGCCCCGTGGGGGGAGCGCGATGCGATACACGGACTACTGGTCGGAAGGCCCCGTGGGGGGAACGCGATGCGATACACGGACTACTGGTCGGAAGGCCCCGTGGGGGGAGCGCGATGCGATACACGGGCTACTGGTCGGAAGGCCCCGTGGGGGGAACGCGATGTGATACACGGACTACTGGTCGGAAGGCCCCGTGGGGGGAACGCGGTGTGATACAGGCTTTATGGGGGGAAGGTGCCGCGATGGTGACCGCAACATGGGGGATGTTGGCGTGCCCGGTGCGAGGCCTGCGGGCCGCCGACCCCGCGATGCCGCAAGGCGTCGGCGGGCTTGCGAGATTGACCGATTTGTTTTGTCGATCAAGGCACGTGATGACGCGTTTGCTTGCCTATCTTCCACCCCTGCTCGCTTTTGTGTTACTGTAGCATGCAGGGATGAAGGTGACAGCGAATACCACACCGCCTTGGGAGCGCCGGTGCTCGTCTTGAATGACAAATTACAGTAGGTCCAGATAGGCGGTCGGGGGTGTTCGCTCGGCGACAGCCGAAGCCTCCTCGCCGCATTCCCCTTATCGTGTGTGGACCCCTTCGACGCGGGGGCTGCCGTACGTTCGTACGCACGCACGGTATACCCTCCCACCGCCACTTCCCCCTCTCATCGGCATCAGTGCTCTTGCTTAGATTAGTGCAGACGCCCCAGCAACCGGGCGGGCACGGTATCCTTGCAATACCGGTACACACCGTAGAACAATATACCCTTGCAGGGTAGAACAATATTGTTCCACGTCCACGTCCCCTTCCAATAGCACATTCTTCTACGGCCTGTCACCTCGTTGGTGGTCGCATAACCACCTCCCAAGCAAGCGCATCCGAATCGACCGGGCAGCCGCACCCGCCACCCTGAAGGAAGCACTAGCACGCACTCCAAAGGCGAACGACGGCGGGGAGGGTAGGGTACGGGCGGCCTTCCCTGACTTGCGGCAAGAGTGTCCATTAACGGGGCTTACCACTGAAACAATCAATATGTGTTGTGTATTTTCTTTTCTGGTGCGCCGCTCCTCCATCAGGCGCGTGTTGCAGCGGCCCGGCCGCGCCGGTCAACACCCTCTACCCGCGCGTTTCTGTGCACGTCCGGTTCATACATTGTTGCAACGCCCACTGGGCCTGCGACCGTGCGACGCTGTGAGGTTGTCCCAGAGGTGTGTGCCTTCGGCCGTTCGACAGCAGGACGATCGACAGATACTTGCCGCAACACTACTGAGCTCAACAGGAGGCGCTGCAAGAGACGCACCACGCACCGACCTTCCTCAAGTAGGCCATCGTACTGCGTCGTACATGTCGTACATGGTATGCGTCGTATGAGCTTGTCTGTCTGTTGTCACTCCCTTCTTAGAGTCAGGACCGACTCATCTCGCACCGACCGGGTTTCATGGACCCTCGGCCGAATGCGGCGCACGTGCGGGCTTGGCTCATTCCCGCTCGAGATCAACGTTAGGTATGTCGGTTTGAGGATCTCAACAACCACAACTACCATACTGCATGGAAAATTGCTTTGGGCCCTTGGTTGCAGGGCACGGCCGAGCATACACATGCAGCAGGACGTGACCCCCAGTGCGACCCATGGGACTGTTACGACGAACCAGGTGCATATGCACCTTGAACCTCAAATTCATTCACTCACCCCCAGAGAAGTAACAACACTGAAATCGGCGATCTCCAATTCTCCATGCCGTGACAGGTCATGCCGCCATCAGCTCGGGCGCTATCATCAGCTCGAGGGCCGCCGAATCACGCCGTTTTGCTGTCCTGCGGCAACCGGGCTCTCCTCTGTACTGCTGCACTACTCTACTACACGAGCACACAATACCTCCACCTCTCGTGACACCTCGGTAAAAACCTTTTTTGTATTCAGGGTACATCAGGTGACCATTTCCTGGCGCACCTGTCCGACCAGGCCGCCATTACGCGCAGCCCCGCCCGCCATTTATAACCTCTAGGGCGTGAGTGCGGCAGGGCGGATGCACACCGGAACGGATGCACACCGCCGCACCCGCACCCGGCACATCAATACACCTTCGGGCATTCCGGGGCCCGCGCCCTAGATGAGCTGCCGCACATGGGAACATGGACCCATCCATGGACCCACACATGGACCCATCCATGGCCTGAACTCCTCCGGACCGAGCCACCGGCGGGGGATAAACCCTCACCAAACGTAGCAAGCCTACCCGGCGATACACCGCTGGGTAGAACAGAGAAAAGTGGGGCGTGCGACACTGTTGTGTCATGTTCTGAACTTCTGATGCACCAGAGAAGCGCGTCCTGCTTGCCTGGGTGGCCTTCACGCCGCGGCGGCGTCTGCAAACGGCGCGTCGCCCTCCCTCCTCCAGCAGCTGTCGACCTCGTAGGCGTGTAGGTCATCCAGGGTGCAGCTGCCGCCCACCGCAAGCAGCTCGATGCCCGAGTCCGCGCCCGGGTCTGTTCCAGGGGCGGACGGCCCCGTGGCGGGTGGGTGGGGGTGGGGGTGGTTGTGGTGCGGCGGGTGGCCCCGGTACACCCGGGTGGTGAGCACCTGGCCGCTGCCCGTGAAGACCTCGAGGCAGGAGGCGTCCAGGAACAGCCGCAGACGCAGCGGGGCGCCCGGGGGCAGCTCCAGGGAGCCGCCTGGGGGCAGCCGGGGCGGGGGAGGGGGGAGGGGGGGCAGCCGGGGCGGGGGAGGGGGGCAGCCGGGGCGGGGGAGGGGGGGAGGGGGGCAGCCGGGGCGGGGGAGGGGGGGCAGCCGGGGCGGGGGAGGGGGGGCAGCCGGGGCGGGGGAGGGGGGGCAGCCGGGGCGGGGGAGGGGGGGCAGCCGGGGCGGGGGAGGGGGGCAGCCGGGGCGGGGGAGGGGGGGCAGCCGGGGCGGGGGAGGGGGGGCAGCCGGGGCGGGGAGGGGGGGCAGCCGGGGCGGGGGAGGGGGGGCAGCCGGGGCGCCGTTGTGCGCGGTCGGGTTCGTCGGGCCATTCGTGTGGATTGGACAAGAGGGGGAGGAGGAGGGGGGCGCGCACTTCACGAGGCGAGGAGGCAAGGAGCTGGGGTCTTGCAAAGCCAGGCATACACGCATCGAGGGAGAGGCTGGAGGAACACCTCAGAGCAGCACCGCACACGGGATTACCCTCGGCGAGTACATGGGGGAGCAGTACATGGAGCAGCAGTACCGCTGGTCCCTAGGGTCATGTGCGGGTGGCTAGGTGGGTGGGTCCCCATCCGCTGGTGCCAATGCGGGTACGCGCGGTCAACGCGCGGCCCTGGCACACGGCGCACGCACCACCGGGCCCCACCGGGCAGCTCACCCGCCTCGTCCCGCTTCATCCGGATCCAGTCCTCTACCAACGGGTTCATGTCCGGGTCGGGGATGAAGTCGGGGTCCCTGGGGCGGTCGGGTGGGCGTGGGACAGCAGGAACATGCAGGGGTAGGAATATACTTCATACACAAGCCGCGCCGACGCAGGATGTGTTGAGTGGGATGCGGGGAATGCGGTACAGAAGAAACTGGATGGTGTACATAACAGTACGAGCCCGGGGTCGCCACGTGTCACCTGCCGTACCTCTGATTGGTTCCCTTTAAGTGATAGGGAGCCAGGTTATGTTGCGGGAAAGGTTGTGGTGGCGAATGAAGGATAGCTACCTTGTAGTTCCCAATGCAACCGCATGCTACCGACCCGTGGGCCACGCGTGCGCGTCAATTGCCGTACTGACCTGATAACGTCGTACTCTGTGTTTTCCTCCTCGTCTGGCTCCTCCAGGTCAGCGGCCTGGGCCTCGAAGTCGGCGCCGCCCGGCCCGCCACCGCCGCCGACGCCGTTCTCGACTGCGGTATCCGCCGTGTCGGTGCTAGGCCTCAGGCGCCGGGGCTTGGCATCACCTCTGACGGGTTCGACGGCGTCGCCGCCGTCGTCCGCGACCATCTCGGCGGGAGGCAGCTCCGTCTCGACATAAGGGGACCCGAACACGCCCACCTCGACCTCCTCGGCCTCTGCAGGCTCTGCGTCGGCCACGGCGCAGGTGCTGCGATTGGAGGCCACCTGCGGCTGATCCGACGGCCCTTTCGGTCGTTGGCGCGACAGCTCCCTCTGCTCCCTGGACTGCTGCGGCCACGGCTGCGACTGCTGCTGCTGCTGCGCCTCCTCGCCGCTCCCGCCGCCGCCCGCCTTCCGGCCCTGCTCCCCGGCCTGGTCCCGGTCCGGCTGGGTGTCGGGGCCGGGGTCCCTCCAGCGGCTGATGCGGGCGGGGTGCATCGCCTCGAACACCACGTGCAGCCGCCGTGTGGCCCACTCGTACACCAGGGCGGCGGCACCCCGGCCCCGGGGCCGCCAGCTGTGCAGCAGGACCACCGTACGAGATGCGGTGCCGGGGCTGAGAGGGGGAGAGGGCGGGGGAGGACCGGGGCGTCCGGGAGTGGGCGGTATGGGGCAGCGACGAGGGCATTGGTTATGTTGGGGATGAAGATGTGGGGAGTGGATGACGAGTGCGCAACCAACGCATTGACGGGCGGGAGAAGCATGCAGGACACAAACATCCCAGGAAAGATAGCCGATGAGGAGCGGAACTCTCACTCGACATGCGGCATCCTGCCTGCATGGGTCCCCGGGCCCTTCGATTGATTCATTACTGCCGCCCCGTAGCCACACACCATTCCATACACCAGCCACGAATTACCGGCCCCGACCTGCCTGCCCTAATTTAACCCCATAATTGATATATTGATTGCTTCGCTGCCTTTCCCGCCTGCCCGCCCGCCCGCCCCTCCCGCCCCTCCCCTGGGGCCCCCACCTGACTGCCAGCTCTATGTCGAGGTGCAGTCCCCGCACCCCCCTGAGCCGCCAGGGTGACCCGTGGGTCAGGGCCACCTGGCTCACGTGCACCGCCACATCGCTCCGCAGCGCCGTCAGCTCCGGGAGGGGCAGCTGCGGGCGGGCGGGAGGGAGGGGGTGAGGGAGGAACCGTATGGAGAGTGGGTTGGTGGGGAACGAGAGGGTGGGGAGCGAGAGGGTGGGGAACGAGATGGGGGCATTGGGCGGGCACTACAGGTGCGCATCCACTACTGCAGCCACCCGTTTCTGCACAGGGCCACCCTCCTCCCATCCGCGCCCGCAGCTGCATGCCCGCTTGCCCGCATCCATCCCACTGCCGCGTTGACACACCGCACCCGTAGCATCCACAACCTTCACGCGATTTCCCAAACCCGATGCACTAAAAGGGGCCTGTCGCAACCTTGCGCATAGCGCCTCAGCACCTGGACCTGTAGCACCCGGACCTATAGCACCCGGACCTATAGCACCCGGACCTGTAGCACCCGGACCCGTAGCACCCGGACCTGTAGCGCCCGGACCTGTAGCACCCCTTACGCCACAAGCAACCGCCCCCCCTCCTTCCCCTCGCCCCCCGTACCTGGAACAGCCGGTCCCCGCAGATGTACAGCGCCCGGGGCAGCGACACGCACCCCGCGTAGCTGTACTTGTTGCAGAGGCAGGGAGGCGCCGGCACGTTCCGCAGCTCCTTCATGTAGCCCCACAGCACGTGGCGGCCCTGCGGGGGAGTGGTGGGGTGTGGGCCGAATCGGCGGATGGGCATCACAGCTTGGGCTGGTGGGAGTCCATCAACGGCTTGCAGATCGCCGGGGGACCTGCCTCCCAAAGGACAACCGGCGCGCGACAGGTCGCATTCAAAATCCAAAATCTCCACTCCGACTACAGCGACAGCTTTGACCTGGTGGTGACCTCGTACCTGAGGGTCCTTGAAGCAAGTGGGCGCGTACAGGCAGTTACCCAGGTCCAACTTGCGCGGCCGCCCGCCCGCCTCCGCGCCCTCCATGTCGAACTTCGCGGTCGTACTGTCGTACTCGCCGATCCAGTAGATGATGGAGTAGGTGCAGGCGTCGGGAGCGCAGCAGAAGAACCAGCGCCGCGCCGGCGGCAGCGACGACGCGTGGGCGTGGCTGCTGGCGGAGTCGACGTCGCCGTGCAGCGGCAGGCAGCCGCTAGCAGCAACAGCGGTGGCGGCCGCCGAGTACGACCCACCACCAAGTCCCATCAGCGGCTGGGCCTTGTGGTAGCGCATCGTGACGGGCCCGGACAGCGGCTCCACCTCCGTATCCGGCTCCGGAACCGCCGAGTGACCCATCACGCCGGGGCTGTAGCTCAGCTTGCCGCCGGGCCCGCCGTCAGATGCGGCTGTAGCAGCAGCGCTGCTTCCGTCTGCCGCAGAGGCCGCCGTCGCGCGCGCCTTGGCCCGTTGTGCCTCCATGACCTGTTTGACCATGGAGTGGAGGTCCTGCAGTACGGCACGATCGGCGGCGGCGCCCGCGGGGACCGTGGTGGAGGCGGTGAGGGTGGAGCTGGTCAAGCTGCCAGAGGACACCTGGGAGCGGCGCCGACCGACGGGTCCGGCAGTTGGGTGATGGCCGCGTGCCGGGTGCGGCGTCGACGGTTGCGATGGCGGCGGGGGTGGCGGCGGCGGCTGTCGTTCACCGGGGCCCGTGGCCCAATCGGCACCGATGGTGGCCGCCGGCGACGGCGTCACCACCGACAGGGCATTGGTCTCCACACCTGCCGCCGCTACTGCCGCCGCGGTAGCCGCGGAGGCCGCGGTCAGCGGCGCGACGGTGACCTGGATGGTGGCTGTAGCAGCATGGCCGTCCTCGCCGCCAGCCCTGACGGTGGCTGTAGCAGTCGTGATGCTACCGATCGCGCCGCCGCCGCCGACGCCCTCTGCGCCGATAACGCACGAGGCGGTGCCGGTGCAGCCGACGCCGCCACTGGCCGCGTCGACCGCGATCGTGGCTGACGCCGCCGCGGCGCGCCTGACAGTGATGGTGACGGTGGACACGTCCGTGGCGTCGCCGCCGCCAGCGGTCTCCGGTACGGCAGCCGCCGTGACGCTGATGCCGATGCCGCCGTCTGCGGCAGGGACCGCCGTCGCCTCCGGCTCCGCCGCCGGCAGGCCGCTCGCCAACCGGTGAGCGTCGGCACAGGCTGTGCCGGCGGCGGCGCCGGGAACGCCGCCGTACACCACCGTCGGCGTGACTGCCGACACGACGTGAAGCAGCGTATCCACGAGGCCAACTGCCAGCGCACTGCCGTCTGGGTTCAGCTCAGCAGTCACCTGAGGTCGTGGCGGCGGCGGCGGCGGCGCCGTCGCCGCCGCCGTGGTCACCGTCGCCATCGTACCAGCAACAGGCCTGTTGGCGGTCTGCGGCGCAACGAGGCGGCTGGCCATCTCAAGGACGGGCACCGGGCTCGGGAAAGCGGCTCCGCTGCCTTCCGGGCCGGACCCAGCGCCGTCGCTGCTCTCGACCGGGAGCTCCTCCACACACCCCTCGGTGCCGCTAAGGTCCAATCCCACGTCCTCATCCAACGGCGTTCTTCGGCCACTGAGTGTCGTGCTGCTGGTTTCGAAGGTCGGCGTACCACAGTGCGGCATGGCGTCGCCGCCGCCATTGGCCAGGGCGGGCGTCGCTGCCGCCACGAGTGCGAAGTCCGCTGCTGACGTCACCGACGGCGCCACTGCCGCCGTCGCGCGTGTCGCCGCCGCCGCCGCCGCGGGTTGAGCTTCGGATGTGGCACAGGATGACCCGTCATCGAGGCGGTGGCTTCCCGCATAGGCAGCCTCGGGTTCTACGTGCACCGTCACCTCCGCCTCCGCCACCTCCGCCTCCGCCGCCCCCGCCTCCGTCACCGCCGCCAGGTCGGTGGTGGGCAGCACGTGGGCGCACAGCGGCAGCGGCTGCAGCTGCACCAGGAACGGACACTCCCAGCAGATGCCGGTACCCGGGGTGGGCCAGCTGCAGAGGTGCCCCACGAAGCGCCACCCTGCGGCGCCAACAGCCCGCGAGCCGGCGCAGGGACTTTGCAGGGGCTTTGGGTCTTGACGACTACAGAAAGGACAGTCTGCAGCGGCTAATGTGCTGGATTGGGATATGCGCTTGGGATGTGGTGAGTTGTGCCTGGCAGTGCTGCATTCAAACCGGGATGTGACCGAGTCCGAGGTCGAGCTCTGCCGCGGTCCGCATCTCCCTCACCCAGGCGTCTTGGACCCTACGGCACTTTGCTTCCATGACGTCTTGGAAACACACAAGCTGCATGCTTACAAGTGATGAAACAGCCACGCTTGGGCACTCCGAACGAAATGATGCACGTCGATGACCGTGACCCCACTTGTCAATAAAGAAATTGCGAAAAATCATCGAACCCACCCCCGTCCCCCCGCCCCCGCCCAAGCGACCTGCCGCACCTCGTGTAATCTCCTGCGTGCGGTACACCAGTGCCGTACCGCCGCCGCCCTTGAGCCCGCTTCCGATCAGCATCGTCCACTCCCGGCCCCGCCCGTCCCCCTGCTCAACGAACCATGGGTCGCGCCACGCGGTCAGCTGCCCCGTGTGCGGCAGCTCCATCAGCGGCATGGGCACCTTGCGCCAGCGGACGAGCAGCTCGTCATCTGTACGGCGGTGCGGTAGAGCGCCAAATCAGTTCGAGCACAGGGGCGGTCGCGGCACGAGCGGACGGGGCGGCTGCCGTAAGACGCAGCCGCCACGCGCAAGAATTTGCTTCGGGTTCACCGATCTGGGTCAGCCGTGTCGGCCGTTCTCGCAGCCGACCCAGATCGCGATACCCCTACTGTCACAGCCGGCTGCCCCGAGAACCTGTCACGCCGAAAGCTTTCACGTTGTAACATGTCAGCAATGCTCACGCGAACTGAAGGAGATAACAGACGGTTGCGGGTCCGGTATGCCCTGTATGTTATTGACTCACTGTCAGCGTTGCGGGTCGCAGGCTCGCAGCGCCTCCAGCGTCCCGCCTCACTGCGAACGGTAAACGAAACTCCGCACCCGCACCCTCATCGCCCTCCTCAGGGTCTAGTATATTTTGTAACGCTGATGGCGGCGGCGGCGCGTGCGCGACCCGCGCGTGGATCCCACCTGGGTCGCAGATGGCGCAGCACTGCGTCTCGATATGCTTGAGGCCCATGTCGTGACTGGGGGGCGGGTGCGGCAGCGCCACCTCGCGGTTGGTGCGCAGCCGGGCGGCGGTGTAGAAACACACGGGGATGCCGGACTGCGGCTCGATCTGCGGCAGGAGGGAGAGACGAAGCGGACTCCTGCCTTGCCACCCACAAATACAGGCGGAATGAGCACCAGGTTTCGGTCGGTCGGGTTCATTTTTCTAAACACACGCGAGTGAGTGCGGACCTGTATGGACCCGGAGAAGCAGCCGTCCGCGTCGATTCCCCCTGGAGTTGGCACCAGCGCCATGGGCAGCCGCTCCCAGTGCGCCAGGTCGTACGACACCACGTGGTCCCAACACATCCCCCAGTACCACTGGCAGGTGCCCGGGCGCGCCTGGTAGAACCTGTACGGCAGGGTACGACAACACCGTGGTCGAGAGCGTTTCGGTGACTCAGCCCGTCTCCTGAGCTTTGTACTTGAAGAAGTACGGCGCCATGGGCGAGGGGTGCTGTCCAAAGGGCGGTGAGGGGGCCGTGATGTACAGGGTACAGCTTGCCAGCGCAGCCTGCGCTCTTGCACGGTCCCCTTCCCTTCCGCTGGTCTCGTGACTTCCGATGTAACAGCCGCAATGCCCCAGCCCCAGGGCCCCTGCGAACCTGCGTCGTCCAGGCCCGCGGTTGTTCAAGCCCAACAAACCACCCGCCCCTAAAGCCCCCAGCCCCCGCGAAATCCAGCCCCCTCCACCTGCCTCCCTTCCCAACCCACATCAGCCCCCAGCCGCCCCCCAACCCCCTCCCCCGGCCCCCGGCTCACAAGTGGTATCTGCCCTTGTAGGCGATGGGTCCGTTGGGGTCGGAGCCCCACCCGCTGACGGGCATCACGTGGAACACGGGCGTCAGGCTGTCGGCCGCCAACACCCCCGCCGAATGCGCCTCCGCCAACGACCCTGCTGCTGCCCCCGCCACAGCTGCCCGCAGATCCGTCAGCGAACCGCTGCCGAACCCACCGCTGCTGCCATGCGTCGCCGTGGGTGACAACACGGGGGTCTTGGTTGCGGCAGCGCCGCTGCCGTTGGCCGCGGCCCACGGCAGTGGCAGCGCCAGAGACGGCGGCATCAACAACCCGCTCTCGCTTGCGTGGCGTGGCTGGGCAGCCAGGGTGGCCTCACGCCACATCTCTTCGTCGCTGCCGGCGGTGCCATCGCCTGGCACCCCAGCTCGCGTGGCAGCCGGAGCCTCGTGGCAATTCACGATTAGGGGCGCCGCGGCGAAGGGCGACCCGCGAGCCTGGCCGGGACTGTGACCTTGGCTACAGGGCATTTTCACGTCCGGCGTGTTGTTCATCGCGGCGCTAATTTTCTGGTTGGAGAGGCTTGTTGCTGGAGACGGGCGGATTCAGCTGCTTCAAGAGGAGATGCCGATGAGACCGCGGGTATGGGAAAGGCGAGGGTCTTTGGAAGGTATCGGTTCAGGCTCGGGGATCAAAGGGGGGTTGGGCAAGGCCTGACAGAAATACTGCCCGCAGTAGACGATGTGGACAATATCCAGGCGGTCAGTAATATAGCATGTGGAAGGAGCAGGGCCCACAGTGAAGCGTAGGAAAGCGCGGGCCAATGTTTGAACTGCCGCTTATATTGTCGGGCCAAGTAGCCTGCTATTGGAGAGAGACAAAACACGGTCAAATCTCAACCGCGTGGTCTTCTCTCGACAACCAAAAGTGCATGTTGACGGTGAATCTCCGGTGAGGACTGTACTTCAGCTCCGGAGATCACGTCACCTTATGTAGCGACCTTGTCCGAGGTCCTATACATCGTCCAGCGTCATCCCTTTGCGCGAACATTCCTTCCGCAAATATTCCCTCCGCTCTTGGGACAGGCAACAGCGGCCCAACGCAACAGACTTCTTATTCTGCTTTCTACCGATGATCCTTTCGGATGCATGGCGCTCAACGCACAGAGATCCAAAGATGCAAAGTTGGATGTTGGTGTACGACAATGTCAGACCGACCCATGGGCCCTTGTCATTTTCAATTGTGACGCACCCTCTCTGCCCACGAGCAGTCCTCATTCTGCACAAATCCTTGCCTGTCCTTGCAAATGCTGCCGGAATCGCTGCGACCGAACTGGATTACAGGTTACAGCTGCAGCTCACGGTGTCGGTTGGTTGACGTCGACTCGCCTGGATCTCGACTGAGTATCTCACCACCACAAGCAGCCTGCGCAGCGTCCTCTAAACCATTTCACACCAACGCCGATGTCCAGGCGTTCCTGCGCACATTCATGCTGGCGTGCAGCGTGTGTCGAGCAGAAACCATCGCTCCGAAATCACCACGATTAACAGGCGCGCACAAGTAAGCGATGGACCCAAAGGAACAGACGCGGCGGCGGGTGGGTTTCAAATTATGGAAACCCGGAGTCAATCTACAACAGCGGACAAGAAACGCAAGCAATTTTCCAAGCATGTCTTTGGAGGTCATACGGCAGCACCTGTCCAAACATACACACCAAAACACACACACGGATATATACGCATGATTCTGTTACCATGCACACACACATACAAACCCACGCCCCTTTTGCGCCAGATGCGCACGCGCACCGCGACTAGCAAACAAGCACTACAACGGACGGACTTCGGCATGTGCGCCCAGTAGACGAGGGCGGAGAGAGAGCTGCAGCGCGCGGCGCGGCTGCCAGGGGAGCCGCTGCGTAGCTTGCTTGATCGCGGCGCATGAGGCGTGGCAGAGGGCACCCTCGGGTCCAAGCTGCGAACCCCTCCGACCGTCGCTGACCAATACCTGTAACCACACCCTGCGCCCAGGACCAGACGCGCGTGTCTGTTGACGGGTCGCAGCGCAGCCAGAAAAATGTAGGCTCCCAGGGCTCCCAAACAGACGCATACAACAACACCCCAATCAAGACGTCAGGCAAGCGGCCATACATACGCGCCTAATCCACGGCGAGGGCAAACGCAGGTAGGGACAGGCCGAGAGGCCTGCTGACAGACGACTGCTGACTGCGCCGCCCCACCCCGCCCGCCCCCACTGTTCCGCCCACGCGTCCAACGCCAGTGCCGTACTATCCTACGCCTCACAGAAGTCCTCGCAAGAGGGCGCGACGCGCGAAAGCAGTTCAGATCAGACAGAGCTGCGCTCCAGCTCCATCTGCCCACCGGTAAATAATAAAGAAGTGTTGCGATTACGAGGCATACACGAACATGACGTGGCATGCACAGGGGCTGGCCTTTCGCAGAGCTCAAGACTTGAGAAGAGACGTCCACGCCTGCTCGCTTCGTCCTGCGGTACTGAGACCGGTAACCCCGGCCCCTCCTGCCCCGCGCCCTGCCGCATGCCTTCGCACCAAGAGCACTGATGCCCCCAACGGCCTGACCTTGAACACCAAGCAAACAAACCAATCACCTGCCGCGCTGTCTGTTAAGCTGCTTTGGCCGCCTGTACCTCCGTCGGTCTTTTGGGGGTCGAGTTTCGAAAACGCCGCCGTCCAGCCATACCGAGACGCGTAAACGACTTCCCCGTCTTCCACCAACCCCAGCTAAACCCGGCCGCCGCACCTGTTAAGCCCGGACACCCTTCACCCATCAGCGGCGATCTCGACTTCGCACAAGCCCTTCCCCTGCTCATACCTGGCCCTCTGGGGCCCCCAACACGCTCAGTCGTGCTTTGTCCGCGCGTAGTCATGCACCTTGCCCTCCGCCTTAAAGTCGTCTTTGGACCCGGTAAACGCCTTGGTCAGCAGCCTGCGGACGAGCGTGGATGATGGGGTATGCCATGGTGGGTTGCAGCGGGTCGTGCCGACATGAAGGGTCGAACCCAGGGTCCGAGACGTGGACCGCATGTCGGGCAGTACACGAACGAGCTGATGAGACGGGCAAATATCGTAAATCTGGCGAGGACAGCTGGCGCCGCGCGCGAGGGTGTAGGCGCGGCTCGTACCGTGCAATCACGGCCCGGGCCCGTCCGTGGCTCTCTCTCCCACACGCATACCAATCCTCAAGACACGCCCGCAGACACACCATTCGCGCTTGTTTGCACACTGCTGGACTGCCCCGCCGGCCCACTGACCTCACGATGCCCGCAAACCACTGCAGCTGCATCACCATGAGCAGCAGCAGCAGCACGTTGGCCGCGACGTACACCGCCAGGTGCTGGTCGGGCACCAGGAAGCCGGGGTTGACCTGCCAGCTGTCAATCAGGGTACTGCGGGGCCAGGAAGAGAGGACGGGCGATCCAGGCAGGGAACAGGCGATCAGGGGGGCAAGGTTTCGGGAAGCAGGGGCCAGGGGCACAGCGTCCAGGGGAGCAAGGGACACAGGGTTGTCTGGCCGCGTCCGACGTTGGGGCTGCTCTGATCTTTGCAGCCCCAGAGGATCCTCCAGCGGAACCCTTGATTTGCCCCTGGTGCGTTGCGCGCCGCCACCATCGCAGCCAGTCCCTGGCACGCCGGTTACTCACGCCCTGAGCACCACCAGCGGGAAGGCCACCACCCGCGACAGGAAGAACACGATCGCAAAAAGCAGGAAGGCGACCTGGTCCGCAGGGCTGCCCATGGGGAAGAGGGCAAGAGAGAGGCACAAACAGAAGGGACAGGGGCCATCACAGCGCGTCAGCAAAATGGGTACACGTTGCACTGGCTGTCAGCTAACAAGCAAAAGGCCCGGAAGCGGCGACCGGCCTCGGGGGTTCCTGGGGTGCCCAGGACTGCATGCCTCGGTAGTCGGCCATGCAGGGAGGGCCCCGGCGGGCTTTGGTGGGACACGTTACCAATCCTCAACACGCCCCGAAGCCGTTGTGCTGCTGTGGAACCCCCGTCCCAGGTCGGATCCTGGCTACGTTCGCGAAAGCACACTATTCATTGATCCCAACCTCGGCCCAGTCCGCGCATCCGGCACTCACACTTCCAGGTAGTGCAACACCTTCGCCACGTGCAGGAAGGGGTTCGAGACGTTAAGCAGGCACAGCACCAGCACGCCTGCACCAGCACCACCCACAGCCAGGCATGCACGGGACCTCTCAGCAAGACCGGTCTGATGGCCTCGGAGCAACGCAGGAACCTTTGTTCGGCAAAGGACTTATGCAGAGCGACACAGCCCGTAGTACACGTACGAAACGCCGTACCTGAGCGGAACAGGTTGAGCAGATAGCTGATGAGCAGCAGCGCGATGGTGGAGGCGTGGTGCAGGTGCATCTGCATGTTGTCCTCCATGCCTATACCTGGACCCAGATAAAGGCAGTGGAGGGGAGAGGCAAGGTGAGACAGGCCCAGACATCAGGTCGGCACAGGCGAAAACCCGGCCACATTACATGGGCAGGCACGATACCAGTGCGGCACACGCCAGTCACGATAGACTCGGGGCACAGCCAGGTAGGGTAATTCGCCAGTCACCGGCTGCAGGGTCGACATCCCTGCCACGTACTGACACCTCCGCCAGCTATGCGGGCCCCGACACGCGGTGTGCGCCTGCATACATAATCTGCAGCGCAGTTCTTCTGTTCAATTCGCCCGCGGTGGCTAGGCAGCCTGGTGGGGGACTCGCGCGTGACCGCAACCCACCCAGGCTCGACACTCTGCTCAAGGGTAGTACCGTAACCCTGACGGCCTTCAAAGGCTTGCTCAAATGAACTGGCTCTGCCCATTCAACGCGCCGTGCTCGACGACACGAGCTGCATGCACCAATAGGGCGCCGTGCGCGCCAGTTCACGGGCCCCGCAGCTTGCGGCATGCCGATGCCGCGCAGCTTCGGTAACGTACCCCTCCATTCCCTTTACCCCTCCATTCGGCGACGGCCCGGGGACAGTGAGCAGCGGCTGCACTACCTCACCTCACTTGATGTGTTAATAAGCATTCCAAAAATGCTCCTTATCATTGAAAACTCCTGTGCGGGCACCCTAGTGGGCACGACTGCTGCATGCTGCACCTGTCCAGCCATCCGCCCGTCCCGCCAACCCAGCTGCGTCAGGCGCAATGCTGAGGCAACCCACATCAACGGCAACCACATCAACGGAAGACACTCAATACGAAACGGGAACATTGCTGAAGGGCCAGCCCAATGAGGGACCTACCATCACCAGACGCAAATACACCCTCACTGACCTATGCAGCCCCTGTTGCTTCTGTGTCATAGGGCGTCAGCCAGCTACCCGCACATCCCTACAACGCCCCCACCCACCCACCCTACGAAGCCCCCACCCACCCACCCTCCAAAGCCCCACCACCCACCCTACAACGCCCCCACCCACCCACCCAGCGAGTGCTTGACCATGTAGTGGACGTACCAGCCCAGCTCCACGTTGTGATAGAGAGTGATGGACGCGTCCCGCGGGCCGGGGGCAGTGGGCCAGCCAGTGAAGCAGCCCGTGGTGTTCAACAGACCGCAGCTGCCGCGATCACTGTAGACCCAGCAAGGAAGAGATGGGCGATGGCGGGTTTAGGCGGGGGAGACGTGCTGAATGGGTGGACTGCCCGAGCACAGGGCGAGGGGGGCACCGAAAGCTAATGGTAGCGTGATTGCAGTCGAGTTAGTACTAAAGGTGCATGACGGAAGGGTGCTCCATGGACGTCTTGATCGTGACGTTGCCTGTACTGGCGCGCGCGAAAAGCCATGCCGGTCTGGGAGTAATAGCTCTGTACCAACACTCAAAAGCAATCTGCGGAAAGATCCCACGAGGTCGCCCAGGTGATATCGGATCGAATCAGTGTATCACGGTACCTGCTTCGGAGCGCTTCAACTCCAAGCACGAAAGCAACCTTCCCGATGGCAAAGGGTGAGCGTGGAGGGTGGGCACGAGGGGGTCAACCGCTTGCGGACAGGGAAAGGCGATGCATGAAAAGGAGTACAGGGGAAAACTAAACACACACGGCGGTGCTGGTGAACTTGGCTGCATGGGTGCGCCTGTATGGAACCCCTAAACCAGCGTTGGTGTATGATTGCTTGCGTACTGCATGCGCTCGTGTGAACAAATGGTGTAGGAGCCAGGTGCTGCCAGGTGTGTGGTTGACTCTTTGTAACCAGGGCACAGCCCCCTCACCATGCTGCCCAGGATGGCGAAGGACTCCTCGAGAACCTTTTCTTGGAGTCTGCATCATCCAATCCAGCCAATATGGGTCAGTTGGCCACACTGGCAGCTGTTCATCCTCCTTGATGGAGTCACGTACCCGACGTCTTTGATCCCCTTGCCGGTTCGTTTCGCTCTCCAGTAAGTTCGCATTGCATAGTAGATGACATATCGCAGTAGGGTCCATACCACCGCATATCTGTAACGGTACAGTTCGAAAGATTTCGCATCTGGTGGTTGACTCATAAGTGGTGCATGTTCGCTGTCCACAAGTAAACTCACCCGAACGTGGGTAATAGTAACGGGGCGTTCGCCGCTGCAATACCTAAAAGCTCTTGAGCGGCACCCATGCTAAGGGTGCGCCTGAAACTTAGCAAAGCAACCTCAAATAATGACGCAGCAACTTATAAGTAACTTGGCAGCGCCTGTGTCTTGGCCTGCATATTCGCTGTCGGCATCTTGGCGACATTAGTTCTTGCTCCGACTCATTGCCATTTCTGTTACAGGAATGCTGTGCTAGAAAAGGCTCTGCTTCGCAGTAGCAGGCCTCAGGAACCGAAAAAGAGAAACCACGAGCAAAGAACGAAACGCGGGCGACGCCCAGGGAGGGCGGGCGGGAGCGCGTGCTGAACAACAAAAACAAGATAAGGAAAAGACTTGTCACGCGCTAATTAATGCGGTCCTGAGAACACGGACCGCGGGCCGAGCATCTGTCCAACTGCCGGCCCCGAAGGCCTTACGCCTAACTAACCCGGCTTACTCAAAACGTAAGCCCGCATTAGTTCTTGCTCCGACTCATTGCCAAAAGAAGAGAAACCACCATCTAGCGGTTGAAGTATTGCACACCGAACGGCGCCACGCGCCGCGCCGCTAGAGGGCCAAAAAACGCGACGGCCTTCGGGCAGGAGCGCACCCCCATATCCAGGTAGTGCTCCCGTAACGCCGAAGAGTTAGCCGCCCAACCGCCGAACGCCTCCACGACTTCGAGCGGAACACCAGCCGCGCGCGCTGCCGACGCGCCACCGCGACGCAGACTATACAACGTGTGCATGCCGCGCAAGTGCACCAACCCGCATCGTGCGAGAACCAAATCAAACCAACGCTCGGCGACCGCCGTCGACCGACGCGCCGACCAGAGCCCCGCCGGGGACCGAGCCAGCTGCTGCTCCAAAGCCAAACGCAACCACGGGAGGCCGCACAGGGGAAACTGCAAAACCGGTGCATGCTCGGGGACACAATGCGACCCTTCCAGCTAAGGGGCTTATACTGAAAAACCGCCTCGCCATCGACCAAGGAGACGCGGGCCCACACCACTGACAGCAACGAATCCGGCCGCAAAAAGAGACAGAAATCTAGAACCACGAACAGCAGAGGCATGAAGAGATCCGACTGAACGGACACGGACGGGAGACATTCGTACAGGCGCCAAGCGTCTGCAGCGCTAAAAGCCAACACTAACGACGACGGTGCGGAGAGGGAAACCTGCAGGCGCGCCCAGCCCTTGCGAAAAGCCGCCAACAAGACATTGTCTCCGTCACAAGGCTTCGCGAAACCTAGTAAATCGTGCACCGAGTTAATTGCGCTGAAATAAGGCTGCGCCGTGCGCGCCTGAACCGTGCCCTTAGACGCCAGGAACTGAGCCCAGAGTAACCCCGTATACTGCGTGGCAGGCAGGAACTCCAAGCCCTCCGCCACACAAAAACGCACAAAGGCCGCAAAGTGCGAACCATACGACTTCCAAGAAGACGCCCCTACACGGGCCATTACAACCTGGGCGATGGACCTGAGGCGCCCTTCGTGATCTGCTCCGGGGGCGAACGATTGCAGATGCGAGACAACCAAGTCAGTTACGACAGGGGCGCACCCACACCTCGAAGGTCGAGTGCATAGCGAGGGGCCGCGCCCCCGTCCGCGCGGGTGCCACGTGCGAGTGCCCAGTCTACCACTGCACTCGGACCGCCACGACCTGCCACTGCGGGGGCGGAAGGAAGGAGCTCGAGCCCCCTTCGCCCGGTGCGAACAGCGCTGTGTTCGACGGCAGGAACACCAAATCCGTGGCCAACTCCATCAACTGCTGCCACCACGCCTGCGCCGTCCAGTACGGCACCACCAGCGTAACGCACGCTCTCTCCTCCCGCACCTTCTGCACCAGGGCCATCATGAAATCGGGATCCAGGGGCGGGCAGCCGTAAGCGTTGAGCCCGACCCAGGACTGCAACAAGGCGTTGACACCGGAAGACCCCGGGCAATGATGGCGCGAGAAGAAGCGCGGCAACTGCGTGTTGACGTGAGTGGCGAACAAGTCCACGTCATGCGCCCCAAAACGCTGATCTAAAAGACGGAAGAACCGCGGATGCAACCGGTAATCGTCCCGATCCACCCAGCGGGAGGCCGCGTCGGCCTCGTTATCAGCACTAGCGACACGCTCCACTTGCAAAACAATGCTGTGCTCCTGAAGGAACGCCCACAACAACTTCATCTCAGCGTGCATGGCGGGGGACCGCGATGAGAGGCGCCCCAAAACCGCCTGAGTGCACGTGTTATCCTCCTTGATGAGAACCACCCGCTGCCGTACGTACGGGAGGAACGATTCTAACGCGTGCCGGACTGCGCGGAGCTCCTTCCAATTGATATGCGCGGGGAACTCCTCCGAAGACCAATAACCCCGCGCGACGCGACCATGCAGTACGGCCCCCCAGGAGTGACGGGACGCATCAACAGACAACTCCACAGCAGCCGGGCCGATATGGATAGCGGCCGAGCAATGGCGGGCGGGGATGTCCGCCCACCAATCGAGGTCCCGTAACGAGCCTCGCGAGAGCCGCACACGCCCCGACCAGCCCACAGGCTGCTTCATATCATCATAGAAATTGCGGAGGAAAAGAGGGGCGGGGGTGAGGGCCAGCTTAACACTCTGCGCGAAACCACACAGCTTGGCCAGCTCACGCTTCTGCACTAAGCGGCGATTCTTCTTAGCCGTGACCCGCAACCCGACAGCCAGACGTCGCAGCTTAGCAAGCTTCTCAGCAGGGACCTCAAACAAGCCGGTCGCCGTATTGACCGTGATGCCCAAGTGATAGACAGACTGCGACGGCTCCCACTCACACTTCGTGGGGTGACAGGAAAGCCCCAGAAACTCAATGCTCTCTCGCACCCAGCGGGCGCCCAACTCTGCCTGCCTCTTAGACGCGAACACGAACAAAAAATCGTCCAGGTACGGAAGGACGCGAGCGCCGAGACGGGCTGGCCGCCCACCTCGCCCCTTCGGGAAAAACTCGTGGGGCGGCATGGGGGGCGCGAGCCGCCGCCGCCCGCTGCCCGCCGCCGCCAAGGGGTCCCGCCAGAAGCGCACAACGTTCCGCATGATCTTGGTAAACCAATACGGGCTGTTGAGCCACCCCATCGGGAGCGCATTCATCTCATACAGGACGCCACAGAAACGAAACACGAAATAACGCCGATCGGACTGACGAATGGGAATATGGTAGAAGGCGTCGGCCAGATCGACCTTGACCATCCACGAGTCCTCGATCCCCATACGCCGCAAGGTACGGAGAGACTCGTAACGGCACTTATACGCCTTCTGAGCGACGTTCATGCGCTTGAGGTTCACGACCAGACGCCATGACCCGCTGCCTTTAGGCACACAGAACGCATTGACCACGTGATCTACCGAGCGAGAGGGGTCCACCCTAGAGATGGCGCCCAGAGCCACCAAACGCGGCTCCTCCGTCTCCAACCACCAACGACGCTGCGCTTCAGTGACAGGGAAGGAAGGGAGCTCAAACGCAGGAGGCGGACCACCACCCCGAAACTCGACCGGCACGCCATGCTTCAAGACGTGCAACGTGCGTGCGTCCGCGCCTATAGCCTTCCAGGCCGCAACCCGCGCAGATACCCGCTCATGCAAAGGGGAGCCCATGTGCTACTCAGCCCTGCCCGGGGCCCCCGCGCCCGGAGCTGCACCGCCCGCCGCAGCGGCCGCGGCCCTATTGGGCTGGAAACCGCGACCGCCGTTGCCACCACCGCGACCACGACGACCACGTCCCTGCTGAAAATGACCGAATTGACCACCGTGGCCGCGATTCTTGTACTGCTTCTCTGCGAGGTGCTTTGCCGAAGACTTCTGATGAGCACGGGAAAGATCATCATCAAATTCACGCAAAACCTCATCCTGATCCGAACGCTCTGCTGTAGCGAAATAGCGCTGGTGCAGCACGACTAGACCGTCCCGTCCGCGCGCGGAAAACTCGACGAGACAATTGATGCGGGAGGATGCTAAAGCTTGCATCCACGACACATTGTAACGCAGCGTACGGAAGGTGTTCAGAGCCACCCCTGCCCAATTTTGCTGCATGCCCATGGACACCGCGCTCCTAATCAACGCATCCAAACCACTGGCAAGCAACTCCGATATGGACAGAATAGTCATCAAGATACCAAGCTCATAAAGCAGGGATCCGGCGCGATCCGGGTGATTACGCTGCGAATACTCTAAGTCACGCCACTCCGGAAACGCCTTGAAATTTAACAAAACCATATTCTGGACCCCGATCTCGCCCGCCGGCAACCCTGACAACACACGCCGCGAGAACGGAAAACGTGAGGTCTCCGGCGATTGCTGCGCGCGCGGATCCTGAAACTGCCGCGCCAAGAAGTTATAATCCTCTACACCGGGGTGCCCACCTTGACTTTGCACGTTGTTAACATGGTTGGTCAGAGCCATCATCTGCTGTTGCAGTTGAAGAATGATGTTGGTCTGATGCTCCATCTGGGCGGCCAGCGGGTTGGACGGAGGGTGAGGGACTTGCACACCAGCACCAGTTACTTGTTGAGCAGCCGATGCAAGGTTGCCCGCCACGCCACCCGCTCCCGCAAAACCACTAGCGCCAGTGAGGTGAAGGCCACCAAGCCCGCCCGGAGTGCCGGGACGAGAGAAAGCCATCGGGTTGGTATAAACTACCGCACCCAGGACACCGCCCAAGGACGGATCCATGGCTAAAACGCCGCTCATGGCGGCAAAACCGACCAGTAACAGACGAAGAACGTCCATGACGTCGGTGATAATTAGGTGCTCTAATTTTAGCACTCTACCCGTTGGGTCTTGCTGAATAGCCGTAAGCACAGCGGAGGTATAAAACAGAAGCGCGCCGATTGGCGCGGGACCTGCCCTGTTGTTCAGCGCGTGCTGAACAACAAAAACAAGATAAGGAAAAGACTTGTCACGCGCTAATTAATGCGGTCCTGAGAACACGGACCGCGGGCCGAGCATCTGTCCAACTGCCGGCCCCGAAGGCCTTACGCCTAACTAACCCGGCTTACTCAAAACGTAAGCCCGCATTACGACGGTAACAGGTGGTTATGTCCGTTGCTGTAGCGGAACCAAAGCGGAAAGCGCAAAGAGAGGTCAAAATAGAAGGTAACTACTGGAATTACTCTGAGTCTTATGTATGTGCGTGCGTTGCGGTGCCTCTTGAAACACAGCACGCAAACTGTAAGTGCTCAGGCGGTACTTACATATTGCCAGCATGAAGCAATAATACGTTCTACTGCGTAGCCGCCTGGCTGAGTCCGCTTGTGCGTGCCCGTGCCCGCGTACGCCCTCAGTGCTGACCGTCTGCCAAAACATCTGTAGCATGTGCGGAAATTAATGCCGATCCTGCCCCCCCTAAGCACTTTGCGCACACGGGCACACACACAGCAACCTACACCGTGGGACCCCTGGGGGCCTGACCTCCCCTTACCCTCCTATACCCGTTACACCACTGTAGGTCAGGCGTTTTGAATGGATGTGCCCTCCTACCGCACTTCCTTGAGCCTTCTCAAAGTACGCCGAAGTACGTGCGGCAATGTTGCAGCCTGTTGCAGCGGTGCCCAGCGGTGCTTTGTAGCAGTCAACTGCCTTTCCGATGACCTGCTGGGTTTTCTGAGTTCATTCAGGTTCAGATAACCTCGTGCTGTCATCCACGTGTATGGTCCCGCCGTACATCATGGATACACACGGCATTTTGTATCCAATAGTCCCTTTTGAGCCTTGAATTCCTGGAACTGCGCATGCAGGTTTCGTAGGTGGGTGAATCACTGGCACGGAAATCGACAGCTGCACGTGACCGCAAGACACATGTAGGAATCGAACCCTGCCGGCGTAAATGAAAAAAAATTTGGAACCATTTCTCGATTTGTGCGTGTCATCCCTGCGCGGGGGCCATGCTAATCTTCTCTGTATTTTTCCAATTTTAACAGTTGTGCCGAAGCACGTCATAATTGTCAAATTTTATGTATATATATTGTAAGCAGTACGACAACTGAACCGTGGATAAGTTAGCCCTTGCTTCTGGTTCTCGCTGCACACACAAGGGTTGGGTTCGTTGTAAGCTGGCTGTAGCTGCCTGAACCAGCGGCTGCACTTGCACGCCCTCAGTCATGCCCGCGCATTCTTGCGCGGTGATGCCGGAGCATAATTCGATCCAGGGTCAGTGAACTGTGTTTTCTGCTTACTGGTTGCTGTTGGCAGAGGGTTGGTTTCCAGGAAGGCTTCAGCTTACTGCACCCAGAACTGACGACTTATTCCCAATGTGCATTCTTTCTCCCTAGAGTTCCGGGTGAAGTCCCCTATGCGGCACTCACTCGGGCATGCTCGCTGCGCTCGCATGCCCTCGGTCGTGCCAAAGCATGACGTTCAAGGTCAGCGATCTGTGCTTGCTGCTTACTGGCTGCTGCCAGCAGAGGGTTGATTTCCAGGCAGGCTGTAGTTGTCTGCACCCGGCCAGAATTGACATGCCGCACGGGCACACATTCATGCTCTCTGAGAACTTGATTGGGCCCCTTATGTGGCACTCACTCGGGCATGCTCGATCTGACCTCCGAAACCAACATTTGCGGACACTTGTCAAGTTGCTTTTGGACACACACACACACACCATAGCCCCATCATGGAGCGCCCGACTGCATACCCGGACCCAGCTTGGCCTGACGTGTGCGACGTCGCTCTGACTCGGCTGGGCGGGCAGGCCTGCCGAATGGTGCAACCTTAGCTAGTACGATTAGGTTGGGACGCGGGACCAGGCTAGTTTTACCGCACCAGGCAGGGGCGCGCCTCCGAATTGCTGAGGAACGCGCCCTGGGTGCTGCAAGGACTTGAGGAGGTTGAACAGCGGACTGCGAGGCGCAGACCGCCCGGGATGGGCTTCCGCCCAATCCCTTGAGGGGGCACAGCTGTCACCGATCCTCAGGGATCGGGCGCGCGCCCTTGGTTGAGCGCGAGGGGACAGAGGCCCCTTACGCCCCTCTCCCCCGAATCCGGGGGAGAGTGCTTCGGCGGTCTCCCGTATGGGGCGGGTTAGCGCCCCCGGCCAGCGTCGGCCCGGCAGATATGCATGTAACGATTCACACACACACACACACACACACACGGGCGGGCGGGTTGCAATTCTAAACACACACACACACACACACACACACACACGGGCGGGCGGGTTGCAATTCTAAACACACACACACACACACACACACACGGGGTTCTCCCCCTAGCCCTCAGAAAGCAGAAAGCAGAAAGAAAGCAGAAAGCAGAAAGAAAGCAGAAAGAGAAGCTCCTATCGGGTTCTCTTTCTAACTTCCTTTCTAGCTTTCTTTAGCTTTCTTCGGGAATATTATTATTAGGATGTTACAGCGGACCCCGCGGGTCATCGGTGACAGCCCCGGCGACAGCCGAGGCTTCCTCACCATACACTGCCTAAATGAAGTAACGCCACCATGGCGCTCCGGACAGGCTCCCCAAGTGCACCGAAACACTCCCCGGGCCCACACTACCAGGGAACCACCCCGTTCCTGAGAACCAACCATGGCAAGGGATAAAGCCCGCTCAGGGGGAGTTAGCCACCATGGCGCCCCTATTAGCGAACCACCACCCCCACCAAGGCGGGGTCACTTCTCCAGCGGTGGCCCGTAGTCTTGGAAGGCCACGGGGGCCACGGGGGCTTCGGGGGCTTCGGGAATATGTGGAACAATATGGGCTGTACCCCCAAACTGCGCACTGGCGCAAACTAGTTGGTTCCAATTAACTGCCGTACAGGCCTGCCGTGAATAGATCGCGGTACAGTGGCCCCCAGTCATGTAATGTAACCGTTACAAGTAAGGTGGACCCGTATCCCCGGTCATATTGTTTAGGCCAAGGGTTCGGACTGTTAGTTCCAGTTTGTTCAGGTCATGTTGGCCACAAAATGCAGCAAATTGCCTTCTGGCCGACAGTGGCGGATCCATAATCCATTGCCCATTGCCTTTCGCACTCACGACAGCGTCACGGCAGTAGCGGGCACCGTCTCCGCAAACGTACACCGTACTTGTACAACGGCATGCACGGGCGGTCTCGTGTCCAAAACGACTCCATGCAGGCAAAGGGTCTCCAGCTGTCGCCCTAACCCGGCGTGCCCGTTACATACCCGGCGGGGGAAGAGAGAAATCCCCACACCTCGCGATACACCTGCTGTGGTCTGCAACCCCAAACCCTCCTCATGTCTTGGCCGCAGCCGGGAGCTCGCGGGACCGACGCCGGGTCCCACGCACTTACGAGAGCCCTGGACGAGCCCTTCCTCGAGCGTCAACACCCGGCGGGTCACCAACGGCACCAACGGCACCACGACATACACCACAATGACCGCCAGCTCGTCATAACGGACACGTACGAACCACAACCGCCAGGCGCCAAGGACGCTTCAACGACTGCACTCGGAAACACAACATTGATTCAACGACACGGACGCCGCTATGGACAAAAGAGCGCACTTGGTTGCGGCGTCGGAACGGACGGACGTACGGTCGGTTTCCAAGTCGCTCGATGTCCTGCCCGTCGGGGGCTTGCCACGACTGGACCGAGACCGGACTAGAGCCCCACGCCGGGTAACGTAGGGTTCCCCTCTCGGGAGGTGCAAGTCTCAGGAGCCTCGTGGGCGGGGGGTCCGCTGCAATGCCGTGCGTATGTACGCAGCAAAGGGCGCAAGCGCGCGGCATCTTTTGCTCGCTCGGGCCCTACGGCATCCACCCTCGTCGGGAACTAACGGTGCGTGGAAACCGACCAGGCACCCCGGCGCCGTCTCCGATCACAAAACCCACATACAACATCTCCCGCCAGATAATAAGAGACCGTCAGGGTCCGTCGGCAACCGGCCATGCACACGGCGGGGGGGAGGGCCGCCTCGCGTCGACCCATGGGTCAATTTCGCCCCACCCGCTTCTATCGACCCCGGCGCGGCCGCCGCTGCCCCTCCTGCTCCTCCTGCTCCTCCTCGCTTCCTCCCGCCGTACTTGATATGCATGATGGAACCCATTGGGGTCCAGATTTGAAGAAACTTGGAAACGAACCCGTTGGGGTCATCAGCACAGGACGGATGGGCACTACCCCTACCCCTGCCCCTACTTGCGCACGAACCCGTCCAACGGCGCGTCGCCCTCCCTCCTCCAGCAGCTGTCGACCTCGTAGGCGTGCAGGTCATCCAGGGTGCAGCTGCCGCCCACCGCCAGGAGCTCGATGCCCGAGTCCGCGGCCGGGTCTGCTCCAGGGGCGGACGGCCCTGTGGCGGGGTGGTGGTGGGGTGGGGGTGGGGGTGGTTGTGGTGCGGCGGGTGGCCCCGGTACACCCGGGTGGTGAGCACCTGGCCGCTGCCCGTGAAGACCTCGAGACAGGAGGCGTCCAGGAACAGCCGCAGACGCAGCGGGGCGCCCGGGGGCAGCCCCAGGGAGCCGCCTGGGGGCAGCCGGGGCGGGGAGGGGGGGCAGCCGGGGCGGGGGAGGGGGGCAGCCGGGGCGGGGGAGGGGGGGCAGCCGGGGCGGGGGAGGGGGGGCAGCCGGGGCGGGGGAGGGGGGCAGCCGGGGCGGGGGAGGGGGGGCAGCCGGGGCGGGGGAGGGGGGGCAGCCGGGGCGGGGGAGGGGGGCAGCCGGGGCGGGGAGGGGGGGCAGCCGGGGCGGGGGAGGGGGGGCAGCCGGGGCGGGGGAGGGGGGCAGCCGGGGCGGGTGGCAGCCGGGGCGGGTGGCAGCCGGGGCGGGTGGCAGCCGGGGCGGGTGGCAGCCGGGGCGGGTGGCAGCCGGGCGGGGGAGGGGGGCAGCCGGGGAGGGGAGGGGTGGCAGCCGGGGCGGGGGAGGGGGGGCAGCCGGGGCGGGGGAGGGGTGGCAGCCGGGGCGTGTGGGGTACTTGAGGGGTGCGCTACGGAACCACGGGGTACCCGAAGGAAGTAGCGGACATAGCAATGCGGAGGGGAACGGGGGAGAATAAGGCCCAGAGCGCGGCCTGGGGGCGGGTGCATAGCGTCTTGGTGTTCTGGTAAACCCTAGACCCTAATGTTCGTAGGCAGGCCGAGCATGGAGTGCGTGACATGCCAGGGGTGTAGCAGTGCCCAGACAGTTGCTCGTGTGTGTATATGGAGAACGGATGTGAGCTTGTGCAATTGCGGTCTGAAGATGTGGGCCAGTGGAACGTAAGCGCGCGAGGGTGGGGGCAACCCACCCCTGCACTGCACGCGCGCACCTCGTGTGTTCGTGCCATTCCGCAAACACGGCGTCGAGTTCAGCTGTGTCGGTGAACCGCGTGCGCAGAAATCTCAGGTTCACTCTTCGGATTGTAACCGGGTGGCACACTTGCCGTTCATCCGCACTCTGCCACCCTCCCACCCAGCCACCAACCCACCCTCCCAGCCACCCTCCCAGCCACCCACCCGCCCGCCGCCGCCTCATCCACAGCCAGTCCTCCACACCCTCGTTGAACGGCGTCGTCCCGCCGCCCGCTTTGGGCCGGGGGTGCCCACGCGGCTCACGCCGCGGCTCTTGCGGCCCTGACGGCTCACCGTCCACCTCCACCTGCCACCGCACGCCCTCGTCCGCCAGCACCCCACCACCCCCAGGTGCCCATGCCCCATCCTCCTCGTCAACGCTTCTCCCGTCGTCGTCTGAGACTGGGTCAGGGTTGCACAGTTCCTCTGCAACGGTGGAGGCGGCGGTAACAGCGGCCGCGGTGGTGGCGGAGGCGGTGGCCGCGGTGGTGGCGGAGGCGGCGGCGGGGTCCGGGCTCCCGGCTGCCGCCGCCTCGTCGGGTTGGTGCACCGCCGTCGCGACGTCAATGCAGTCCGCCGCATCGCTGGCGCCATGTCGCCCGGGTGCGAGGTGCGGTCCTGCGGCGCTGTGCTGCGACTGGGCGGACAAAACCGCATCCGTGGACGGGAGGTGGTTGTGGTTGTAGTGGCGGTTGTGGTTGTGATGGTTGTGGTGGTTGTGGTGGTGGTTTTGGTGGCGGTAATGATGGTGATGGTGATGGTGATGGTGCTGCTGCTGCTGCTGCTGCTGCTGCGCCTCCTCGCCGCTCCCGCCGCCGCCCGCCTTCCGGCCCTGCTCCCCGGCCTGGTCCCGGTCCGGCTGGGTGTCGGGGCCGGGGTCCCTCCAGCGGCTGATGCGGGCGGGGTGCATCGCCTCGAACACCACGTGCAGCCGCCGTGTGGCCCACTCGTACACCAGGGCGGCGGCACCCCGGCCCCGGGGCCGCCAGCTGTGCAGCAGGACCACCGTACGAGATGCGGTGCCGGGGCTGAAAGGGGCGGATGGGGGGAAGCAAGGGCGAGGGAGGACGACGGGAGGGGGCCGGGGCGTGAAGTGGGAGGGCAGAAGGCCGTTGGCTGGCTGGTATGACGTTCCGGGAGGTTGAGGGCTGCAATCCCAGTGAACGGGAAGTTCCCTCGACCACGGCCCCCGTGCCACTGACCCGCCAAAAATCCGTGAAACGCACCAGAACCGAATCTCACCAATCCCTCAACGTCCCCAGTCTGCCTTCCCAACCGCGAATCAGTCACCCCGTGAAGCGCAACAAAGCGACCGGTATCATCTCTGTCCCTGAACGTCAAGCTCCGCCAAATACACAGGTATCACATCACTGCGCTACGCAGCGATAGCCGGCGCCCCCTTCCGTTCCCCTTCGCGCCCTGTCCCGTTGTACCAGGCCCCCCCCCCCTTACTGCTTCCCTGCCCTACTGCTTCCCCGCCCGCCCGCCCGCCCCTCCCGCCCCTCCCCTGGGGCCCCCACCTGACTGCCAGCTCTATGTCGAGGTGCAGTCCCCGCACCCCCCTGAGCCGCCAGGGTGACCCATGGGTCAGGGCCACCTGGCTCACGTGCACCGCCACATCGCTCCGCAGCGCCGTCAGCTCCGGGAGGGGCAGCTGCGGGCGGGCGGGCGGGAGGGAGGGAGGACCCGTACAGCGAACGAGAGGGTGGGGAACGAGAGGGTGGGGAACGAGAGGGATCGTGATCAGGACAGGAAAGTTTAATGGTATCTATATGGGGCATTAGCTCAGTGGTAGAGCGCGCGCTTTGCATGCGTGAGGCCACCGGATCGATCCCGGTATGCTCCAATACGATTAAATCCCATTAATTGTGATCGAGATTGAGTCATTGTAAGTTATGTGCACAAGTGTGTCTTAATGCGAGAACTTGTTCAGGTGCAGAACTGAAATTTGGACCCGTGATAGGGCTTCTAATAAGACGAAGTAATGTACATCTGACAGATTGAAATTGGATACAATGCATGGTGTGGGGAGTGGGTTTTGCCGTGAGGGGAAGGACCAAAGAGGACGAAGGAGAAGGAAACGCGGCGCCGTGCAGGGCGGACCTGTAGCACTCTACCTGTAGCATCGCACCCGTAGCACCATTATCCGTAGCAACAGACCCATAGCAATCTTGCCCGTAGCACTGGACCCCGTAGCACACCAACCTGTAAGACATCCTGTTACACCCGGACCTGTAGTACCCGGACCTGTAGCACCCGGACCTGTACTGGACCTGTAGCACACGGGCCTGTAGCACCCGGACCTATAGCACCCGGACCTATAGCACCGGGACCTGTAGCACCAGGACCTGTAGCACCTGGACCTGTAGCACCCGGACCTGTAGCACCCTGACCTGTAGCACCCTGACCTGTAGCACCCGGACCTGTAGCACCCGGACTTGTAGCGCCCGGACCTGTAGCTCTCGGACCTGTAGCACCCCTTACGCCCCAAGCAACCGCCCCCCCTCCTTCCCCTCGCCCCCCGTACCTGGAACAGCCGGTCCCCGCAGATGTACAGCGCCCGGGGCAGCGACACGCACCCCGCGTAGCTGTACTTGTCACACAGGGCGGGGGCTGGGGGTACCGGCCGGAGCTCCTTGATGTAGCCCCACAGCACGTGGCGGCCCTGCGGGGGCGGGTGGGATGGGTCGGGGGGTGCGAGTGGGCCAGGGGCCGTGTTGCGGGCACATGTTGGGGCTTGTGTACCAGTAGTTCGACTGAGAGATTAATGGAAGGGCAGCACACAGGCAACGGATGACGCGCACCTGACCTGACCTAATCGAGCCTAATCGGGCCTGATCGGGCCTAATCGGGCCTGATCGAGCTTAATCGGGCCTGATCTGGCCTGAAAAGCGTCTTGGGTGAGCTGTTCGGTGAGCTGCGGTCCCCACCTCCTGGCCCCTGCCATTTCTCCGCATTCAGTTGCGGGCAAGGTGCTCAGGGTTTGTCATCTACCGCATACCACAAGACACCATCCCACGCATGCATTAGAAGAAACTCAAGAAACCCCTGACCCGGACGCCACATGGCGGCCCGGCGAGGCGCTTTTTATCCTGTACGGCATCTGAAAGTCCTTCCCAACCTGTACGGCACCTGCGGGTCCTGTCACTTCATACCTGTGGGTCCCGGAAGCACAGCGGGGCATACAGGCAGTTGCCGATGTCCAGCGGCGCGGCGCCGGTCGCCGTCTGAATGTCGTACTTGGCCGTACAACTGTCGTACTCGCCGAGCCAGTATATGGGCCGCGTGCCGACGAGGTCGCCGGAGATGTGGCAGGCGTCGGGGGCGTTGCCGAACAGCCAGCGACGGCGCAGCGGTACGGCGCTTGCGACGGCGTAGTGAGTTGTCACGTCAACGTCGGCGTGCAGCAGCAGGTGGCCGCCTCCGCCGCCTCCGCCGCCTCCGCCGCCTCCGCCGCCTCCGCCGCCTCCGCCGCCTCCGCCGCCTCCGCCGCCGTCACTGATTGCACTTCCGCCGGCGCCGCCAATAGGACCGGACCCGGGAACCAGAGTGGACTGAGCGGCCTGAACGGGCTGGGCACTCGGCGACGTCTTCATCAGCGGCTGGGCCTTGTGGTAGCGCATCGTGACGGGCCCGGACAGCGGCTCCACCTCCGTATCCGGCTCCGGAACCGCCGAGTGACCCATCACGCCGGGGCTGTAGCTCAGCTTGCCGCCGGGCCCGCCGTCAGATGCGGCTGTAGCAGCAGCGCTGCTTCCGTCTGCCGCAGAGGCCGCCGTCGCGCGCGCCTTGGCCCGTTGCGCTTCCATGACCTGTTTGACCATGGAGTGGAGGTCCTGCAGTACGGCACGATCAGCGGCGGCGCCCGCGGGGACCGTGGTGGAGGCGGTGAGGGTGGAGCTGGTCAAGCTGCCAGAGGACACCTGAGAGCGGCGCCGACCGACGGGTCCGGCAGTTGGGGTGGCGGTGGCGGCGGTGGTGGCGGCGGCGGCGGCAGGACCGGCGGCCGCAGCACGTCTTGCCGCGTCCTCCGGCGGCGTCGGCGGCGCCGGCGGTGGCGACCAGACGTCAGCCGCCACCTCCACATCGGGCATCGGCGGTACGGCGAGCGGCCCGGTAGGCTGCCACTCCGTGCGCGACTGTACGACATCTTGGTCGCCGCCGTCGCGGTCGCGCCCGTCGTCGTCGTCGTCGCCGCGCTCCGTCACCGTCGCCGCCATCATGAGGGAGAGCGCACGTCGTACGACGATGGCGGCGGCGGTGACGGCGGTGGAACCGTGCTGCGATGCGCCGCCGGCGCCCGCCGAGGGTCCGGAAAGGGCGCCGGACGAGATGACGCCCACGTGGGCGTCGGTGACGTCATCGACCGGCTGTACGACACAGGTTCTCGCGGCGCCGACACTGTTGACGGCGGGGCTTCCGCCGACTGCATCGGCGCCGCTGCCGGTGAACCCCGCCGTGGCTGCGGCAACGCCCTGCCTGTCGCCAGCTGAACGGACGCCCGCTGAGTCGCGCTCCGTTGCGCTGGCGGCGGAGGCAGCGGTGGCGGCGGTGGCGGCGCTGCCGCCACTGTACGGCACCCTACCTGCCGCCATCGCCGCCTGCAGGAGGGTGTCCACCAGCTCGACCCCATCACGGGCCCGGCCGCCGGCACACCCGGGGTCCAGGCCCCTGTCCGGGTCCGGGTGCGCCGCCGTCACCACCTCCAGGTCCGGCTCCACCCCGTCCCGCGCTGATGCCGCCTCCGCCGCCTCCTCCTCCTCCAGCGGCTTCCCTTCCTCATCCTCCCGGTACCGCCGCCTCTCACCCTCCGCCTCGTCATCCTGCTCGCAGATGTCATCCGACGTCGCCTCCGCCGCCTTCGCCGCTGCCACCACGGCCGCCTCCACCGCCACCTGCGGCGGGCCCCGCGAGCGGCAGCTGCCCGTCGGGAATGTAAGCGGAGTACGGCCCGACCCCGCCGGCGGCGGCGGCCGCTGCGACGGCACGCCACCAGCCTCCCAGGGGGTTGGTTCCGCCGTCTGGGACTCACGACTAGCTGCTGCCTCCGCCGGTGGTAGTGAACCCGCCGCGGAGGCGGCCGGGGGTGAAGGCGCCTGGACGGTGCCCACCGCCGCCGCCGCCGCCGCCTGTGTCAGCCCCGCCGCCACCACTACCTCCGTCACTGCCGCCTCCGTCACTGCCGCCTCCGTCACCGCCTCCGCTGCCGCCGCCTCCACCTCCGCCGCCCCCGCCTCCGTCACCGCCGCCGCTGCCGCCACCTCCGCCTCCGCCGCCCCCGCCTCCGTCACCGCCGCCAGGTCGGTGGTGGGCAGCACGTGGGCGCACAGCGGCAGCGGCTGCAGCTGCACCAGGAACGGACACTCCCACACGGTCCCCATCTTGCGGTCGGCCCAGCTGCACAAGTCACCCACCAGCCGCCAGCCTGCGGAGGCCAGCGGCAGCAGCAGGGCTCTCCCGGGACCACTTTTCCTGACTGAACAGCTTTGTACAGCGCCGCGATCAACAAAGAATACGGTACCGTTATATTACCGTTATGATGCCGTACCAATATCCAGCAACGAGGATGGCTAGGTACCCAGGTCCGTGGTCACTGGTCACAGAGTCCAAACCCCTTACCTGCGGCGATCCCCGCCGTACCCTTTCCCCCACTGGCCGGGACTCACCCCGCGTTATGTCCGTCGTACGGTACACCAGCGCCGTACCGCCACCCTCCTTGTAGCCGCTGCCGATCAGCATCGTCCACTCCCGGCCCCGCCCGTCGCCGTACTCGACGAACCACGGGTCGCGCCACGCCTGCAGTTTGCCGGTGTGCGGCAGCTCCATGAGCGGCACGGGCACCTTGCGCCAGCGGACGAGCAGCTCGTCATCTGTACGGCACGGCGGGACCGGATGACCCCGCGGAGCTGAGGACAAGCGGAACAGGAAGGCTCGAGATCAGGATGCGAGGCGCCGGGAAACTAAGCTGATTGTTTGAATCCCGACACCACGTAACTAAGTGGCTCGAAACCGATGCTTCCAAGCCGAACACTTTTCTACGGGAATCGTACGGGACGGTCTCATATACGAACGACCCTCGGGTCGGTCTCACCCGGATCGCACACGGCGCAGCACTGCGACTCAAAGTGCGGTAGCCCCATATCGTGGCCGGGGGGCGGGTGCGAAAGCGCCACCTCGCGGTTGTCACGCAGCCGGGCGCCCGTGTAGAAACACACGGGCACGTCCGAGTGTGGGTCGATCTGCGGGGGCGATCACCGGCGGTAGTTGTACGACAACGGAACGGTAGCCGTTACACGAGTGTGGGGCACTGGGGGTTCGCCACGTTGGGGTTCATGCATGTGCGAATGGTGTGGGGTACGGGAGTGGATTGAGGGGCCACACGATGCGGTCGGCCCACGGGTAGGGCAGTGACCCATGGGTCGCCGACCCTTGGGTCAGACGCGCCGCATGCTTCGGTGGCTATTTGGCTGAAGGCCGTGTCATCGCCCAATGCCACAACACCGCTATGCCCAAACCAGACTAAATCAGAGAAATACATGGCAGTCGATTTATGTTATGTTTTAATTAATTATCAATGATGAACATAATTTAATTGTTAATTAATTTTAATTAATTATCAATGATGAACAATAATTTAATTCTTAATTAATAAAGTAAGGAATCGCCCGTGTGCACTCCGTACCGCGATTGACCCGGAGAAGCAACCGTCCGCATCGGGCCCTCCTGGCGTCGGGAAGATGGCGGGCGGCAGCCGCTCCCAGTGCGCCAGGTCGTACGAAACCACGTGGTCCCAGCCGACCCCCCAGTGCCACTGGCAGGTGCCTTCGCGCGCCTGGTAGAACCTGTACGACAGGATACGACAGGGTCGCGTGGAGAGGCATCCGCACACGGGCGAAAAGCTGCTAACAACACGACCGGCAGAAGCCCCATCCTCACAAAAAACAACATAAGGGCCTATGACAGTGCACAAAAAATGTTTACGGCACAGTCGAGACGTGGCGGTGTGCAAACCACGTGCCATATTCCCCTTGGCAGCACCTTGGCAGACAGGCCCCTTGTGGGCTGGTCCCCCGCTTTGCCCCTTGCCAGCCAGCATGCCAAGCTCATTGTCGGTCGCCTCGGTTGGGTTCCGGATCATTTGGCGAAAAAGGCAAGCTTGTGGGCCCAACTTTCCGCACCTGAGACAAACACCGCACGCCGTCGCTGCCTGCCGCGCCAGCCCCCCGTCCCCACCACACACCCGCTCCGAACCCGTCGCCCTGGTGACCGGATCCCACCTCGACCCCCGCCCCAGTGCTGCTGACGGCGCCGCACCCGCGATCACTTCCCCGCCTTCTGCACGTCGCGCAACCCCTCCAACCGCCCCAGGGCCCCCGCGCACCTGCATCCTCCCGCCCCTCCGCCACACAAGAATCCGTCAACCCATCGCCCCCCTTGGGCTCCTCGCCCCTCAAGCCCCCAGCCCCCGCGAAATCCAGCCCCCTCCACCTGCCTCCCTTCCCAACCCACATCAGCCCCCAGCCGCCCCAGGCCCTCCTCCCCCGGCCCCCGGCTCACAAGTGGTATCTGCCCTTGTAGGCGATGGGTCCGTTGGGGTCGGAGCCCCACCCGCTGACGGGCATCACGTGGAACACGGGCGTCAGGCTCTCCTGGTCCCGGTCGTGGGTGGAGGAGGGCGGGCAGCTGGGGGGCAACTGCGGGCAGGGCCGTGAGCAGGAGCTGGCAGCGGCCCCGGCGGCGGATGCCGGCGGTGTCATCGGCCCCGGCGAAGAGCCGCCGCCCTGGAGCGCGTCGTACCGGGCCGTGACGTCACCGGCTGCCGCCGGCCGTGACGTCACCGGCGTCGCCGCTGTCACCTGCACCACCGCCGGTGCTGCTGCCGCTGCTGCTGCTGCCGCTGCTGCTGCTGCTGCTGCCCCTGCCGGTCCCGCAGGTGCCGACACCGGGGCCGGCGCCCGGCTGCAAATCGTCCGCGTAACGATGCCTGTGGTCCCCGCAGTCGGAGGGCTGGAGGGGCTGGAGGGCGGGAAACGGGCTCCCGGGAGGGGTCGTGAAGGCGGGGTGGCAGGCGCGGCGGGCAGCTGCAGGGAGGCTGCGGCGGCGCAGGGAGAGGCAGAGGCCGACGGGAGTGCGTCGGGCGCCGGCATGGCACCGGGACGGCCGAAGTGTCCTTGAGGCCCCAGGTGCTGCTGGTGGGCCTACGGTAGGTAGGCAGGTCAGGCAGCCCTGGAGGCGGTTCGAGACTGAAAAATCAAACCCAGAAACAAACGCTGCGGCCGCGCGGTCCGGTCTTGGGACGCGTCCGGAGGCAGCTGCGGACCACCGCGGACCACCTGGGGGCCGGCTCTTGATCTGACAAAAGCGCTGCAGGGATTCTGGAGGGGGCGGGAGGTCTTCCAGGTCGCCGCCGAACCTAGCCAAGCGTTCGTCGTCTTATGCTGCGGTCCGGGTTTGGCGAAAAATCCAGGCCGCGAAAACCTAACCCGCGGAAATCACTACCGTTCAAACGCTCGCGTCCGGCGCTTGGACTTCTGTTGTTTGACCCTCCCTGAACCCTGAAGTATTCCGGGTCAGATATGCACATCGCACTTCATGAATCCTTGTGTGTTTGCTGAAGTCCTTAAAGCGCCGGTCGCGGGCGCCGTGGGCGCTGCGGTCATCCTTACACTTGCCCACGCTGCGCTCGCTGACGCGGACTTGGGACCCTTGGGCGGCTGAGGGGCGCCGTACCAGGACAGTTTCCCCTCGGCCTTCCTGCAACACCAAGCCGCTGTATGACCCGTGGGTGCCTCCCTTCTGATGGATTTGTGCGGAGTCACACTAAGCCGTGTCGCGCTGCCGCCTGAAGTCCACACACTCGCAACGCGGCCCCAAGAAGGGTCGTGGTCGTCTTCCGCCAGGCCCGTGCGGGGCTGCCGAGTTTCGTACGCGGTTGGGCTGCAGAGTTCAGTTTCCAAGAAAGGGTCGCGGGCAAACGCAACGCGCAACATTGGGCGCTCGAGACGGATCCCGGGTGAAGTCCGGACCCACCCCGTCACAGCGCGACCCGCCCATTACGCAACGGGGCCCGTCCAGAGATGACGCGCGTGCGGCGAACCACCTCGCCCCCACGAACTTTAACCACCCGCTGCCGCTGCCGCTGCTGCTGCCGCTGCTGCTGCCGCTGCTGCTGCCGCTGCTGCTGCCGCTGCTGCTGCCGCTGCTGCTGCCGCTGCTGCTGCTGCTGCCGCTGCTGCTGCCGCTGCTGCTGCCGCTGCTGCTGCCGCTGCTGCTGCCGCTGCTGCTGCCGCTGCTGCTGCCGCTGCTGCTGCCGCTGCTGCTGCCGCTGCTGCTGCCGCTGCTGCTGCCGCTGCTGCTGCCGCTGCTGCTGCCGCTGCTGCTGCCGCTGCTGCTGCCGCTGCTGCTGCCGCTGCTGCTGCCGCTGCTGCTGCCGCTGCCGCTCCGGGGCTCCAGGGGAGGGTTGCCGCATGAGCGCACGTGAGTTCCCAACCCTCCAGAGGGGGACAGCATTGCTTCAAGCCAACGCGCGGGTGACGACGCCGCCGCCTACCTCCCCCCCCTTCTCATGCCGTCACGTCCACACATCCGCTCGCACAACGCGCAGACACAAAAGCGACCCATCCCCCCACCCACCTGCATGCATGCACTCAAAAACTAATAAAAAAAGCGTCGGACGAAGAAGAGTCCATTGCGAGGAGTTTCTCTTAGGGGTTCATCCGCCCCCCCCGAAGCAGCTGCTGCCTGGAAAAATCCGCCGTCCTTCTCATGGACGGAAGGAGGGAACAACAAGACACTGTGCCGGCCGTGCCAGAGGTCCGACAACCCAGGGGCTGGGTGCTCCTGTACCGTGTACCGGGCGCCGGGGGCCCTGGGGCCTGCCACCTCCGCCACTCGCGGGGGCCTGGGGCCTGCCACCTCCGCAAACAAACACACACGGACGCGGGCACACACGGACGCCGACACGTCAGGCAATCACAGCAGCGCCTACGCCCAGCCAATCCGCCCGCCCGCTCTCCCGCATGCTCCTCCCAGTCCCCCTCCGGTCCTTCTCTCCACACCCACTTCCATCACCTGGGGGTCTCGGAGGGATCACGTCCTGGACCTCCCCCCCGCATGCGGCCACAGCCCTTGGCCTCCCGCAAGCACATCCGCCAAATCTGCACTCCGAAACCTCTATTTGTGAACCGCCGTACCAAGCGAACCGCCGTACCAAGTCCGTACATAAAATCGTAAAGCGTTTGCTCGTATTGACATCCCCGCGGGACCATCGAAGCGCCGCTGCACAGCCGCTACTCCTATCGGATATCATCCTGCTATATGAATTATGACTTTATATGTGACACCCTCGCCAGACAGGCCGATGGCTGGCGACGTATCCTGAGGGGCTGCAGCCGCTCCGCTGCCGGACCTCCATCCGCCCAGCACCCCCCCCCTACGCTCAGCCCGGCACTACCTGGCCGAGGCGGGGCGGTCCCGAGGCGCCTGCTAGGCCACCGGGTGCTTCCCTCCGGGCGGGGGTCAGCCCGCGCTCGACATCGAGCCGCCCGGTCATCCAGGTATCCAAAAGCCCGGTCATCCAGACGCCGATATCCAAAAGAGCCCCGGACCCCCGGGTGGCCGGGTCGCCCGCACCCGCTCTCTGCTGTCTGCTCCCCATTCAACTAGGAGAAAAAACATCGTCGCCCGCCGCTTAGCGCTCGCAATCTGGCTTGCTGGCTGGCTTGCTTGATGGCTTGCTGGGTTGCTGGCTCTGGGTGGCTGGCTCTGACTGGCTTGCTGGGTGGCTCCCGTTTCGCTCCGCTTCGAGACCGGTGTTAGCCACCCCGGCCGCGTGCTCGAGCCCCGCACGCTTCCCTGGTGAGTGCCGCCGTCGCCCGCCACCCTGTCGTCACCCCCTCACGGTTCCAGCTCGGCTTGGCTGCCGGAGAGCGCAAGCAACTGGGTCCCTCGCCCGCTGACCCACTGACCCACGGGTACCAGCCCCCTCACGCCTTGGCGCCCCCTGCTGCTGCGGCCGTACTCGCAACGGCCGGCTCCGTGGCATTGGCGGCCCCCAACGGATGGATCTGGAGGTGCGAGAAGACGATACCCATCACCGACATCTGCAGGCGCGGCGGGGTCGGGCGGGACGGACAGAGGGGGAGGCCTCAGATGGCGGTGCAGCGCGCAGGGGCGGGTGTGGGTGTGGGGAGGGAGAGCCCGAGCGTGTCCCTCCCCAGGGGACCGATTGCCTGGGCGGGGGTACTGGTGCCCCGCTGACATTGGTCCGCCAGGACGGCGGGGTTCTAGGAACGTAACCCACCCAACCGCACACAGAGGGCGCTGGGGTGTGGGAGCCCCCGGCGGTTGAGTGGTGGTGCAGCCAGGCGCCCGAACCCCTCAACCCGGAGTGAGATCTACCGTCAACGACCCTGCCTACTCGGCCGTCCATACGAGACGGATGAGGCCCGTCTCCGGCGCCCGATCCGGAGCGACACAAGGAGCGAAAGCGGGTGCGGCCGGCGAACCACGGATGGATGGATGGATGGATGGATGGATGGATGGATGGATGGATGGATGGATGGATGGATGGATGGATGGATGGCCCCCGGGGGATCGTCGATGGATCCGCGGACGGCCCCACCCCTGGCCCTGCCCCTGCACCTGATTTCTCCTGCCCCCGGTTTGCCCTACGGCCCCTACCCCTTCTGCAAGACCATGACAGCGACCCCGTTGTACCGTTTCCAGGTCCCGAGATTCCCTCTCGTCCCGGCTCCTCCTTTCCTTGCTACTTCCGCCCAGTGGAACAGGGCCGGGGTCGCTGTGGTGCGCTGGGTCGCAACTGGGTACACTTCCCCGCCCGCCCCCGGGCCCCACACACACCCTACCTGGATGGGTTGAAGTGCACCTCCCCCGTTAAAACATCGAAACCGCGATCAGTCCACCCCTCCCCCCGGCCCACTTTCCCCCGCCCCCATGACTTGCAGGCCCCGACCCTATTTACCATTCCGCTTATGAAGAGCTGCTTGATGTCGGTGTCCGGATTCCGCTGGATGAACGCCGAGGCGATGAAGGCTAGGGCGATGAAGGAAAAGATCCGTACTGCGAGAATACGGCAGCGGGCGCGAGGGGCAACAGGAGGGTACGGAAGGGTACGGCGCGTCGGGACGGCGCAAAGTGCGATGTAGGGGCGCGGCTGGGGTGCGGCTCTTGCGGGTGAAGTCCAGAAGACCCGGTGTGTGTGATACCCGCGATTTGCCGCATGGGTAGAGTCCTAAGGTTTATAGTTCTAGCGGCTTCGGGAAGATGGGTTTACCGAGTGATTGTCAGGCAGAGGAACAGGTGGAAGAGGAGGCAACGCGGCGGAGAGGAGTGGGCCACCCAGTCGGGGCCAGGAAGTCGCGGGCCGTCCTTGGGGGGCATTTAAGTGAAGACAGGTCAGGGTGTGTCAACGACCCAGCCCCCCGTCTCCTGTGGGGCGCTGCAGGGGCCCCCCTCCCTCCCTCCCTCCTGGAGAGCGTTCGTTCCTGGTCGCGCTTGCAAGATTGCATGTGGGGTACCCTAGGTAGCTGGGTCTGGGGTCGCGCCCGGGTCGCCAAGATATGCGCGCTGGCCCGGTAGGAAGGCAGCCAAGCAGGGGCCGCCCGCAGCGAGTCTGCGTGTCGAGGCAGATGGGCGCCGCTATTTATGATTTCATAAGCAGAGGTGGCCCTGGCTGAAGGGGCGAGCCCCATGATGCGTTGGTGGGTGGACGAGTTCTGCTCCACGTGGGCAGGGGTGGTTGAGGACGACCGCGAGGTGACGACCAGGCGGCGCACCACACGGCGCAGGACTCGTCTCGCTCTTGCCCCACCCCCACCCAGCGCGTCGGGACTGACCTCTTGTGAAAACGCCCAGCATTCCTAACACCATGCCAACTGTCGCGAACGCATCGAGTTTGGGTTCTTCGGAGGGCTCGCGCTGCGGGTAGGGCACCACGCTGTCTGGCCGCCGTGGATCCCCCGATAAAGCAGCCTTATCGGCAACCATAGCTGCAGTGAAATTTACGAGATAACGATTGCGATTATGGCTAGGTATTGCCTGAACTTGAATCAGGTACACCTGAGGGGCCTAGGAAATTACGGTAGGAAATGCAGCCATTGCGCACAGATAATGTGCATTACATGAAATTACGAACTTGCAAGATCATTATTTTTTAGGCGGTTGCCCAGCAAGTACAGGATAAGGCCCTTGCTAAAGCTTCGTTTCACTTTGACAGAGGTGGACAACTTCGAGAGCACATACGAGCCATAAGGATATACATAACTTACTTCAACTGACATGCTGTGGCGACACATGCAATGTCTAGGCGCGATGATGGACTGAGCATAGCCGTTTGGGAAAATTCACCATGGCGATCCTTCGTTCGTTGCTGGGACTCAGAAGACACATCGGAAGGGCAGGCGGACTACATTCCGCAACCGCAAACATATCGGCCAGGGCTGGTAAGGTTTCTTGAAACCTGGAGGCGCAGTTTACGCTTCGATTCCTTATTTTCTCCTTAAACCTGCTCGGCTACTGGGTGCAAGACTATGACTATGTGCTGCACCATGTTCACTGGCCCTACCATCACAACACAACGAACAATAACAGGACGCTCCCCAGACATCTCATCAAGATTCAGACGATGTTCGCGAGATATTCGGGCGCGCTCTGGACGCGGCGCGGAGCAAGTGCGTGGGGTTGCCTTAGTACTGTCACCTGAAACAAACAGTTTTTTCGATTTTGCCTCATGTCACTGACAAAATTCAACACCGCCTACCGAATGTTCCTAACGCAATGGCGGGGTTTGCTGGTTTTGCAGGAAGTTCTTCGTGTCGGCTGCCTCAGTCACGCAAAGCCGCCAGGATTTTATGCGAAGCGAAGCTCGTTTAATGGCAGAAGACAATCGCAGGTGTGTCCGTTTGCGCGACCTCAATGCACTGTTGCTCGGCATTGCCGCTTCGCATGTTTGTCAAGGGTTTGGGGTACTGCCCTCTTCCGCCTGCTGCAGTTGGGGCGGATCCGGGCGCTCAAAGTGGGGCCACAGTCGCTCGGAGAGCGAATCGGAGGCCGATGAAAGCGCGGACGGCGACGATGAGGAGGAGGACGGGGGCGACGACGTCGTCCAGGCAGAGAGTCCACGCCGAGTGACAGAGAATAAACCAGGTATTGGATTCTGTTGAATACGTGGATCTACATGCAGCATGCTTGGCGCGCGCTGCAAAGGTCTTTGTCCTGGTCCACCCATTCAAGCTAAACACCCCGCGCTCTTCACAGTGAGCAGCGACCATACTTAGGTGGGCCCCTAGAAGCCACGTTTATTGCGAGGAGTGGATATGCACAATCCTAAGGCCAGCCGCATCTGACTGTCACGTGACAAACCAGACATTTGATTGATGTGGGGATGGGACGCTGTCGGTCGGCATCGCATGGCCTAAATGCCCCAAGGCCTGCCACAAGCCGCGACACACAAATGCGGATACGGTGCCTTCTCTACCCCAGCGCGCTCCTAGCACCTGTCCCGCACCTGCTTCTGATCACTCCACCTCACCCTTGCACCTCTCCTGCCCACCCCCCCCACTCCTCCACCTGCCGATGTACAGAATCCGTCTCCCGGTGCAGCAGTATCCGTACGATACATTCGCCTCTCGGCGCCTCACGGCGAGGCACAGCCACTGGCAGCGGCGCCGCCGACGGTCCCGAGGCGACCGCGACCGCGGAGGCGACCGCCTTTGGCGGCAGCAACGGCGGCGCCGCCGCCGCAGCCGCCGCCGCCGCTGCAGCCCCCGCCGTGTTTCGGATGCCATCCCGGCTGCAGATCATGAGCCCCGTTGGCGGCCACACGGCTGAGCTAGCGACTCCAACGTCATCAGGCGCCCTGACGCGGAGCCCGCAGCCCTGCGCCAGCCTCCTGGGTGATTCCCAGGCGCCTACCACACCCGGCAGCGGCAGTAGCCCCAGACAGGCCCTTAGCAGCGCGGCGCGGGTACGCGCCGCCAGGGCCGCAGCCGCAGCAGCCGCCGGCGGCAGCGGCGGCGGCGCCGGCGGCGGCAGCGCCGCCTCCAGCCCCAAGCTCCTGCACGCACAGGCGGCCAACATGCCTGTACGACACAGCATTGAGCTGCACTCGTCGCGCAAGCCGCTGTCGCCCGGTGCCGGTGCCCCGCGGGAGCGGCAGTCGGCGACCTCAGATGGTGACGACGCGGGGGCCCATGGGTCGGCCGCCCACGCGGTCGCCCTGGCGGCGGCGGGGACGCAGGATCGGGTGTTGACGGGCCTTATGCGGCCTCATGGAGAACGCGACCGGCGAATAGCCACGAGCTCAGGCTTTTCCGCAGCGGCGGCGACGACGACGACGACGCCGACGCACGCGGCGGCGCCGGCGGGGGCTGGCGCGGGGCCCAGGCGAGGGAGCGGCGGCGGCGGCGACGGTGGGACCGGCAGCAGTGGCGGCGGCGTGGAGCAGTCGGCGCAGTTCGGGGCACAGCTACATCTCCATCCTCAGGCGCCGGGATCACGTGACACGTTCCTCGGCAGTAGCAGGTCGCGTCGTACGACGCTGCTGTCGGGCCCCGACGGCGGCGCCGGCGGTGCCGGCGGCGGGAAGGGCCCCGGCGGCGCGCTGGTGCCGTCGCCTTCTGGCCGCCAGAGGCTGCACTCGACGCCGTGGACGTCGAAGGGGTCGATGTACGCTTTGGGGTCCGTGTCAATGTCAGCGGCGATGACACCGCCGCAGCAGCAGCAGTCGCTGTCGTACTCGGACTCACGGACGGCTCGCACCCCCGGCTCGCACAGTCAAGTCGTTCTAACCTCGAGCCACGCCGGCGACTTTAGAAAGCACTCGCTGGCTGTTACGGTGGGTCCTTTGGCCAGTCAGGTCGCGTACGGCGGGTGCCCTATATTGGTGGTACTTGAAATGGGATGCCCGAAGGAAATGGGATGCCCGAAGGCAGGCGGATGGGAGATCGCGGGACGAGCTGCACTGCCCCACGCCCGGGCTCCAGTCCCCGGGCTCCTGTCCTCGGGTGGTCCGCAGCTAGGGGCCCCGTGCGGGATGTGTTGCGTTGGTCCCGACGGCGCCGTCGCAGTGGGCTGGGTTTGGTTTGGGGCGTTTCGCAGTGTCCGCGTGAGGGTTGGTTGGGTCGTTTGCAGGTATCGGCCGTCTCGTGGGGGGCAGTACCCGGAGGACGACAGGACGGGGATGGGGGCGGGATGGGGACAGCGGCGCGAAGGAGGACCTGCGCGAAGGTGGACCTGCGCGAAGGTGGACCTGCGCGAAGGTGGACCTGCGCGAAGGTGGACCTGGGTTTGGGGTGACCTTAAGTGCAGGGAGGGCTCAGGGCGCCAGGAAGGGCCACCCATCGGGGGTGGTGGTGGTGGTGGTGGCTGCCGTTGGGCCGTTCGGGTTCTTTGCTGGGGTGCTGCAGAAGCCGACCAGTAAGGCCCCGACCAGCCCCCGGCCGCGGCCGCCGTCGTGCCCCACCGCACAGTCGGGCGCCCACCCGCGACTTGGGAGTGAATGGATGGGGTCACCGGTACAGCGGCGAAGGGAGACCCCGACTTGTGTTTCTTTCGACTGCCAGGAGGCCCCGGCATGGGTCCGCTGCTGCGCGGTGTAGCAGCGCTGAGGCGGACACACGGACGCGGCCGCTAATGCTGTTGCTGATGCTGATGCTGTTGCTGCTGTCTCCTGCTGCTGCCGCAGGCGCTGAGCGGCGACGGGGTCCGGGCCTCCACGGCCTCCTCGGGGGGCGCCGGGGAGGGCAGAAGCATCATGGGCCGCCTGAGGGGCCTGTTTGCGCAGTGAGTGAGCGAGTGAGTGAGCGAGCGCGGCGCGGCGCTGGAGTACATAGGGGTGCGGTGGCGGCTGCTGCACCCGGGGCAACGGCGGCAGCAGCGGCAGCAGCGGCAGCAGCGGCAGCAGCGGCAGCACTGCTGCCAGCCGCAGCCGCGCGGCCGGGGCGCCACGGCCGCGGCTGCACAGCTGACAGCCTCGAACGGGTTTCCATCTCGACATCAAAGGGTCTGAGCCAGCCAGACGCCATCGACGCCTCAGAGGCCATCAGTCTCACTCTGACAGACTGACTGACAGACTGACAGACTGACAGACAGACTGACAGACTGACTGGGGACTTGGTTGACGTCCAGCGAGCGCCGGCCGGCCCCACGGGACGAACCTGTACATCACCGTACTGAAGTAGAGGACAATTGTACGTCGAGCGCGGCTTGCGTTGCTACAGGTCGCACGTGTGTGAGGGGGGATGGCTGTTGTGGACGTGCTTATCTGGGGGCACTTCCACCACGATCCCGTTTTTGCGACAGCCCTCACCCGTGGCCCCACAGCATATACCAGCTACCGGACGGATCTGTACGACACATCTTGATGGGATGACCCCGATCGGATCGGATCGGATCTGTTATGACATGACCTGGCCTGATCTGACGCAGGCTCGGTCTGCAACTTCGCGCACAATAGTAAGTACGGCAAGTACGATGGCGATGGCGTGTGTGTGTGTGTGGTCTAACGACCCGTTCACGGTTGTGCGGTGATGATGGTTTCCGGGGGCCCCAGTGACCCGAGAACTGACCTGTTGCACAGCACCCGGGGTGAAACAAGAACGACGATGACGACGCTGAGGTATTGATGATGAGCCTGGCAGCTCGGAGCTGCCTCGGCTGGCCCCCTCAACGCCTTGCAGCCCGTGGTTTGGGCCCGGGAGGAGCTGCGGAGGAGAAACAGGAGACATCGGGCGCTGTACACGAGAGCATACCTCTCGGGTCGAGGGCTGTGCTGTGACGTCGGTTCCCCCCTTAGAGCCCGCGTGTGCACCACCCAGTATATTGGTACTTGGGTTTGGGTCGGGCGGGTCTCTTATCTAAGCACACAGCGCACTCACGGGGGGCTCACTCACGGGGCCCGGGCTCTCCGTTTCACGTGATGTACATAGCATTCACTGGCAGAGATACCATGACACTGCCGCCACCGCCATCACTTCTATGTGGACCACGTTCGGGGGCTCCCGAGTACGTTATCCGTGTCACCGGCTGCATCCACTGAGTTTCATAAGGCCCTGTGGGAAGCGAGGGGGAGCGGGGGTCGGATCGTGCCGTCCCCCGGTGTGGGCTCCCCCGAGAGCCGGGTACCTGGGGGCTTGTCTGGGGCCTTCGGTTGGCTTGCGGGTGCGGCCATTCTCGAACTGTGTTCGGGCACAACACCAACTGCAAAAGCACCGGGGCTGTGTGGGCATGTGGGGAAGGCACATAGGGGCCGCGTAAAAGAAAACTGAGGGAGGCTGTGGTGTGCTGGAGCTGCAGGGGGGTTGGATGCAAGGGCAGTCCGAACCCAGTTGGTCGCGGCCTCCCTCGGCCTGCCTTCCCAGGGGCGGTGTTGGGGTCCTCCTCCGCGGAGGTTGATACCATGATGACGGAATGCCCGAGTTGGCGACGGGGCGGCTCGTCCCATGACGGTTGAGTAGCGGTTGGGCGACGGTTGGGTGGCGGTTGAGAACTAACTGAACACTGATTCGGGCTGGTTAGCAGCCTTTGGTTAGCAGACGTTGGCCAGCGCCAGGCACGGACACGTGTGCGCGCGTGTTTCTCAAACATGCGCTTGTCTACTATTAATTCCATGATGTGTTTAATGATAAGCCCGCCCATGTTTTCCATACGTGTGTGTGTGGTCTTAGGCAGGCAGCACATTTCTTTCTATGTGTGTGCTTCTTTCTATGTGTGTGTGTGTGTGTGTGTGTGTCCCAGGACCTGCCATGCCGGTGTATGTACGGCCATCACCCCAATCAGACAGACTACCGCAAGATGTGTGTGTGTATGTGTGTGTGTGTACGGATAAGGTCCTCGAGCCCCTGGGCGAGCTACCGGCTGTCCGGCTGGCTCGTTGGGCAGCATGGTGCCGGTGGGGCCCTGTGTGACCGGGATAGGGTCCGTTTGGAGGGCCACGTAAGGGGAGGGGGGAACCAGGGATACTGCAGCTTCCACAGGAAGCGGGGAGAATATTTCCAAGTCGGCATCTGCATCCTTTGCTTGGGGCGCATCCATACCTCTTGTCGGCGTGGGATGTGTGACCGGCGCAGGGGGCCGGCGGGGACCTCCGTACGTTAACTGACACGCCGTACTTCAGTGCACCCGACTGCCCGCGCATGCCTTTCGTGTCCAGATGCCCATGGATCGCGATGGATGCGGCGCCCCTTTTGAGTTATTTACCACCTTCCATCGGTGCCCAAATGTTACGCCATAGGCCGGGGTGTTGCAAGGGTCGGCGGGTTCGAAAGGTCGTGGGGTGTCCATACACCGGTGTCTTTCTTCGCCGGGGTGACACTGAAGGCGCGGGATGCCCACATGGGCCCTAGGCTGGCTGTGGTGATTGAGTTGACGGCTTTGGGGGACGACACGACAGGGGTCGCTCCAGGGGTTCCTCTCCAGGGGGCGGAATGGTTGGGGGGACGTCGGGCGATGTGTGTGTGTGTGTGTGTGCGTGTGTGAATCGTTACATATCTGCCGGGCCGACGCTGGCCGGGGGCGCTAACCCGCCCCATACGGGAGACCGCCGAAGCATTCTCCCCCGGATTCGGGGGAGAGGGGCGTAAGGGGCCTCTGTCCCCTCGCTCTCAACCAAGGGCGCGCGCAAGATCCCTGAGGATCGGTGACAGCTGTGCCCCCTCAAGGGATTGGGCGGAAGCCCATCCCGGGCGGTCTGCGCCTCGCAGTCCGCTGTTCAACCTCCTCAAGTCCTTGCAACACCCAGGGCGCGCTCCTCAGCAATTCGGAGGCGTGCCCCTGCCCGGTGCGGTAAAACTAGCCTGGTCCCACGTCCCAACCTAATCGTACTAGCTAGGGTTGCACCATCCGGCAGGCCTGCCCGCCCAGTGTGTGTGTGTGTGTGTGTGTGTGTGCGGCGTCGGTTCAGATGAGGCTGCTGGTGGGCCTCGAGTGGCCGCCAGCCAGCAACAATAAGGCCCGCGTGGCGATCTGAAACCCTGCCTGGGACCCTCCTCGATGTGCATTTCTGTGATGTGGGAAAAAGCTGAGAAGGGGGGCAAGTGACGCCGCGGGGGAGCTCGAGGCGTGGGTTGGCTGGTGCGCTGTGGGATCATCATGTTGGGGGGAGGTGTGGGGGATTGGAACGGGAGAACATTATATTGCATGCACGCTGTGTGTGTGTGTGTGTGTGTGTGTGTAGGATTGTGCCGCACGTATGCTTCAGAAAGAAATCGCGCGTCTTCATCCTCGTCGTCGGGTGTGTATTATGTGACCGTGTCGAATGGCAAAGGCGCGTCGCGATCTATTGGTTGTCGTGTGTCGTTCTTTGTGGGCCTAATGGGACACCTTCCAGCGGGGGGCATTGCTGTCGTTTGCCACGTCGCTGCAAGGAGCGGTTCGGTTCACTCGCCTTCTCGTCCCGAGAACAAAAATGGCGTCTCTAGGAAACGAATCCCGAGGCCAGACCCCGCTGTCCAGCTGACAGGCGGTGTCCGGTTCTGACCACAGGGGCGGTTGTGGGGCGGTTGTGGGTTCACCCGACTACTTGACGGCCGGGCGCTGCGGCCGCAGTGGCCGTCCGACAGCATAATCAAAGACACTGAGATGGGGCTGTTGAAAGCATTGGGATAAATGCGGTTGGCGCGGTTGGGGGCTCTTATGGCCACATTTCTTTTCCGTCTCGTCTTTCGGGCCGGTGTATTGGCGGCGGCGGCGGGTGCATCCGCCTTACCCGCCACGCCGTCGGCCAACGTCATGCAAATGAGGATGCGGTATGCGAGTCTGTGACCCGTGGGACGCAGCACGTCCCCTGTCGTACTATACGCGGACACCCGCGGACGTCGTCTATCCGTCCCTCTCTCTGTGTTGTGAAAGCGCCGCGGTCCGGCACGTCCGGCACGTAACCCGTGGTTGCTTTCAGTGTCACACCCACTAGTTGTGCTAGGTCCATTGTTAATGATGCTGTTAAAGTTACGGTGAATATGGTTACAGCAACGATGTCTCCATTTAAGCCGCCTCAGTGTCGTTACGTAACATATTGAACGGGTGCGCGTGGTCCGGTGCCGGCCCCCGTTGTCGTACATGGTATTCTGTCTGTGGCGTGCCGTTCGACGTACGGCGCCCCAGCTGTGTTTGTTTGCATTCCTGAAGTAAAGATGCCGTACGCATGCCGATTTGCCGTACATTACCTCCCGCATGCGCGCCACAAAGTACAGCGCCGCAGTTTTGCCGGCGGACCCAGTTATGGCAGGGCACGTAGTGAAGATGTGTATGCGGGTGTGTTCTAAGTCCTAAGCAAGGAGACAGGAAACAAGCCTGCGCGCGCGTGTGTTAGCAAGGAGACTGCGCGCGCGTGTGTGTGTATGTAAAATAAAACTGAATTTATGTACGACTTTAGATGCTTTTAACGGTTTTTTCTGTCGTTTGGGACGTTGTACAGAGCCCCCAGCGAGGAATGAAGATCGCGATCGGGTGAGCACTGCTGCCGCTCACCGCCCTCCACATCGCATGCTCCGCGCCGTGGTCAACTTTTGGCTGTGGCCTCTTGGAACCGACTTCCGGGCTGCCAGGTCTACGGATGGGTATCTGAACTGGATGACGGGGCGGCGCAGCCGCTGGGCCGTGTGTTGGCTGCGGCGGGAGCTCGCGATGGACCCCCCCCCCGGGGTGAACTAGTGGATGGGTGGATCGGACGGAGGGGGTGGGAGGTTGGAGGATTTGGACGGACTGTGGGGGTTGGGTGTAACCGAAAACTGAGCCGTGAGAAGCGAAGTCCGGCGGAACAGGGGGTTGGGCGGGTGTGTGGTGACGCTAGGGTGCCGGCGCAGGACGTGGATTGGAGGTACGCATAGCTGGCTGGAAATCGTGATCGGCAGGACGGACGGCCCGGGCGGTGCGCACAGTGGCTGCGGCGGGAGTCGGGTCGAGCGGCCTCTGGGCTGCGGTCTCATGGCTGGCTGGCTGGCTGGCTGGCTGGCTGGACACGCTATCACAGGATGGCTTGGCGGGGTCGGCGGGACGGAGGAAACTTCGTTGTTGCAGCAGCAGCAGCAGCAGCAGCAGCATAATTTGGGGCTGTTACCGCAGGTAGGCGTGGCTCCCGTTTGCGTGGGTCCTTGTCCTTGCTTGTGCACCGCTGCCTTGGTGTGTACGGCAACGCTGTACGATACCGATCTGGGTTTAGCCGGCTGACGCGGTGCCTTTCGCCTAAAGTCACGGTAGTCAAAACCGTTCTGCCTCAATACAAAGTCGTATAATTCGTTGGTGGCACCTAAGCTCTCGGGTGTGTCCCTGTGCTGCGTTCCACACGGTATGGAACACTGCAACGTGCGGGATTCTCGCTAAACACTGCAACGTGTAAGAGCCCCTGGTTGGAGCCCAACCCCTACTGGAGGCTGCATTGGGCGGACCCTCCGTTGCCGCGTGACGGCTGCTGCACCAACGGCTACCAACGGCTGCCAACGGCTACCAACGGCTACCAACGGCTGCCAACGAACGTTACCAGCTTCTGAACGTTTTCCACCCGCACTGCACTGCAACACGGCCGCCGCGATCACCATGTACGGCATCAGGGGATCGCCGAGCACAACAGCACCCGCTGAACATTGCTGCCGGATGTGAGATATGAAGATGAGGTCGATGCCTTCGCGTCGTGCGTCCTGGGAGTTGCAAGTGGGGCCCAGCGCGTTCCGAGCTCCCCAGGACATGACTCTGGGGCCGACCAGGAGTGAGTGTGCGCTCGCTCCGCGGTCGCGGCGGTTGCCACCTCCTCCCTCCAACCCGGGCTTGGGGTTGTGGGTGGCCATTTCTCAGATGTCCTGATCAAGCGCTTGGCCCAGCTACGGTGACCAGGCACTGGACCCCATCACGACGCGTTCAAGTTCAGTCATTAATAGTTTAAATCGGCGGAACATGTCGCGGTGGCGCGGTTTCGTTTTTGCAGTGCGAGGTGAGGAGGCGGCTGTGGCTGTCACCGATGACCCTAGCGGGGTCCACCGAAACATCATTGACAACAACATCGCATATGCGCCCTGCCGCAGGCCCCACACTGGACGACACAAGGGTAATACTGTACGGCGCGCTGTCGTACTACACGCCGCGCACCACAGGTGCTTGGTAAATGCAGCATGCAAACGGAAGGCGATGCGTGCTTTTGAGTCCGCTCCGCATTTGGGTTCTGCTGCGGTGGTTTGCCAGCAGCGATCCTCGAAGCCCGGTGAAGGGGATACCCGTCTCCACCTGTTGCCGAGTAGACGAGGGCCAGCTGTCTGGCACTCGAGGGCCCCAATCGGCACCATCCCGACCCAAATCAGAGGCCCCGAACCGGGGCGCTTGCGCGGGGTTGGACCCCCCGCTGCTGGGTCCCTTGACCTACTGCCCTCCTTCATCGCCATCCACCTGGGCCACCGTCCACAGCCACAAAAGCTCATGAATCCGCCGTAACAAGAATTACACATCAGGACGGCGACAGACGCTTTGCGCGACGACCCCCTTCTGACGCCCTGCCACTGCTGCAGCACCGCCGTGGCTGCGACCTCCGCGGCTGCCCCACCCCGTGTGTTCAGCGAAGAAACCTGCCCGACCCCGTGGGGGTGTGCATAAGAAAACTGAGCCGCGAGAAGCGAAGTCCAGCTTGCGCTTGACAGGGGAAACGGGTAATCGAAGTTGATTAACACCCGAATTGATTATTGTGTGTGTGAGCCTGAGTGTGTCGTCATCGACATGACGGATCCACATGACGGCCGTACGGTACGGCACCCCGCTTGGTCCGCGCCTTGCCGGGGCTCGGGTAACAACTAACCGACCGACCAACCAATCCATCAACCACCCATCTCCCACTCCGGGGAGTCCGCGGGCAGCTCACTGCCCACCGCCACCGCCACTCGGGTGCCGCAGCAGCTGTGTGCTGCAAGGGACGCCCCACCTCCTCCTCCCTTTCCACCTCCCCCGCCGCCGTCCTCCTCTTCCTCATCCCTCTCATCACATCCCATGTATCACGTGTGAGCAATTCTGACGCTGCCACGGATCGCGACCGCCTAAAACTGACCTGCCTAACGTACTCTGCACAACCCAACATCTCACTGCCTGGACTACGGCCTGGTCCGGGTGCGGGTGAGGAGCACCGCATCTCGAGGCGCAGGCCCCCGACACGGCGCTCTCCAACCCACCTCCCGCCCGCGCATGCGGTCACGCCACTTCTTATCTACCGTAGGTGACCAAGTTGGCGCCGCCCGATGACGCGGCACCCCCCGACAGCACCCCTCCGTTCTCCGTCTGCATTTGGGTTGTTCCTTGGTTATGCTGTGTTTCCTCCCAACTTCCCGATCCGCCCCGTCCGCCCCGCTCCGCCCGCGCCTGCCTCCCTTGCCTCCTCCCCCACCCCAAACCAAGTGATGTTATAGGACTGCCGCGTCCTGTAGCCGCTTGCACAGGCGCCATGGTTTGACCTAACCAGGGGTTATGTCGGGCGGGTTTCTTCTAAACACGCGCCACCAGATGACCGGCGGCCGAGCCTGGACGGGTCGGTGCCATGCCTCCACGCCGCGCCGCGCCGCGCCACGCCGCGCCGCGATGTGCCACGCAAGAAAGATAGACAGATAGGCCGGCAGGCAGGCAGGTGGACACCACGGGGTCAAAGTACAAACGTTCAAATACAAGAGCGCCACCTCCTCCTCCCTTCCCCCCTCCCCCGGACTGCCTGTGCCAACAGGCTGTTTTCAATCCAACCCCTCATTCAACCCCACCCCGGTGACGACGGATAAGCGCTGTGGGAGCAGGCGGACAGACCCCGCAGAGACCAGCCCCGCGACGCCGCCGCACGCCCCAGGTGTGGTGCGGTGGGGTGAGGTGAAGTGAGGTGAGGTGAGGCGGTGGGAACTCGCTGCGGGTAACCCGGGCCCGTGCTCCACTGCCCAGCTCAGCCCTGTACCCGCGTCCAGTCCCCTCCACCACCACCACCACCACCACGCGCCCCTGCGACCCGCTCTCGCCCATCCAGGCACCCCCTGGAGCTCGGTCCGCCGGCGACCGCCGCCGCCGCTGGTGCCGCCACCTTTGGGGCCCCTGGACGCCCAGACTCGCAGGACCCCGCGGCCCCCTGACCCCTGCCGCCGAAGCCCTGCCGCCTCTGGGTGGCGGTACACCACGTTTACCACGCTGACACGGCAGGCTGCTGGGGCCCCGGGCTGACCGACCCGACCGCGGGTCCGCCAAATGGGAGCAGCCGCCGCGGCGCTGCCGCGCCGCAGGCCGCACCGCACCGCACCGCGCCACGCTTCCTGTCGTCCGGCCGGCCGGCCTCCACCCCCCTTCCGGCTCACCCTCCTCTGCATTCTCAGTATTTCTGGGTGTGCCCGGGTTCGTTTCGGGTTTCTTTCTTTTTTCAATTTCTCCATCCACACAACGGCCGCCACACACACACACACACACACACACACACACACACACACACACACACGACCCCTGCGGCTCTCCCCCCTTCACAGCGGCCGCCACAGGTCCGACGAGACCGGCGGCCGCAGCGACGTCGTGATCTGGCGGCTGGGGAAGGAGGCGACTGACGGCGGCTGGGGCAGCTGCGCCTGGAGCACCGGCACGCAGCCCACACCACCGGCTGCGGCCCCGCCTGCTCCCATCAACGCCCCGCCCATCAGCCCCACCCCGGCGGTGAAACCCCCAAACCCCACCCCGCCCCCGCCCGCCCCGCCGCCGCCGCCGCCGCAACCCAAGGCACCCACGCCCGGGCCTAGGAACCCAGCCGCAGCACCACTGACGGGCAGTCCGAAGCATGCCGCCGCCGCCGCCTCTGGGCACGGCGCCATCACAACGTCCCCCACCGGCACCGGCAGCACAGGGGAGCCGACGGCACCTAAAGCGGCCGCGGCGGCGGCGGTAACGGCCCCCGCGGGACCCATGGGTCTCATCGTGGCGTCCCCCAAGGGCGCGGCCATGAACGCCTCCGCAACCGCTCGGTGATGAGCGACATCGATGGGCCCCGGCGCGCTGAGGCTGAAGCTGGACGATTCCGCCGCCGCCACGGCCGGGACGCTGGGCCCCAGCCCCAGCCCCAGCCCGGGGGCCCCGGCGGCGACGCCGCTCCGCGTCGCGCACTGCGGCGGCGGCGCATTGGCGCGGCCGCGCTGCGGCGGGAGCTGCTGGGGCACAGCCACTGGGCCGGGTGCCCGCGGCGGCTTGATCTGACCCATGGGTCCAAGCTGGGCAACTATGGACGTGAGCATGGCCGCATCGGCGCTCTGAGTGGGACGGTGGAAGCCGCCGCCGCCGCCGCCGGCGGCACCGAGCGCCTGCAGCCTTGACTGTCGCTGATGTCGCTGCTGCTGCTGCTGCAGAGGCTTTATCGTGTCGCGCCGTGGCTGGTTGTGATCCTGCGTCAGGGGCGGCTGCGGCTGTTGCAGCTGTTGCAGCTGCTGTTGCTGCTGCTCGACCGGCGGCTGCTGCTGCTGCTGCTGCAGGTGCGGTCGCGACAGTGCCTCCGAGACGTCCAAGGCCGGACCCCCCTGGATCTGGATCTGGATCTGCTGCTGTCCTGCCTGGGGGCTTAGCGACACGTGTTGCGGCCTCACCGCCGCCGCCATCCTCGCCCTCTGCTCCAACAGCGCCTCCAGATCCTCCCTTCCCAACCCCTCCTCCAGCTCAAGTTGCTCAAAATCGGGGACGGGCGGCGGCGGCGCCGCCGCCGCGGCGGCCGCCACCGCCGCCGCCAGCCGCTGCGACGGGTCCCGACCCGTGGCGGCCCCCACCTGGTGCGCGAGCGCCTCGTTGCCCCGCCGGGCCGCCGCCAGCTGCGCCGCCAGCTGCGCCGCCTCCTGCTCTAGGCCCGTCCTGGACCGCAGCAGCCCCGCTATGTCCGCCTGCAGCCGCTTGAGCTGCACCTCCAGGACCTCCTGGTCGGCGGTGCAGCTGTCCAGGACCTGACTCAGCTGCTCGGCGTACTGCTGCTTGCGCTCCTTGGACTTGGCGGCGCTCTGGGCAAAAGGGCAGGGCGGGGGGCATTGCAGGGCGGAGCGGGGCGGCGCGGTGTCGCGTGGGTGTTCGTTGATGTCAGGCCCGCACCGCACGAAAGCACGGCAGGAGGGGTACAGGATTGGAAGACATTGCAAACTGCGCTGCTGCCAGAGGGCAGGAGGGGGGTTACTGTCAGACAGAGGCCGCTGGACAGCCGCCGGGCACTCGACCGGCGGCTCGGCGGCGCCGGGCCCTTCATAGAGCGCCACGAGGCACGATGACTGCGCAGCGCCTGCGCCGTAACCGCGACAGGGTCTGACACACGCATGCGCGTTGACGACAGCGGCCTGCACGCACTTCCCTCCCTGTCTCCCTCTCCTCCCTCCCTCCCTCCCTCCCTCCCTCCCTGCGTCTTTCCCTCACGCACCGCCCTGTTGGCGAGGATGCGGCGCATGCGCTTGGGGTCCAGCATCGCCAGCTCCCGCTCCGATTTGCCGTTGCCGCCCCGGCCCCGCTCCGATCTGCCGCCGCCGCCGCCGTCCCTGCGCCCCCGCCCGGCGCCCTGGCCACGCGGCGGCGGGTCGTCCTCGTCCTCGTCCTCCTCGTCGCTGTCGAGTCCCTCCGCGGTCGCGGCGTTGAGCCACTGCGAGATGCCCGGCACCTGGGACCAGGTCGCCTCAGCGGGGCGAAGACCCGCGCAGGCGGCCTGCCACTGGGCCCCGTCCGGACATGACTGCACCCGCATCCAGTCCTCCGGAGGGGACAGCAGCCAGGGGCTGGGCCCCTCGGAGCGCACGGCCGGCGGCAGGGTGTCCGTTGCCGGTGGCGGCGGCGGCGGCGGCGGCTGCGCCGCCGTGGCCGTACCGGCCGCCGACCCGGGGCACGAGTCCCGACAATCCGTGCCGTGGCTTCCAGCCCGGCTCCTCACGACGATGCGCGCGCCGCCGTCCGAAGCGCTCGGCTCCGGTCGGCGCTTCAGGTCGGCCAACAAGCTCTGCGCGCCGCCGGCTGCTGCTGCGGAGGAGGATGCGGTGGTTGCGAGGTCGACGGAGAAGTTGCGCTGGTGGCGCCGCGCGGCGCGGGGCGGGGCCCCGGTGGCCGGGGCCCCGCCGGCACCCCCGATGCCCGCGGCCGCGCCCCCGCCCCGACCCAGATCATGGGCGGAGGCGGCGGACGCAGCCGCGGGCGGTAACGGCGCTAGGCCGACGTCAGCAGCCCGTTGGTGCAGGCCGCCGCTGCAGCTGTGGCTGTGGGAGCGCTGCGCGCCTGGCGGCAGGACGAAGGGAAAGGCGGCGTGGGAGGTGTCGAGTTGGGGCAGGGGCGGCGCGTCAGCGGCGCCCGGCGCCCCGGGCCCCGAGCTGCCGAAGACGCTTTGAGCGGATGCCGCGTCTTGAGAGCAGACGCGGTTCAGGTCGTTGGAGGTGCCCGAGGGGGCCGGCAGGGAAGTCGGTGAGAGTGCGAAACCCGCGGGCGGCGCGGATGCACAGTTGTCGGGCGGAAGGCGCTGCGCAATAAGCGAGATTTCGGGCGATGCGCCGCCGTACATCTGCCACTGGACTCCAGGGCGGATGATTGGGCCCCGGGCAGCTGCGATGTCCGGGTTCGGGGGAGTGACCAGCTCCGTTGCTGGGGAGGGCCGCATCGGCACAGCAGGCTCGTTGTGTGGTGGAGGGTGGCACAAGGGCGCCTTGCCGAACAGCACGTTGCCGGTGCCAGTGGGCAGCAACGACCCCACGGAGAAGGCAGGCACGTCGGCGGGGTTTGAGTCGGTGTCCATGGGGCAGCTGAGGGTGGTGATGGTGCGGGTGTACGGCGGCCGCGCCGCGGTTGCCGCTGCGATGCCAACGTCCATATCGCCAGCGACCTGACGTCGTTGCGAGAAGAGGTAGCTGCTGGGGACGGGGTAAAGTCAGGGCTGGCCGTTCCTTGCGCAGGTGGCGCACCTGTACTTGACAGCTGCTTTGCAAGCTCGAGGTTGTCGGCAGTTTCAAAGAACCAGGAGCAATATGAATTCAGAGGAATACATGTCCGGGTCGGTGCAGTCTGCGTCCGCTCGCTTTCGTTGCGAAACCTTCCAGGCTACACTACGAAGGTTGCGGACCAAGAGGACATTTCAGACGACCTAGGGTGCATGTGTAAACACATGCCGATGCGTACAATGTCATTAATACACTCGTCGGATTCTATCGAGCCGGCGCATAACCCGCTGCCTGTTCCAGACCTGATCATATATGTTGAGGTACTTTGAATGCGAACATAATATAAAAATTGGAAAAAGCAGCGTAAGGCCTTTGCAAGTCTACACTGTAAGCCAGCATTGGGCAATTGAAAGTTACACGCACGTACGATAATGAAGCCGAACTTTGCGAATCAACCGACAATGATTTAGCTCTTCAGTGCACAGGAAGCATAGATACAATCCTACCACCTCTATATTTTAGAGAGGTATTTGCTGTTGCCCACAACCACTGCACCCGCAGCACCACACACAGTCCAGACGGCTGCCAGCGCACGCCACAATGCTGCTGCACAAGCAAGTTCACCCAGCCGGGCTACGCATCACGAGGCGTTCTGCAGTAGCAGCACCTGTACTGCGTCGCAGTCTTCGCTGCAGGGCCGAACAGGGTCCGGCTGAGGCACCTGCTGAGCCTAAGGCCTCTGCTCCCGAGCAGCCAATTGAGGTCAAGAAAGTGGAAGCGAAAGCGCCGCTCCTGCAGAAGGGCCAGGGCACTGCCATCGTGACTGGTGCCATATCAGCCATCTTGGGCATCGGCTACCTCGCGCTGGTGTGGTTGCTTGACTCCCGTGGAGGACAGCTTCAACCCCCTCCTCCCGAGGCGTTCATCCCGTAATGAGTAAGCTGTGCTGGCCAGCAGAGCTCATGAAAGTAGTTCCTGGTTATCAGAACACGAATGACCACGTGTCCGCACCACATTTTTGCGTGGGCGCCGAAGCCATTTTGCATGTAGGTTTCGAGCCCGAGTTGGTCACGCGTTTTGGTGATAGGATATGCGGCTGGAGGTCGCTGGGAGGTGCACGTATGCCGTCCGGGGGCCTTTGGGGACGAATGTTGCACTTGTAGCAATACATCTCATGGTACTGCTGCATGCGCAGTGCCTTATTGGTCGTACGCTGTAGATGGGCCGGGCCGACTATCATGTCTTTGGAACTCGAACGAGGATGTGGTTTGAGCAGGTCCTGTCACGTGGCATGAGGACATCCGGGAGGGGCAGCCAGGGGGAAGAGCTTACCGTTGGTCTAGGTTTGACAGTATTTCTCGTAGGATCCGTCCCATCGTTCATCAAATGAAAGTTCTAAGGGGCGCTATGCAGAAACTGAGAGCATGTGCCCAGGCGTGTGAGTGGGTGCACTGCTAGATGACAGCGTGGCGTGATCTTCGGTAGGTGTTGGCGTGCATAATGAGTCACAGTGTACCTGCAAGGCACGACCAAGTTGTTGCGGCCGGCCATGTCTGCTTCATGCAGCTCGTACATGTCGCCGCAACGGCAGGGGTATGTGAAACGTCCGCCGCCGCCGCCACCTGTTGGGTGGAAGGGCGCGGGGAGCACTTGCTTGTGGCTGCAATCAGACGTTTCGGACCCCCTGTTTCGGACCCTGTTTCGGACCCCCTTACGGGGCATGTGGTGGCGAATGAGGCAGGTGTAACATTTCCACTAAGAGTCTTGAATGGCAATGACCGCGAACTGCATGAGTGACTGATGCAGCGGGACCCCATCAAGAAATTGTTGGTGTCCAACGGTGCCCACAGGGCGAGGCCGTTACGTATCCCCGCATACACAACAACGCCGCAAACCCATGGACCGGAACCGTGTCGGACTTCATACTTTCCCAGGTGCAGCAGTCAGCAGCCGCAGTAGCATCCCATCCTACACAGCAGCACGCGGAGCAACAGCTTTGCCTGTCAGCCCACACACCCGTGTCGGTCTCGGGCTCCATCTCATCGAGATCCAACTCGTCTTGGTAAGTGAGGGGCGCTTGCAGTTCCCTCAGACTGAGCTGACTATCGTATGCGGCTCGCTGAGCAGCATCTCTTAACACCTGGTATGCATCAATAAACCAAACAGGTTGGAGGGACCGGTGTGAGGAAACATGATGTCGCGGGCGATACGTGGTGTTGAGCGCGGTGGCGTGATTTTGCACGGCGGCACCGACGGAAAAATGCCCAAGATACACAACGCTGTCGATAGCACCCAATGACGCATGAGCCCGCATGCTGACTGGGTACATTTTTCGCAATCGCTGCAAAGATTGCCAGGCCTGCATGTCTAACCGGCCGGTATTATTAAGCTGTGCTGTGTCACACCCGTGCCGCCCTCGGGCTTCTGCGCGAGCTCTGGTATCCCACCAAGTTAACGGCAATATTACGTGGACGCATATTGGGATTCCCCCTCTGATGCCGTGCGTCGGGAACGCTCAATGAATTAGGACGGCGTGCACAGGGCGCTGCCACCCACCGACCAGGCTTTCTGGACCAACTGGAAAGCATCTTTGTGCGCGGCTGACAAAATGTCATCCATCATGCTTGTGTCGAAAGGTGAGGTTCCGGTTGCCTTGTCGGGGTGATGTTTCAGGACAGCTGCATGGTAAGCCTGCTTTAACTGTTCAAGCGTGGCGTCTTGACGCACACCCAAAATTTGGTAGTGAGTCAGGTTCATTGTAAGTCTATTACTCCAGCCATCGCATGAACCGATAGGAAGGAAACGTCCCCGACTGTTGTGGCATAGCTGAGCGAGGCGCGATTCCTGCTAACAAAATGTATTAAAACGTGTTCTAAATTTGCAAGGCATGAAAGATTAAGGAGAAGGGCCACCAATATGTACCTTTGCATGAGTTTCGGAGCCTGAAATAGACCCCGCCGCACGTCCATCGTTTCTTCCTTTGACTACCAGCATGATTCCTGACAAGTATAACACACTTCATGCTGGCACTTGGGTTAAATTATGTGATGCTGGTGAGACATAATTTGCAACCGTACGTAACATTTGGGATTGCTCCCCCTCTCCCGATGGGATGGGAGAAGATATACGACGTTGAATCATCAGGCTGGGCCTGGAAACATGTTCATCGGCATAAGACGTTCGGCTCGTGTTGGGCTAGGTTTGGCAGGTAGGCTGCCTGGCCTGGCCTGGCCTAGACAGGTTGGAAACCACACGGCATTTCACATATGGGGCAGTTTTCTAAACCTTTGTCTGGGCGTCAGCGCCTAAAACTAACATGTCTCGGAAATGTCAGGGATTCGACCGGACCGGACCGGATGTAGAGCCCTGGAGCCTTGCAGTCACATGCTGGGGGGGCCCGCTGCTGTGGATATGCAACTAGAGGTCGCGAAGAATCATGGACGCCCACGATGATGTCGATTACCGCCGCAGGGATACGTTTGGTAGTTTCAAGTCGAAAGTGGGTTGCAATCGTCGAGTGAAGCCGTAAACACAATTATGAACATTTTAACTTGTAATTCGTTGAATGGCAAATCTCCTGTGTTCGTCGCAAGATGTCGTGAAATGTTAACCGCCTCCTTTCATTTTTACGCGTGAGCAGTAATTTTTGCGAAGCTTGCTAGTAAGATTTGCTTGCCGAAATGTGTGCGATGGTCCTGAAAGTAGCTGGTCCGAGGAGTGACTTGCTGCTAGATGTCTACAGCTCACCCATATCAGATTATCAAGGTCACACACAAGTCATTTAGCAAATACATCGTATGCAGGACTGAAACCTCACAGATCGCACTTGCGGAAATGTACGATTAATAACAAAGTACGGAAATAATAAGCGTAAAGGTGTAATCCTCCGTGCATCTGTTACGGCCACACCTCAACGATTGTAATTAGCTTGCTTTTAAGATGCAATTGGGCTCGAGCGTGGAGGATAACGCAACCATGTTTGCGTAATGCTCCGTGGCTTTGCAACTACTCGCGCATTACCCATGGATCCCGAACTTGCTCTTGGGGCCGCTCATGGCCTGCCTAGTAGACGCACTGCTGCACAACGCCGACTGGATGCAGCTGAGGCTCAGCAACAATTGAACCACACGACTTCTGCAGCGTCTTCATTCGGTCGCGCCCTACTCTGTAAGGACGTGGCGCTTGTGATGAAATGTTTGACTTTAACGAGTGAAATTGATCGAACTTCTTTCCATATCTGCAGCATTCTGCCTCGTCTTGCTGGTGTTGGGTGTGCTGCCGGCAACCTTCGTTGTGAGTGGTAGTCACAGCATATGTCCATCTATATGCCCATCTACGAGTGGAAGACGTTCCCCAGGGATGTCGGTGAGCACAACGTCCGTTCGACACTTTTGCAGGTATGGGCTTGCCTCGTAGTTCTTGTGATCACGTTCCTTCGAGTGCGGCGACAAGCCCAACATCTGCACCAATCGGTTGAGCAGGTGCGGAATTGTTGCTGGGTTACTGGCTCGCTGTGCACTGTTCGCTGCCCGCATGTCGGTTCGACGCACGCCCTGGTGCCCGGTCGGGCCCAGCGAATCCGCCTGCGCATGCAACCTGTATGAGCGTTCAAGCCTGGATCCCCGTTGCGGCATCACACCCTTGACTCAAGCCGCTTGCCCCGCATGGTGCCTGGGACGCCCACACGCAGCACGAAGAGACGGCCCGGCGCTCGGGTCGCCTGCAGTTTGGCGCCCATGGGGGTCCCGTGGTGCGGGTGATCCCTGGGGGCGGCCTCCTCGTGTTGCACACCGACCCTCAAGCCGCCCTTGAGCGGCTGAACCTCCAGCTGCGCCATCTGGACGAGGAGATGGGCTACCCCGGTACGTCGTGTGGCGGATGATTTGTGCGTTGCCTCAGGCGGTCGCGTTTAGCGTGGGTGAGCTCCAAGGGCAGCCCAAGCGGTCCTGGGCGCGGCAGGCGGTCTCCGGGACCGTGCGGCATTTGAGGCATCTTAGTCAGCGGTTCGACACTTCACAGCTTGTGGATCTGCTTCGCGTGGATTTGCCTCGGTGCATCCCCCCTGACACACCGCAGACGTACGTACCTGCTCTTCCGGTTTTCAAGGCGTTGTTGCCCTCTTGTTTCATACCATCGCAAGGGCATCTGGTCCATAGGGGGATCTTGCGGAGGCCGGTGGTAGCCCTAGATGCATGTAGGCGTGCGGTGGAGCCCCCTTGACAATGCACTGACCAGCAACCCCGGCGCGCGAACCTGCGCAGGCGAGGATGCCATGCTGCTGCACAATCCCCATGCGGCTGCTGCCGCTGGATCCGGTGGCTTTGGCGGACGACCGCCGCCCCTCACCGATGCGGACATCGCGGCGCTGCCATGCTACTCGTACAAAGCCCCCCGAGGGGCCGCGCCAGCCGATGCCGGCCAGCCAGGCAGCGAATCTGTTTCCACGGCGTCTGCGGCGACCGCGGCCTCGAATTACGGCGAGGCCGGCAGCGCACGCAGCCCTAAGCCGCTCTCCTCCCCAGGGCCCTCCCAGCAGCTCACCTCGCCCTCTACTGCAGCGAGCGGTGGGACGGGGAAGGAGAGCTCGGTTGCGGTCGGCCGGTCGGATTCCAGCGGGCGCGGGTCCTCCTCTCCGTCATCGCAGGTCGGTGCTGGCGGCAGCGGCGGCGACGCGGCCCGGCCCTCGAGGGGAAGCGCCGACGGCTGCTCTGCGGGGACTGGTCACGGCGGCCTTACGTGCCCGGTGTGTCTCGATGCGGTGGCGGAGGGCAGCACGGTCATGACGTTGCCGTGCCTGCACCAGTTCCATGCGTCCTGCATCACGCCATGGCTGCGGCAGAATGGCATCCACGCGACGTGCCCCATGTGCAAGACGCCCGTGTTTCGATGACTGTGGGGATGGAGAGTGGGAAGGAGGAGCTGGAGCTTGTCCGCACTTATTGGCGACGGCGGCGGCGCGCCGCGCCACGTGATGTGCTGCCCTCTTGGCCTCCCCTCACAAGCGCCCTAGCGCGGGACCCCCTTCCCAAGCGCCCCAGCGCGGGGACCCCCTTCTCAGGCGCCCAAGCGCGGGAAAAAAGGGTGGCACGGGCATCTGGACGTGCTATTCTTTAGGGAAATCTATGGCTGCGGCGCGGCCCCGTACCCCGTCCGGCCCAAGCGCAGAATCGAGAACCTGATGCTGTACACAACGCCTTGCACGGGCGTGACCAGCGGCTGTTTGCAGCCGGGAGATGAGTTATGAACTTGGGTGGCGCTGAGCGTGTGGTTTGCAGAGTGCGGATTGCCGTAGTTCGGAAATGCGTCAAGGCAAGCATCGTGGTGTGTGTCCTGGATGTAGTACCTATTCAGTCGTTCGGCGTGAGAGCTTCAAAAGGTTCGGCGGGGGGAGCTTAACAGGGGTCTTGACTATTCGGCCCCATCGCATTGGGACGGCAGCTGCTGCATACGAATAGGACTCGTTAACGGCCAAGAAACACGTGTATTTCTTGGGTGTAGCTGGGTTGCTGTGCAAAGAAGGCTATACGATATGGTTCCTTAAGCTGGGATAGCTGCACAACGTCTAGATCATTTATTCCCCTTGCCATCGCTGGTGCAGTTGGCGGCAAGCGAGCTGTCGTGTCGGGGCAGGGTCTCTCTTCGGCGTCGTGGAGGGTCGTTGTGTCCCCGGCCGCAAGAGTCGGCACGGGTTGGCGCCCTCGGGTGATGCCAATCAACCATTCAGTGGGCCAGTATACCGCATGTGCGGCGGCTTCTGCAGTACGCCGCATGTACGGCAACTTCTGGAGGCCTGGCCCGGTCTGGTCGGGAGCAGACCGAAACCACGCATGCGAGCATGTGCATGTATGCATATTTGTTTGCTGCTGCAAGGCATCTGGGCGGATGCGGCCGGCTTAGCTGGCATACTGGCTAGCGCAGGGCAAACATATGGACGCGCCGGCATCGCATATCCTTGATCTTTATGTCAATTATAGGGCGCATTATACTGGAAAAGCAGACAGTGTGGCGGCGGGCCTTCCGCAGTGAGTAAGCGAACGCTGGTACGAGGTTGTCCGTTCGCGTGTGTGTGGATGGCGGCGCCTTGCTGCCTTGGCGCGAGGATTCCCCCGTGTCCGACTGGGGTGTTGGGCAGAAGCGATTGGAAGGTGCCTAGGTACCTGGTCTAGTCAAGTCCAGGTGTGATGAAACCGTTCTGGGCGTGGGCTGGCACGCTGGCATTGGCTGGGGCTGAACCGAGTAGTTGAATGTGCTGCAAGTTACTATCGTAACAGCGTTTGATTCATGGGGACCGTCATTGCTCGCATCGCAGATTCTCGGCCCTTAGGAAGTGCCGTACGGTGGATGACGGGCGCACGTTCAAGGCCTGTGGATTACAACGGCGGCGGCGGCTGCGTGTGTGTCGTCTTGGATATCCGATGCTGGGTGCGATGTGTACACCATATACACCGCTTAAACCCACCAGCGCACCAGGCGTTTGCCACAGCTCCGCCATGGATTGAGGGTACCATCCTTTATAGTCCGTCCCGCGTTCCTGTCGGTGCGCTCGCTGCTGCCTGACGACGCACGCGGAGCGCCTGACTGCATATGGATTGGGCGGTACAGGGTGGCCCCTGGGCCCCACCCGGGAACCTCGTACCTTCTGCATCGATAGTAGGGGAATGCGCAGGGAAGCGGGCCGTGCGCCCAGCCACCTCCACCCGCAGGGAAGCGGGCCGTGTAGCTATATCAGCCAGCGACACCATGAACTCGGGAACGCCAGGATTGCCTCTCCTAGACCCCGTACCAGACCTGTCTATAGAGTAGGCTTTTGACGCCCAGTCATGACAGGTCCTGACGGCGGCCGTTCCGCCTTGATCCTGCGGATACGTGCGACCTCGCCGTACCCTGTTGACTCCAGCGATGGCACAACTCGACATCACCATGCCTGCCTGGTCTTGATGGACCTGGCCGTACCTGGCTGGCTGGGCTACCAATAGATGCGTAGTCTCTTTTATGTACCTCCATGCCGTGCTAACCAGGGCTAACCAAGGGAAATGTTCTTTTTCAGATCCGACGCACCGACGGGTCTCCCTGGGTCAGGCATTGCCGGGGTATGACCTCCAAGCCATCCTCCACACCACTCGATGACTGTGGACGCTAATACGTTGTGGACCGGATGTGGCACCCGCGCCCCCTGCGTCGCGAGGGACGTGTCACCTGGCGTGACGAACGCTGAAGGGACGGTGTTGACAGGCGTGTTTGCCTACCGGAGCCTTGTTGTCGTTGACGAGGAATCAACGGTGAACGTTACTCTGCTTTCGGTGTATGTACGGTACTTAGTGTACAGCTATATACTTCGACACTTTTGCAACAAGAGTGCTGAAGTCAAAGTTTATCCAAATAATGACCTCGCTGTGTAAGGTTCGCTTATTGCTTGTGCTGGCAGACCTTCACAGTGTGCTACCACAGCGCCTTATAGATACCGTAGGCACAAAGCGGAGAATTTCCAAGAAACATTCGCGACGGCCGACGACAAGAGAGGTAAGGTATGTTAGGGAACAGCAAGCAGGGTGCAGGCCGTTTGCCATCAAGGCTCTGCTTCCTTCACAGAACGTTCTTCCAAATCCCACGAACCGCATGCCAACCTTGCAAGGAATGTAGAGCAATTCTTCAGGGTCCGCAATCCCGTCTGCCTATTTAACCATGTCACAAAGCACGCCATAGCATGCTCGCCGCGATAAATGCACATATGATACTGTTGAAACCTATCGCCATTTTGAATTGTTTTACAACCCATGGCTCTCTCAAGGCCATGTTTGCTGCACTCAGGTCTGCGCAAAACAAAGACAGAATTGGCACTCCCCTCTAACCTTATGCACCTTGATCAGAGGAATGACATTTCTGCACGACTTTTCTGCTGCCTTTGGAAAGCCCTGCCGGCTGATCTTACCCTTCTGACCGTGCAAGCCGACGTGTACTGTTTAGCGGAACGGACGAACACTCCGCCTCACTGCTGACAGCTGCTCCACCCTCCACGGGCTCCCCTGTCCAACCACAGACGATCACAAGACAACATCTGCCTGAGGCACAACGGCAACCATGCTCGGCCAGCGCGCCTTGGCCGTCGAAGAGCCCGCGGCAGGCCACAGCCCCCAAGATTCCTCCGAGGTCCAACAATGTAGCTCCGATACCCAACCGCCTCCACCTGATCTCCAACAGCATCAGCAGGAGCACCATCAGCAGGAGCACCATCAGCAGGAGCACCATCAGCAGGAGCACCAGAAGCAGGAGCACCAGAAGCAGGAGCACCAGAAGCAGGAGCACCAGAAGCAGGAGCACCAGAAGCAGGAGCACCAGAAGCAGGAGCACCAGAAGCAGGAGCACCAGAAGCAGGAGCACCAAGGCGCCCGGCCCCACAAGCGAACGCGGCTCGACCCCGTGGAGCCCGCCCAACCCAGTCCCCCTCCCCCGGCACCTCATGGTGCAGTCGTCACCGCGGCGGAGGCTGTGCCCGCGGCTGCCGGCGGAGTCACCGTCCGCATCGACTTCTCGAACCGGGCTCCGGTGTCGGCGAGGACTGGGGCCGGGACGGGGGCTGGGCCCCCAGCGACGACGAGACCCCCCTGTGAGGCGGCGGAGGTCATCGACCTCGTCTCCTCCTCCTCGTCGGAGTCTCAAGGGGAGCAAGGCGGGCGGCGGGCGGGTCTGGATGTCGCGGACGACGCGGTGTCGCCAGGGCCGGGACACGGGCCCCCGGCGGCAACGGGTGTGAGGCGGAGCGCGGGTAGGTGTGCGGATGCGGGTGATCGGGGTGCACCCGGTGTCCCGGGCACACAGCGGTTGCAGCCGCCGCCGCGGCCGCAGCTCGCCGCCACAGCCGCCGAAGCTTCACCGCTGCTGCCGCCGCCGCCGCCGCCGCAGCAGCACCAGCAGAACCACAACAGCACCCGCGAGGGTCAACCCGCCCCCGCAGTGCAGCAACAGCAGCACCAGCAGCAGCTTCACCAGGACCTGCAGCGGCCCCTGCAGCAAGCCGATCCCCCGGCACCACAGTTCCTGCACCCGCTGCTGTTCCAGCTGTCGCAGTTCCAGACCGTCGGAGCGGACATGCTGGCGGCGCTGGCGTCCTTCACCATCGAATGGGTCCGGACCGCACCGCAGCCGGTGCTTCCCGCGCTGATGCAGATGCCCACCCATGCAGGGCGAGCCGCCGCCACCGCAGGCCGCGGCGGCGGTGGCCGCGGTGGAGGCCGCGGCCGGGGCGCGGAGGAAAGCGCCCGGGTGAGTACCTTGGAGCAGCTGCAGGTCTGGCTGGACCGCCACTCCGCCTGGAACGCCGGCGTGCACGCTGCGTCACCAGGTGGTGCGGCCGTGCTGGACCTCAGAGGCGGCACGGTGCGTGCGGTCGGGCAGGGGCCCCACCGGCTGCGTGTATCCGGCAGCAGCGGCAGCGGCAAGAACGATAGGAACGACAACAACTATAGCAACTATAGCAACAGCAACGACGGGCGCTGCGACAGCGGCGGCGGTGCTGGCGGTGGCGGAGGTGGAGCCCGAGGCGATGGCGACGCCACGGGCAGCCCGCTGCCCGCACTGCTGATCTGTAACGGCACCATCCTGGGTTGTACGACATTTACGGTGGAGGGCGGCGCCGACATCGCCTTCCTGGATGTGTCGTTCACGACCCCCACGGCAGCCCAACGGTCGACGGCGGCCGGCGGCGTCGCCCGCCATGGCGGCGGTGCTGCTTCTGCTGCTGCTACTGCTGCTGCGCAGCAGCAACCCCATCAATGGGACGCCTTGGTGGTGGTGAGAGGCGAGGGCAGCCGGGCGCGCCTCAAGAACTGCAGGATAGACATGGAGGTGGCCGCGCCCAAGACGGCCGGGCAGCCCAAAGATCGGAACGACGGCGCCGCGGCGCCCCTGCCAGCAGGGCCGTCCTCATCGGCGGCGGCGGCGGCCGCCGCCGGCCCTACTGGCAGCGGCGGCGGCGGCGGTGGTGTGGCGCTGACGGCGTCCCGCACGGGTTGCGTGCTCGCCATCCAGGGAGGCTGCGTGGAGCTGAGCGGTCGCTGCGAGCTGATCGGCGGGTCCTGCTTCGGCCTGGCGGCGGTGGGCGCCGGCGCCGTCGCGCGCGCGGAACTGGCGACCTCGTACCGTGCCGGCACGATGGGCTTCCTGGCGGCGTGGGGCGGGAAACTGGTGGCGGTCAAGTGCAGCGCGGAGGGCCGCGGCGGCGAAGCCGCCGCCGCCGCGGCGGCGGTGGCGGCGGCTGGCAACGTGCTCGTTACCCACACCCGCGTCGTGCTGCATGAGTCCGGCTTCGCCGCCGTCGACGGCGGGTCGCTAACCACTGAGCAGTGCGTCGCGCGGCGCTGCGGCTACGCGGGGTTCCTGTCCTGGGGCCTGGCCGCGGAGCTGGCCTCCACCGGCGGCTGCCGCGCGGAGGAGAACGGCCTGGCGGGCTTCCTCAGCGGCCAAACGGCGGTGCTGCGCGCGGGGCCCAAGTGCCGCGCAGAGGCCAACAAGCAGTACGGCTTCCGTACCGAGAGGGGCGGCACGACGACGGCGGCGGAGGGTGCCGCGGCGGCGCGCAACGGCGGTGCGGGCTGGGTGGGGCTGGACGGTGCGGTGGTGGTGCTGGGGCGCGGCTGCCGCGCGCTGGAGAATGGGGACTGCGGCTTCCTGGCGCTCAAGAACGCGGTGATGGTGGCGGGGGAGGGCTGCGTCGCGCAGGGAAATTCGAACGACGGCTGGCGGGCGGACGAGTCGGCGCAGCTGGTGGCGGCGGCGGGGTGCCGGGCGATCGGCAACGGCCGCCGTGGCTTCGCGGCGGACGGCCGAGCGCACCACAACGCCGTCGGCGGCGGCAGCAGCGGCGGCGGCGGCGGTGGCTCCGCGCGCCTGGTGGCCGGGCGGCATTGCGTCGCGGACAGCAACCGCTTTGAGGGTTTCGCTGCCGAGCAGTACGGCAGTGTCGTACTGTTCCCCGGCTGCGGCGCCACGGGCAACGGGCTGGACGGGTTTTACGTGTCGAGCGGCGGCCGGCTGGATGCGGGCTGCGGCGGGGGGAGCTGCCAGGCGCGGGACAACGGACAACACGGTTTCGGAGCGGAGGACCCGGGGTCGGTGCTGGTGGCGGGGCCGGGGTGCAGCGCGGTGGGGAACGGGGGCTGGGGGGCGATGGTGGTGGGCAAGGGGGCGTGTATGCGTCTGGGCGCTAGCGACTGGCAGGCAGAGGGGAACGCGGGGGGTGCTGCCGGACAGGACGGGGGCGGCAGGCTGGAATGGGTGCAGTGAGATACGACAGATCCGACAGATCCAACACGTAGCTGGGGTGCCACCTGTGGGCCAGATGCGTGCCATGCGCCGCAGGGCCGTGGCGTTGGGTGCGTTTAGAAAAGAAACCCGCCCGACCAAACCCAGGTGCAGATCTACTTACCACATAGCCTGCAAGAAAGTACTTACCATACGTAGTTGCGGCTAACAAGGCAACCGGGGCTGTCACCGATGATAAGCGGGGTCCGCTGTAACATCCTAATAATAAGGCAACCGCGCCACCACCGCGATGCAAAACAGGCAGCAAAGAACCAACTAAGAAAGAGGGACACACGCGTAAATGGACTTATTACCGACCACCGTCTCCGGTGTTCGCGGCCGGCGGGAGCGGTGGGGCTGGCGTCGAAGGGGCAGCTGGCAACGTCGGAGGGTGTGTGTTCGCAGGCAGGCGAGGCAGGCGTGAGTGCGTGATCTGTAATGAGCATAGTTTGGAGCTGTCGGTCAGCGTGTAAAAGATAACTGAGCCGCTGAGCCGTCGGTCAGTGTGTGTGTGTGTGTTAAAATAAACCGAGAGACACGACTGTGTGTGTGTGTGCGTGTGCGTGTGGAGGCAGGAGGCAAGCTGCGGGGCCCCGCCGCCACCAAGGGCCAGTTCGCGGGTGCGTATCGAGTGCTGGTGGGGGTTGTACTGTTGTCCCGTCCAGAGGAAAAGCAAGGATGTCCGTACATGACAGTACGACGGTACGACTGTAGGCATCGGAGAGCAAGTGTAGCCGCGTTGCTTGCAGGAGAGAAAGGGAGGAGCGGTGTTGCAGGTCTTATGCCTGATCTGCAGGGGTTGCGCGGGGGTGGAAGCAAAGCAGGCAGGCGTTGGATTGCGGTACAGGATAGTCGTGATGTGATGTGATGTGATGTGATGTTACAAGCTTCTTGAGATCGTAAGGCCCAGACGAGCCAGGAGGCTCATGGACCACGAACCTCAACAAACAAAAGCAGGATAGCAGGTTAGTCGTGCCTGCCCGCTGGAGGTGGTGTACGAGGTTGTACGACGTTGGAGAACGAGGCCAAACGGGCGGGGGTTGGAGCCGCATCGGCGCCTCTCTCTATCTCTATCTCTGCAAGTCAGACTGCAAACAGGCAGATAGGCAGACATGTGCTTTCCAATTATATTGCGCCGCGCGGCAACCCGCGGCAGCCAGCGATCCGTGTTTCGTGTGGAGCGCCACAGGGTGTCTACCGTAGTTGCAGACTCGATGGTGTTGGTAAGGGTTGTTAAATTGACCAAAGAAAGAACGGGTTGGTGGCTTTTTATCAACGATGTTAACACCGGGACCCCGTGGGTCATCGGCGACACTGTGGCAGCCACAGCCTCCCCCGCGCCCCACACTGCGAAAACGAAGCGGGTTGGGTACCGTACATGCATCCGACATCGGCTCACCGGCGTCGTGGCTGCGTTGCGCGCAGCGGAGCTGGTTCCGTGTGTCACGTAGGGGCCGTCCCCGGAACGGAGGTGCGGGTGGTGGCCTGTGCTGCTTTGCGCGGTGGGTGGGGTTGGGGTTGGGGTGGGGTGGGGGTGGGTGGTCTCCACCTCTGTGCGCTGCGCGCTGTGCCCCCCCTCCCCCCTTGGAGTGCACCCCCATGACGTTCCCTCCACGGACGGGGTGCTCGTCCTTGCTCGTCCGTGCACCGCCGGCGGACCGCTGGGGACGTTAAGGTGAAGGTGCGCCGGCGTGACGGCATTTTTGCTGAGCTCATTTTGCGCCACCGTCCCCGGCTGCTGCTCGAACGCGCAGTCCGAACCCGTACTTTCCCGTGTCGTGATCCCGGGGGAGTGGCAGGCAGGCAGGCAGCCACGTGGGCACACGCGCGCCTTCGGGTCCATGTGTCCGGCATCTGGGTGGACATCCGTCACAGAGCGAGACAACGCCCAACCGGATCCTAAACAGGATTCGGGGGCACCCGCGGGAGGGGGGGGTCGTCCGCTGCTGCTGCTGCTGCTGCTGCTGCTGCTGTGTGACCTGACAAACTGCGCGGTGCCGTCTGGGCCCGTTGGATTGCCCATTGAGGCGCGGGTCCGCCTTGTAACGCTTACATGACAGACGTGTCCCAGCGCCAAGCCAGGCCCTTCCCGAGATGGTTTCGGGGCATATCAGGGGACGGAACGCAGCGTGTACCAGATGGGTAGCGGATAGCCCCCCAGCCCCCAGCGCCATCCTTCGGGTTGGCGCAGATCCCGACGGCACCGACAGAGCTCCCACTGGTGTCCCACACCTAGCCAATCCAGAGTTCCAGATACGACCCACCACAGCCCTAGGGGGGGTGGTCGTCGTGGCGGGGGTGGTAAGAGGGCGGTGGGGGCTGGGTGGTCGTTTCACAGCGCCGTCAGTTGCCTCAACAGGCACTCGGTCAGCACGTGGCGCATGGCGGGGCAGCTGCACTGCAGGTGGGCGCCGAGGGGTGTCAGGTGCAGCTCCGCGTCCGATCCGGCGACTGTCAGACGGAGGCCCTGCGGTGGGGTGGGGGAGGGGGAGGGGGAGGGCAGGAATTGGTCGAAAGGGATTGGTCGACGGATTAGAGGAGGGGAGGGCAAGGGAGGGGCAAAGGGGTGGCGGGTTGTGTCGGGTCGGCGCGTTGTGAGGTGGTTTCGGAGGGGTTTCGCAGGCGGGCGGGAGTCGGCACCCGGGCGGCCGTCCTGCGATCTCATACACACACCCCGTTGAGGGCGCCGGAGATCTGCCAGGAACCTCGCCAATGGTTCCGTACTGTACTGTATCGTACCGTACCATACCGTACCCACAACTACACAACCGCACTTGTACAGCACCCACGCCTCCATGCTGTACCCCGCTCCCGGTATGACCACCCGAACGACCCGACCCTGGGGGCCAACGAGCTGTGGAGGCGGGGCCCTCCCGGACTGGTGCTCGGACTGCGCAGCGCCTCCCCATTTGGGGACATTTGGGGACAAGGACTCCCCACCACCGACACCACAGACCCCCTCCTGACCCCCTAGACCCCCTAGCTCCCCATGCCCCCCAAGCCCCCCTCCCCCGTACCCCCCATCCTCACCTCTCCCTCCGCCCGCACAGACACCCTCGTGACGCCCTGCTGCGCCAGAGCCTCCAGCAGCGGCGGCAGCGCCGGCCGGCCCGCTGCCGCCAGCAGCAGCTGGTCCCCCGCCACCGCGCCGCCCGCCGTCAGCGCCGACCCCGCCGCCACCGAGTCCGCGGAGGCCCCTCCCCCCGGCACCGACTCCACACACCAGGCGCCGTCCCGGAACACCAGCAGGCAGTTCAGGCGGGCGAGCTGTGGGGGCCGCCACGGGGGGGGGGCCACGACACATCGGGGATGGGGAAGGGATACGGCTAAGTGGTGGTTGGAAGGCATGGAAATAGGAAGGTTGGTTGTGCGCAGTGCGGTGTACGGCTGACCGAGCGCGATCTCGACCCGTGGGTCAGTGGCGTTGAGCAGCTGCAGTGGCTCGTGTCGCCCCGAAAACCCGATCTCAGCTTCGTCATCTGTCCGATGGATCGTTCAGTCTCTTTCACGTGTCGGTCAGCACCAAGGGGGTGCCCGCCGACCGGGGCCGGGCCGCCGCAAAACACGCCCCCTCCCTCCCTCCCTCCCGCCCTGGCCCCTACCTGAAGACCGGGCCCCGCGTCCACCCACTGCAGCCGCTGCAGCAGCTCCGGGGCGACCACCGCGCTTTGGACGTTGCGCGGCAGCGTCACGCGGACCTGCTGTAACCAGCCGTACGGTACGACACTCTCGCGCGCGAGCGCCGGCGGGGCGCTGGCGGCGGCGGGGCGTATATCAGGCGGCGGCGGCGGGGCGCACGATCGGGGGGGGGGCGGGGTTTAATAAGAAAACCAGCCCAGACACACCCAGCCCGCGGGCGGGTGGAGGGGGGGCGCGGAGGGGTCGGGAAGCCGGGGGGGCGGCATCAGGCCCACCGCGGGGTGTTGAGCGCAGTCAACCTGTCACCCTGCGCACCCAACGCAACCCAAACAACAAGCAGGCGGCTCGTGCGAAACCGCCAAAATGCTGAGCCCTGTTGCGCTGAATGGATACGAGAAAGGATACGGATGTTGCACAGGGCGGACCAAAAAGGGATCCCCCAGTGACTGGGCAAGCAGACAGCCCCAGACACCCCCTGGAGTGGTGTGCGTGTGCGTGTGTGTTTAATATTGCAACCCGCCCGCCCGATCCCAGGTGCGTGTGTGTGCGTGTGTGTGTGTGTGTGTGTGCGTGCATGGTATCTGCTGCCAACTTGCCATCCATTACCTGACGCCCTGGAGGGCCGCCGCAGCGCCCTCCTGGCGCTGCGATATCTGCTGAGCACGTTGGTGCTGTTGCTGCAGCTGCAGCTGCTGTTGGTGCTGCAGGAGCCGCAGATCCCGGTGGCTAGCAAGCAGATGCCGCGGCTGCAACCGGCCCAGCAAGTCCAGCGCCAAAGCTGGCGAGGGGCCACCGCCGGCGGCGCCGCCGCCGGCGCCGCCGGCGCCGGGCAGCGGCACCTGCGCCACTCGCAGGCGGAACGGCGCCGCGGGCGGACGCGAGCGCGAGGGGTCCGCCGCCCCGGCGGCAGCTCCGTCGTACACGCGCTGGATTCCGCGCAGCGCCGCCGGCGGCGCAGCGTACGGCAGCAGCAGGAGGTTCCGCGGGTCGGGGCCGAAGCGCAGCAGCAGCTCCCGGGCGGGTCCTGCGGGCATGCCGTACAGTGCTTCCCGTAGGGCCCACGTGTATCATCACCGGTGGCACAGGCCTCCGGCCCCCTTCCCCCCTCCCCCGCTCCCAAGGGCCGCAGCCCAGGAAGCTCAACGGAATCCACGGCATGCACACTTCCGATAGGGGGGTGCCGCAGCGCGGCGCAGCGCAATAGCGAAAGAGAGAGAAAGAGGGCTCGTCACGGCTGTGTGTGCAGCCACCCTGCAGCCCCCGGTACTTACCCCCGGGGTAAAGGAGGGAGTCCGCAGCTGCAAATACAACCACGGGGGTCTGCTGCGGCTGCTGCGGCTGCTGCGGCTGCTGCGGCTGCTGCGGGTGAGGTGGCGGGAGGAACCGCTGAATGGCTGGGTCGGTGAGGGAGGTGGCGGTGTGGAGTCTTCCCGCCTGGGTCGGTTGGGGACGGGGGAGGGAGGGGAGGCAAGGTAAGCGGGGCCGGCGAGATGGGGGGCGCCGGAGAGATGGGGGATGCCGGGCAGCATGGGATGAGTGAGTGGGTGGGTTGGCTGGTTCGTTGGTTGGGACGAGGGAGTAATCATGTTGCCGTACAGCCGTGCAGGTTGTGCCGCCGGGCGGCCACTTTCCCTTGCACTTGCCTGCATCAGCGCGTCGAAGGCGAAGGGGTGCTGCGGAACGTACACCGCCGCCTGCCGCTCGGGGGCCAGCGCCTCCAGGGATACGGACGCCAGCGCCAGGCTGGTTCTGGAGCGGGGCCCAATGTACAACAACGGTACGACAGCCAGGTCGGCGGAGGCCAGCGCCCCTGCCAGGCTCTCCAGCAGCTCCCAGGCCTCTCCTGTAGCAACACACACATCCGGTACACACACACACGGGCGAGGGTGGGGTTACGTGCAGCGACCCTCCACGGCGGCGCACAGCCCGTGCCGGGGGCGCCGGCTGCCCCATCGCCGGTTGATGTAGCTAAGGCGCGCGCAGTCATGGAGTTCTGGCAGCGGGTGACCAGTTTCGCAGAACTGGGCCGACCGCGACGGGGATGGGAGGGGGTGGGACCGGACCACCCAATCCTATCGGTGGTGGACGGCCGGATCCGCTGCGTGCAGCCAGTAGACGTAGACTCGTGATGGATAGATAGCAGCGCGAGACGCTAGGGGGTAGGGATTGGGACTAGGGAACCCCACTTCCGGGCACGATGGGGATCCGTGGGTGCCCGAGGAGGGTCGGGCCCGACCAGTGGGAGTTGGCAGCGAGCGGGACGTGTAGGCGAGGGCCGCTTGCGACGGGAAGGGGTGTACGACAGGGAAGCTTGCGTGGTGATGTGCTGCCTTGTGCAAACCATAGCCCCATCATGGAGCACCCGACTGCATACCCGGACCCAGCAAGGCCTGACGCGTGCGAGCCGCCTCGCTCTGGCTCAGCTGGGCAGGCAGGCCTGCCGGAGGGTGCAACCCTAGCTATTACGATTAGGTTGGGACGCGGGACCAGGCTAGTTTTACCGCACCAAGCAGGGGCGCGCCTCCGAAACGCGCCCTGGGTGCTGCAAGGACTTGAGGAGGTTGAACAGCGGACTGCGAGGCGCAGACCGCCCGGGATGGGCCTTCGCCCACTCCCTTGATGGGGCACAGCGGTCACCGATCCTCGGGGATCGGGCACGCGCCCTAGGTTGAGAGCGAGGGGACAGAGGCCCCTTACGCCCCTTTCCCCCGTATCCGGGGAAAGTGCTTCGGCGGTCTCCCGTCTGGGGCGGGTTAGCGCCCCCGGCCAGTGTCGGCCCGGCAGATATGTAACGATTCACACACACACACACACACACACACACACACACATTGGAGGTTGGTTTGGGTCGGGCGGGTTGCATTTCTAAACACACACACACACACACAACCAAACACACGGGGGGATTCCTTTCTCAACATCACACAGTACCGTATTTCTACAATACACAACCGCAGTCCACATTTCTGTTCCTCGCGCTGGCCCCCGAGGTCGCTCCTTGGTAGGCCGGTGGCAATGTCAGTCGGACCCTTCGCCCGCAGGCGATCCCACACGGCCGCATGTGCCCTTTGAGTCCCGCGGCGGCGGCGGCGGCAGGAGCTCGCGGCCGGCGTTCGCCTGACCTGCATGAATTACCGTACCGTACGACAGCGAAGCCGCAAGGCATTGAACGAGCTGGGATTTGCACGAGCCGTGCTTGCTTGGGGTGCTCTCCGGGGGCTTGCGGGGTCGCACGCGCGGTGCGAATGGCCACCACCCCGTGGACCGCCTCCAGGGGGGGCGGTGGTGGCGTGTACGACACCGTACCCTGGCCGCACGCGAGACGTGGCCTCCCCCCCTTCCCCTGGAGGGGGTCACCGCTTCTTCTCCCGCCCCCGTCCCGACTCCGCCCCCCCCCCGCCCAGCCCCTCCAGGCACTCTTCGCCCAACCCCTGCCCTGGCAGTCAGCGCGGTTAATCACTGTGCACCTTCGGGTATTTCCTACAACCCCTCCCTCGCAGGTAACGGTAATTATCGTTGGTCAGTATTTGTCGTCGGGCTGGGTGTGTCTGGGCTGTGTCTTTTTTAACCATCCCTCCGCACGATGTGCCTCCGCACACACAGACACACACACGGACACACACACACACACCTCACCTGACGCAGCCTTTATGGGTCGGGCAATGGGTATATCATATACGCATACGGGCAAACTATTGGGCGCCACTCGGCCCCTCGCATGTCCCGCACTCCTGTTCTGCCTGCCTAAATAAAAGATATCCCTCACCTGACGTGTAGACGGGTATGAGGGCGCTTCCGCCGCCCGCCACCGCCCGCAGCACCGCCTCTTTGGCGACCTGGCGCGGCGGCCGCGACGCCGCCGACTGCGACAGCGGTGGCGCCCCCAGGCAGTCGGATCCGAGCACAAGCGCGTCCGGCGCCTTGACCAGATCCAGCGGCAGCGGGGGCGCGAAGGGGTGCGACGGGGAGGCGTCCGGCAGGTACAGCACCGTACGGCAACGGCTGTGGCCGCGCGGCGGCGGGGTCGACGGACGGGAGGAGCGGGAGGGAGGTGCGGGCAGCGGCATGGGGTCGGGGAGAGACCTGGTGTCTCAAGTGTCTCAGGTGTCATGAGGTACGGCGCTTTGAGGTACGGTATTCGCGGTCCAGGGTGCCCCGGGGGGCCGTACTGTTGAGGGGCGCGGCGCCGAGGTGCCCGAAGGGGTGCGGGGGCCGGCCGGATCACCGGGAGATGGCGGGCAGCCCCCACCCTCCCCAGGTCAGACCCGGCCAACCACACGCGCTGCCGGCCTGCTTCACGGGCACCTACAATCTAGCACCACGCAGTTTCAACGGACGCCTCACAGCCAGGTTCGGTTCCCCAGGCGGCGCACGAGGTACGTTGGCTGCGTCCCGGTGTCGCCGACCTCGGCTGTTATCCATGCGTCGCCGCCGCCCCTGCGAAACCCAATCAACTCGACACTCAGGGAGCAAATGCTGCACCCCGCCCACTCGACACCCGGGTGGGGTGCGGGGGGAGGACCTACTCGGCGCCGTCAGCGATCTGCCAGACCGCGTGGCCGAAGCCGCTGCCCGATGGGTACGGCACCGCTGTCAGCTCGTACGAGTCCACCGGCACCACCTGGCCATACCGTACCGGCCGGACCCGGTCCAGGCAATGCCTTACGGCCCGCCAGGGCGCCCGGTGGCGCCAGCATGAGGCCAGGAGGGCCTCCTGGGCATACGGCAGTGGCTCCCAGCCCAGATCAGTGCTGCTCGGCGGACGACGATGCGATGGGTGTACCTGCGGCGGCGACGGCGCCACCGCCTCCTCCGCCGCCACCGCCTCCTCCGCCGCAAGCCGCTCCGCGACGAGTTGCTCCGCCGCATCCAGAGCCGCCTGGGTGCAGTACACTGGTCCCCGTATAGGGCCCATGTGGTGCCAGGCGGGTGTCGGAGAGGCGTGCCGGACGTCGCCCGTGCCTCCCCTGCCGTGCGCGGGGTCGTCGTACTGTACGAGGTGCGGCAGGGCCAGGAGCGCCTCGGGGCTGCTGATGAGCGCCGCCTGGATCTCCAACGTGCGGAGCAGCTGCCGGGCACAGTTTGGTGGCGGCGGCGGAGGGTGAGGGTGAGGAGGGTGAGGGTGAGGAGGGTGAGGGTGAGGAGGGTGAGGGTGAGGAGGAGGCAGAGGAGCAGGGGGAACGGAAGTCCATGGAAATGTGCGAAATCGACGTGTGAGGTCAGGGATGGCAGGCGACGCATACGCATGGGGGGCATGGACGCGCGGCCCCCGGCCCCCGGCCGACCCACGGGCCACCCATCTCTCCCGCTACTTCGCTCGCAACAGGACATGGCACAGCGGGTGGGGGCGGTGAGGATCCTCCTCACCGGGAGGAACGGCGTCAGATCAAGCAGCGGGTCCTGGGTGCTACGGACGCTGCCAGTGGCCCTGCCGGGCCCGAAAGTGGTGAGAGACGCCGCGGCTGCCGCGGGGGCAGCAGGTCCGCTTCCCGGGGGGACTGGCGCTCCCGCAGCATCAGTCGTCGCAGGAGCGTCCCCAGAAGCATACTGCTCTTGCTGTGCTGTTACATCATCGGTGGCATGCGGACCAGTTGCCGGGTGTCCGGACGATGGCTGGCTGGCGTCTGGCTGGTTCCCCCGGCCGTTCGCGTCTGGGGCATTGAGCTGATTTTCATCAGCCCCGATTGCATACAGTGCGGCGTTCAGAGGCGTTGAGCAGTCCAGAAGGATGTTGGCCTTGCGGAAGCGCAGCACTAGACAGCGGCATGGTCCGGCGCCCACACATATCTGCGATTGAGCGAGAAGACTAAGTTATGAATGCAATTTTACAGGATCCAAAATGAGGTATTTGATGGACTTACTAATTTCATGTCGCTGCAAATTGCATGTTTACGGTACTCTTGCATCCATTACATGGCTTTCCGCTGCACAATTTTATTCATGTTATACCCATCGACCTGACATTTTTCATGACATGGACGTGGAAGCCACAACGGTAGTCACCGCCTGCTCCAGAACCACATGCGCCATAATGCTTCCCAAGTCGCTCCCAGGTATAGTCCTTGTATTCATCGAGGTCACCCGCCGTTGCGTCTTGTGAGTGGCCTGCCCTCGTTTCTGATGTGCATCATGCCACGAACTGAATGACAAGGACCCTCAGTGCGTGAAGACGCCCATGAACGTCCTGTGCGCTGCGGCCGTGCACCAGCACCGACGCTGGATGGTACGCTGTTGACACGTCCAATTACTAGAGCCGCGGTCTATGTGACATCCTTCAAACATAAAGCCTGACAGCTTCCTAGATTCTTCGCGAGACATGCGTTGTCCCCTCCCATTCAGACTGCGAAGCTCCCCCAAACCCCAACCCATCTTGTTGTGCTGGCGGCCGGTGCAAAATAGTCCGGAACGCATGCAATATAGTGTTCGGGTACGGCAACCAACAGCTCATGAGATGGGGCATCATGAGATGGGGCATCGAAGGTGCACTCCTCCCAACGGCCCTCAAGGCCCGCCGCGGACACTTCGGCTGCGCAGCTTCCTTTGGTCAAATATCTCCCACCAAGGGCGGCTGTTCCACGGTACACACAGACAGACAGAAACAAAGACAGACCGACAGACCTATGCCGCGCATTCTTCAAGCGCACCGCCTGTGAGACAGTCGAACTGATCACGAGGGCACAGTGCCCCGCCTCGTCACCGCCAGGTTGGGGCATGACATGCAGCACACGAGCCGGTAGCGGCCACCATCTTCCACACGCGGGGTTGTGTGCGGCCCCTTCGACATTCGGGCCCATCACAGCGATGACGTCATGGCTCATGGGTAGAAATATTCGAGACGAAGCGCCTCCTCACACATCGGCAGCAAAGACATTATGACAGGGCTCAGCGCCGTACAGGACACCGTACTTCCGTGCCGGAGGAGGGCTGTTCCCAGCGCGCATGAAAGCCCTCTCTCCTTCCAAGAGCGCCACGTGACCGCCACCCCCACCCCCACCACGACCCACCCGCACGCATGTACATCCCCAAACGAGACCCCACGATGCGCAAGAGGAGAGGACAGCCCGACTCATTTCGATTCGCACTTCGATCCGCACTTGACGACCGCCAAAGCCCCCAATGACGGGTGTCCACCCGGTGAACCCAGATCGGTGCACATCACAGCCGACCAGGCGTCCACCCACATCCCCCGAGGCCGCCTCCGCAGCTTCTGCCGCCACCACGCAGACATTGGGCCATATGGGCCCGTTGCCCGACTTGCCACCAACCCGCCTACCAACCCGCCTACCTACCTGCCTACCTTGCTATCCGACCTGTGTATCCTACATGACCTTGGGGCGGCGGGTGCGCCACCCAGCCGGCGAGGGTGGGTGGCGCTACAGTGACCAGGGGAATCTCCCTGACAGTGCAGTACGCGCACCGCACAGGCATCTCACCTCACTTCCACATCTGTGACCCTCCCTCCCGGCACCGGGCGCCACGTGTGCTTTTTCGTGAACACGCCAGCGTGAGTCACCGGCTGCGCACCTCAGAGGGCAGGCGCCAGCATCGCTCACCGGGGTGGCGGCCGGGGAAAAAGTCACTACCACGGTAATTGTAAGAAAGGTCAAAACTGGTCACTACAACCAAAATGATCCTACAGCTACATATCTGTACTGTACTGTACAGTCCACGTGCCATCGCCGCTACAGTCTCCGGTTGCTCGGCGCAGCAGGCAGCCAGACACGGCCCCACCCTCGCAGCAGTGACACAGGAAGGACAGCAGGATCAAATAACACTTTGTCCGACCAGGCAATTACAGCTAACGCAGCGGCACCGAGCCACATGCCGTCGCTCCCAAACGTCCTCCCGGGCCAAGCACAGAAGTCATGGCCCGCAAGCGGCCCCCGACCCACCCCCTCGGAAACGCAGCGCACACATCTTGCGTCAGTCTCCTAGGGGCACATGAATAACTCTGCGCCCTGCCAGCCCAGCGCGGATGCACACCCAGCCCTGCTGCCACCGGCCCTACACATACACGCGGGACCGTCTCGCCACCCCTGGCTCCATCCCCCGTGGCCACCTGGCCACACGACAAACAGCGCGGCAGCCACCATCCGTCGACCCAAGCAAGTCGATATGCCTACACATATTGTGGTCCGTGCCGTCCCTGTACGAACACCCGGAACACCGCTGCGCTCCGTGTGGTTGCCCCTGCGTAGTGCAGGCCGGCCGCCCCACCAGCGAACGGGCTCGTCGGGGCGCTCGGGCGTTCACGCTACCGAGCTACTACTCTCATACGGCGGTGAGGGCACACGCGCGGCTCGACACCGCACCAAGACTAAGACATGCGCACGCTTGCGAAGAAAAGTCAATATGTGAAAAACAGACATTCTCTATGCATGTGAGAAACATATACCCTCCATGCATGTGAAAAACAGACATCCTCGATGCATGTCTAAGATCGAAATGTAGAAATTGAACTGTAAGATCGAAGAGTGCGCGCCGTTCCCCACCAAGCATGCTCGACACCACCTGCTCCCATCCCGACAGAAAGAAAGACAATCATCTGCGTGCACAGCTCAAGCCTCCCGGATGTCAAGTTCAACCTGCCCGCCATGTGCCATCCATACCTCCCATCCATACCTCCCGCCAGGCTTGTCCTGTCCTGTCCTGCCCGCCCCGCTGCACGAGCATTGCGCAGCATCACCGCAGCACCCGCGTTTGCCGGCACCCATCTCCCGGCAAACCTGCGCCCGGATCCAAACACGCTGTTTGCCTCATTGCCCGGCCCCGCCTCCGCGTCCATCCGTGCAAACCAAATGCAAACAGACGAACAACGACGGAGCGGGCGCGACAAACGCAGTCCGGCCGCGCAGGTCCCCCGGGCGGGTCAGGCGTTCAGAGCCCCGCAATGCGCGGCATGTTGGGTTTCGCCAAGCGCTTGCCGATGGGCGGCGATGCGGCCTTCGGCAGCGGCATTCCCACGACTGCCGCCCCCACGACGCCCTTGGCGGGTGAGGCGGGCGGCGCCGCAGACGTGTCCGCCGCCGCCACCGCAGCTTCCATCTGGGTCGCGCGCGCAAAGGCCAGGAAGCTGATATTGGCGATGCTGCTGCTCAGCGGCCCCCTGCCGACCCCCGCGCTGCCGCCACCACCGCCGCCGCCGCTACTGCTCCTGACACCCCCGGCCGACGTGAACAGCCGCGTGGACGTACGAACGAGCGGCGCGCCGCCGCTGCCGCTGCCCCAGCACATGGAATGTACCCCACTTCCGCTGCTGCTAGCGCGGCCACTGCGGACGTCGCCGCCGCTGCTGCAAGCGCCTCGTTTACCAGCACTGCTCGCACCGCGGACACATATTTCTAAGCTACCCTTACCGTTGCTGCTGCTGTTGCGCCCATCGACGCCAGTGTCAAGACTGTCCGTATCGCCGCTACTCTTGCTAATGCAGCCGCCATCACCCTGGGCATCCCCGCTGTCGCCGCCGCCGCTGCTGGCATCCCCGCTGCTGCTGCTCCGCTCGCTGCCGCTTCTGCTCCTGCCGTCGCTGCTGCTACAGCCCTCATCGCTGCTCAGCAGGCTGCTGAGGCTGGAGCGGTTGCTGCTGTCCTCCAGCTCACCACTGGACGAGGACAGGAGCGACGTCGCTGACGATGCCGATGCCGACGATGTCGCGGCGGGTCCAACGCAGCAGGAGATGGAGGTGGTCGCGACGGACGGGGAGGACACGAACGGAACCGAGGCTGACAAGGAAGCGCCAGCGGACAGGGATGCAGAGGGCGAGAAGAACTGGAGAGATCGCCGGGGCGTCGCCCCAACGCCACTGCTGCAGTTGCTGCGCGTCGAGTACGAGGGCGTCGGCGGAGACACGGCCCCCGCCGCACCGCCGCCGGCAGAGCGGCACAGCCCTTCGAACTGCGCCGCCCGCCGCAGCACGGACGAGGATGGGCTGCCGCCCCGTGACGGTTTCGCAGCTGTGGCGCGCTGGACAGGTGTGTGTCTTAGTGGGGTGGTCACAGCACTGGATGGGGCAGGTGACAGTCCCACACCTGTTGGCGCATCCAAAGGGGTCCGGTGCGGGGTATGGTGCGGGGCTGGTGATTTGGGTTCCCCGCCCCGGGACGCGGACGGTGTCCGGCGCTGCCCCTGGTCTTGCTCATCCCGCTGTCCTTGCGCCACTGCAGCCACGTCCGTGCCCCGCAGCTGCACGCTCGTCAGCTTCGGCTCTCCGTAGCGGTGCTGGCGGCTGGTGCCCGGCGTCTGCGGGCTCGCCGGCAGCGGCACAAACAACTTGACAGGCGTCGACATCAGCGACTGCTGTTGCTGCTGTATTGGTGACCGCAATTGTGGGCTGGGCGGCAGCGCAGCCTTCAGTGCAGACGCGGGACTACGCGGCGGCCTGGCGCTGCTGCTGCTGCTACTGGCAGCGGCGGATATTCCGCCACCGCTTCCGCTAGCGCTGGGTGGCGGCCAGCCGGTTCCGCTGGCCCGCGGGCTGGCGTTGCGCGGCGTTGTCCTGCCGCCGCCGCAGGTACCGTTGCTGACCCGCGGACTGGGCGGCGCCAAGGCTCCGCTGGCACTGCCACGCGGGCTGGCTGGGGTCCTGCCGCTGCCGCCGCTGACCCGCGGCCTGGGTGGCGCCCTCCCGGCGCTGCTGGTCCGTATGTTGGCAGCAATCAGCTTCGGAAGCGGCGGCCGGCCTTCAACCTCCAGGGAGGGTCGCCGTGCCACCGCACTGTCACCAACGGCCGCAGCAACGGCAGCGACGGCGGCGGCGCTGGCGGAGTCACCCGGGGGATCAGCGGTGCTGGGTGCCGCGGGCTCCGGCAGCACGGGCGGGTGTTGTTCGCGGCTGATGGTAGGATGTGGGTCACAAGTCGGCTTAGATGGCAGGGGCGAAGGATCCGGTCCCACCATTGGTGGGGGCTCGGGGGCGCGGCTGGAATGTATGGGCGGGGGTGAAGGCTGGGAAACTGGGACTGCGAGGATGGGGAAGAAATCCAGGCCCTCGGGCGGGGCATGCACCGTGATCTTGCCATATTTTTGCAACCCAACCCCCGCAGTGACCCCGCTTGCTGACGACACAGATGCACGGCTTGGAGAGCGAAACGAGGCCTGCGACGGCGGGCCCACGTGCACGAAAGCCATGTGGGTCAGCGCATCGCGAAAGTGAGATCATGCACGTTAATGTCGCGAGTAGGCATGTGCGAAGGGTTTTCTCAGTGTCATCGAAGTTATTACAGGTGAGGGAGTGATAGGAAAGGCATTCCCACCGTCTGCAGCACTCGTCCCTGTAACCTCCCTTTGGACGATTGCCGTTGAGGTAGCTCACCTGCCCCAAACCTTCCGCCCCAGCCCACGGGGCTAAGGGAAGATAGAACGGGTCAACCGTCTGTTTTGGCAGTAAGCTGGGTGGGTAAGGCAAACTGACGTCAAGGCTGTCGCACAGCAGCAACTCATCCTGCAGCAGTAGCAACAGGCAAGGTCACTATTGATCACCGCATCAATGGAAGCAGGTAGATATTCATAAGCTACACATATCCTCGTTGAAACTTCGCATTGAACACTACGACAGCTTCAGAAGGTTGGACCTAGGCAACCCAGTTGCTCCGCAAGACCCCAGCAAGCACCTTGTGGCCTGCAAGAAAAAGCTCAGTAATCGTGACAATGTCCCCATGTGTCTCTGCCGCATCCGACCTGCAAGTCGTAAAGTCCAACAATTGAAACATCAAGGTTCGCTGGAACGAACCAGAACAGGCTGGACGACCAACATAAACATATTTTAACCATATTTGACATATAAGTAACATCACTGGTGCGTGCCAGGATGATGCGTTACATTTGCTGGGCGCGAGGTTTTCACTTATGTCCACTTGCTCTCACCACTGCTTCGTCTTGCCAAGAAGATGCCAAACAAATAATACTGCTACCAAAACAAGGACAGCTGCATCCTGCAGATCCATACTCTGTCGCAAGCGAACACAAAAGCCAGAGAGGTCAGGGGTCACTGGATAGACGAAGAGCCATCTCCACTCAAGACGGCCAGGCAAAGAGATTACATGTTTTTAGTATGCCCTACATGCGCACTGTGCAGCCTCCTGTTGGCCAAAAGGAGAACGGACGTTTTCCCCTTGTCGGCGTTTTTTGGTTGTAAACGGGCCTTATGCTTACTCGACAGACCACAGACGACAGTGCTCGAATGCAGGTCTGCTGCTCAGTTCGAGTTTGACTCAATCAAATCAGCGACGATGATCTTAGTAATCCACTGACAATGGCACTGAACTGGTGAACTCGGCGTGCGAACCTGCAACCGCTGCGCTTGCCCTCGCTTGCGCTGTAACTCGGGCTTCGCGGTAGCGCTATACCATCTACATTTGAGATGCACCGCAACTTCCATTGTTCGTCAACCTGCGCGCAAAATGAGAAAGCTGTGTATTTGCCACTCTCTTAAGTCGAGCCCAAGGTCGAGCCCGTTACTGCAACTCCCCGCAACTTCCTTCGCCTACTTCCTTTCACTGGTAGGCAACGATTCGTGGCCCGCAAGTCCATCCTCTATGCAGCCCATTTCCTGTACTGTCATCTTCAGGACACTAGCCCATATTCAACCACCGTCCAGCGACAGGCTCCCCTCCCGTGCCCGTTTCAACGGGCGGGCGTGGAGGCAGCCTACCTGCAAGCTGCATCGACCAACCCCTTCACACCAATGCCTCACAACCACCCTGCGCCATCCTCACCTAGCCCCAATCCACCCTCTCCTAGTAACGGCTCGGCTCAACTCGCGGGTCCCTGAATCTGCACTGCTCCTTGTCGTACTCGAGCGTGTAATCGCCTTGCGTCCCGCTGGTCTTGTTCCGAGCCTGAGGTCAGAAAGGCGGAAGGCAGGACGCGGAAAGTGGCGGCGAAGATGGCTTGTGGGTCAGCGAGTGCCTGACATTGATGCGTGCTACTGCGACAGCCGGGGCCGGGGCGCTGTGTTGCACCCCAATGCCAGCGCCAGCGGGGGGAGGCAATCGAGGACGAAGGGAAGGCGTTGGAAGTTCGCCGTTTGTCTTGCGACCCAGATGGGTCCACACCGGAGGGCTGCCCGGGACGGTCGGCTGGGCTAGAGGTGCCCAATTAGGCGTCCGCCGGGTCAGGTTTCAGGCCCCCGCAGGAGCAGGTGTGTTTCCCCGCTCTCCCGGCCCTTCACCCCCCTGCCCCAATCCCCACATCACTCCCGGCAGGGACCCTCACGCCCTCAGCCGCGGCGCTCGCCCGTCGCCCGCTCTCTCCACTACCTGGTCGCCTCTGGCTCACCTTGAGCACCTTGATGAGCGTCTCGTGCTCCCGCCAGGGATCTGCAGCGGCTTGACGCCCCGTCGGGCCGCCGCCATCTGCCGCTTCCGAAGCGCCG